>JAWWNH010000118.1:3617500-4198347 GCA_034641385.1 Darevskia mixta | reverse complement strand
TGGATGAGAGTGTCAATCCACATCCACGATGCAATTCAACTAATCAGAGTGGTGTTGAGAATTCTGCTGCTTCTGGGGGACTTCAACTTCATTGTCTAGGACAGTGTTCTCACCCTGTGCCTCCAGATGTTTTTGGCCTACAACTCCCATCATCCCTCGCTAGCAAGACCAGTGGTCAGGGATGATGGGAGCTGTAGGCCAAAAACATCTGGAGGCACAGGGTTGAGAAACACTGGTCTAGGAGACTGGCTCTAAGATGGCTCCAAGACTTCACGGCTGCCATGACAACCATGGGGCTGTCCCAACATGTCAGCCGCCCAACACATGTGGCAGGCCACACTCTGGACCTTGTTTTCACTGGGCAGGTGATCTAAACGTGGGGATAGTGACATCATTCCCATGTCGTGTTCAGATCACTTCCAGTTGAGATTTAAGCTTTCAACACCACATCCCTTCTGCAGAGGTGAGGGACCTATTGGGATGGTCCACTCTCAGAGGCTGATGGATGCAATGGGCTTCCAGACAGCTCTGGGGGATTTTCTGGTTGATATGACTGGTGTTCCTGTTGAAGCTCTGGCCGACCTCTGGAACATCCAAATTGCTCGGGCCATTGACACGATCATCCCAAGCACCCTCTCCTGCTTCGCTCCCTGATATACTCCAGAGCTTAGAATGAGGAAACAAGCTGGGAGGCAGCTCAAACATGATTGGAGGAAAACTCTGGTCAAATGCAATCAAACACTGGTGAGTGCTTACTTTGCTGCCTCCATTGCATCCTTTATTGTACCATCTGGTAGAGCTTTTCTAGGTAGTGCAGGATCCAATGCATGCTCCTATTGGTCAGCCGGCATTGGCAGCCAGCCAGCACCAAACAAAAAATCCCGGACATTTAGCCAAACCTTAAAAATCCGCCCAGACAGAAACCATCACCCCCCAAAAGAGGGTGAGTCCAGGAAAACCCAGACATATGGGAACCCTATGATATAGTCCCCTTTAAGGCTAGCATGTGGGTTCTGTGGGAGGTTGTTAGAGATCCTGGAATAATGAGTTTAAACACAGATGTTCCTCATTAAGGTCTCAAGGCCAGTGTTGAATATTAATCAAATACCCATGATGGGGACAGGTGTTATTTCCTTTGGGGTGGAGAGGATGAACGCCCATAGTTAGTATTCCCTTAAATCTGGGTTGGGGTTGGTATAGAGAAGCTCTCATCGTGAAGGGATGATCAGTGCCTGTTTGGGCCTTAAACGGAAATATCCCTTCCTGCTCAGCCTGCTACAATTTGTGTAAGTGTTTTGCATTAACCAGCTAGATAAGTCAGTTTTGTTATTTTCTTGGCTTCTGAGCACTCTTAATTTGTGTAATCATTTGAAGTCTTTCTTTTTAACAAGGTCTTGTTTTTTTAAAAAAAGTAAATTATCTTGCATGCTTTTATGAAAACTGACTTTGGTCGAGTTTCTGAACCTCCTAATTTTGACTGCACTTTTAGAAGTGGGTCACTCGTCACACAAAAGCACAGGAGAGGAGTAGATTATGCCTTACCCTATCCTGCTTCAAACACTGACGAAGTTTGTTGTGGACAAAATGCTAGGAGCCACAACTCAAGACTTAGTCATGGGCAGCAATGGTATGCACAACCTGTGTTCACAGCAGGTCCTTACCAACACAGTGGACAGAGAGGCCTTGATGTGGGAGAGAGTGTTCTGTCATATAAAATTAGCATTCTGCTTTGAAAATTATAGCAAAGGAAAGAGAGAAACACACAAGTCAATGACTGGCTAGTATCCTTTCTCATCCTGAGGAGCGGATGTGTGCATCTGTACATGTATAGAACTGCTTTCGACATGTATGAGAAGTATGGACACTGAGGGAGGGCGACAGCTGTGGGAATGGCTAACCTGTGCAGTCCCACAAATGCTCCCAAGAATTCTTTCAACACATGGAGGGATTTGTGTGAAACCCCCTTTTCATCCTTACACAGTTAGCTATGGGAACCTCTTTCATTGCCATATTCTGCTTAAAATGCCCATTGAGCACAGAAGCCTTCTTTTTATATAAAAAGGTAAGGATAATTTCTGTCATTGAGTTCATTTTCTTAAAAAACTGTTCAGGGAAGCTTTTAATCTGTGATATTTTAATGTTTTGTTTTTTAATATTTGCTGGAAGCCGCCCAGGGTGGCTGGGGAGACCCGGCCAGATGGGCGGGGTACAAATAATAAATTATTATTATTATTATTATTATTATTATTATTATTATTATTATTTTGGCTATTCTACAAAGTGTGCCTACCTGTAACAAAAACTGGCAGAAACAGCAACAACAGGGGATCGTTTTAGTGAATGGAGTTCACTAAAGTAAAAAAAATAATTTCCTCATTTTCAACTGCTGCCATGTGATGGTACGCTTCCAGTCTGTAATTTTTGTCACAAGGCTCCACATAAATCATTAGAAACAATGCCTCACTTGTCAAGCTGTTTCTTAAGAAATTAGGCAAGACTTTTACACACACAACACACCCCACTACACGGGTGCACAGTAGATTCCTGCTTACTAGATAGAGATATCGCTTTTGCCAGCCTCATCCTCAGACACTAAGCCAAACTCATTCTCTTTTCCTTTGCTTCTTCCACCCCCAGCCTCCCACCCCCTTTATTCAGAGAGACCACAGGTGAAGCAAAAGGAAATTATTACAGCATGATGACTGCTGAAATGATAGAAGGTAAAGAAGATGGATTATCATGCTGCCGACATGATTTGTATGGATTTCCAAAATTTAGCTGTTCATTTAAGGTGACCGCCATCTTAGGACCCACGATATTGCGGCTGCCCTCGTAATAACCTTCATCTACACTCGTGAGCCAAGTGAGCAGAGCACATTTCCTATTACCTGTCAAGCGAGTATGTAGAGTTCTTCTGGCACTGCAGTAATAGCAGGGCTGCTGGTGAACAGAGTAATAAACACCTACTGAGAGGGATGTAGCGTGAAAAAGATCTCATCACCTGCCATTAGCACGCTGATGAATAATGTAGGATTCTGGGTGGCAGATGTCAGGGGTGGGAGGAAGAATCACTTCTGTAAATGCTCTGGTGAACACTTCAGCACCAAAGTGAGAGGTGATAGCAACAGATGCATGTGACAAAAATTACACTTGCTACTGATTTTCTTTTTTTAAAAAAAATGGAACATTTACTTCACAAATAGCTAGCAGCTCTTATGCACTCTTTTTCCTTTCTTTCAGAACCAAGGGGTGCTTTAAAAGCAAGAAAATAACCCAACTACTGGCTGTGGCTTCTGAGTCTTGCCGTGATAGTTTATTCCATGATAAATATGTTAGTCATATGGCATCTTGAAGGACTAACTTCTGCTGCAAACTACAAACGTAGTTATCCCTCAGCTTGTCAAGAAAGAGGAAGTTGTGTGTGTGTGTGTGTGTGTGTGTGTGTGTGTGTGTGTGTGTGTGTGATGTCATCAAGCAAGATGGCTGCCTAATTCTTTTGCTCTAACAATCTGTGCACTATCAAACCTCCAATTTAAGCTGAAAACCTAAAAAAAATGACTCTGCGAAACAAGATCTCCATAGATTATGCTCCAGGGGGCCCCATTAACAGCAGAATGGACACAGAAACCATCAAGTGTATCAGGAAATCAACCGCAAACTTCTGAGCAGCAGGAAGAACTAGGACCAAGCATGGCAGCTAAGACAGCAAAGCTCTCCAAGAAAGACAAAGCAATTGCCCAGTTACCTTCTCACTTAGCTCACTACCCACCTGGAAAAGCTGAGACAGGATCTCAGGGAAGGTTTAGCGTTAGAATTAAAAGCAGCTTTAACTCCGATTGAGAAAAGACTCAGCATAACAGAAGCCCAGATCTCTGAGACCTCAAAGACTGCAAATGAAGCTCTAAAGTTAGGGAATTAGACAGGAGGCGAAAATCAAGAAACTGGAGGCCATAACTAGAGAAACACAGCTATGTTATATGGAGGAAGCAGGCAATCATTTTTGCCGCTTCCATCTGTAGGTGAGAGGCCTACCAGAATTTATGGAAGGCCAAGATTTACTCTCTTTTATGATCTCCTGGTTTAATCAAGGATTCCCTAATCTTAAACTTAAGGCCTCTGATCTAGAGTTTGCATAAAGAGCAGGCCAGCGCTTCCAAACTGTCAACCGCAGGCCAGAGACATTGTTATTGAAAGGTTTTCCCTCCTTTCCACTAAGCAGGCCATTTTAAAGGAACTTTGTATACTTGACAGTCTAGAATGGGAGGGCCAGAAGATCTCTATTATGCAAGAGTTGTGTCTGGCAACCTTAAATTGCCAGACGTGCCTTTAAGCCATATAGTGTACAGAAATACTTCAAAATGCTGGAATCTGCTATAGATGGGGCTACCCATCCCATCTGATAGTGCCGCTGGACGGGGTACAGCATGAAACATCAACACACAAGGAGGCAAGACTATTCCTGAGCATGCTAAAACTGTCTCTACCAAGCGACCCCCAAAACAGCACTAGTAACTCAGACTCATCGGATGACGAGATAGGACTAGGTTGGCAGGAGGCAGCAAGATCAACAACAACAACAAAAACTTCTAAAAAGCGCTGCTTTCAGCATACTGAAACTCACCATGCCCCAGGAGCGCACACACACAATTGTGCATTATTAGCTGCAAGCATAACAAGGAAGCATCAAGACACATGGACTCAAAGTGAATGAAGCAACCAAGCACTGGGAAATTTAAAGAACTGTTAAATTGACTAAGTTTTTTTACTTCAACGTCCACTTACATTTACTCTCAAAAAATGAATGGTGATAAACATTGAATGGCGAGATCACCTCTTCTCAAGACCATTCTCGCAGAACTTTGTAAGTTGTTTGTTTGTGTGTTATTGTTGGATTACGTCTTTGAATTTCATCCCATTCATGATATTGCTCTGACCTACCTCATGCCACCTATCAAAACAATAACTAAGTTAAAGAGTTTTGTATAATTTCCTAGCCAACTTAACACTAAGCTGGCCCAATGGTTGATATGAAAACTATAGAAATACTCGTCATAAATGTCAATGGCCTCAACTCACCGGGTGAAACGCAAAAGAGTCAAGCTAATGCTCAAGCGGGGGAAACCTAAAATAATATGCCTACAGGAAATGCACTCTAAGAAGCAAATGGATAGAATTATTCGTCTCAAAGGCTTTGATGTCCAAATCTAATCTCCTGGCTCATCAAAAGGAAGAGGGGTAGCAGTGCTAATTTCCAAGTCATAATTTTTTCCTCAAAAGGAACTTTGACAAGAGAAAGACCACTATGTATTTGTCAATGGCCAAAGTAAAGGCATCACACTAACTATGAACTATCTGGATTCCAGGAAGGCATGGTGCTATTAGGAGGAGATTTAAATCTTGTACAAGACCCCCAACTGGACAGAACCGGTCCCACAGTAACCAACTCATATAAAACGCCCTCAGCACTGGAATCCATACTTCGCGAACACAGCCTAACAGACATACAGAGAGAGCTCCACCCAAATACAAAGGACTCCCCCCCCCAGTCGCTACTCATCATACTTGTGTCTCAATTTTGTCATGATTTCAACACCAGACTTTCAAAGAAATGTTGGATCAGAGATTGGCTGTCGCACTGTTTCCGACCATGCTCCAGTGTGGGCCACCTTACATCTCCAAGAAAAACCCAAGTCATCGCCTGGCTGGAGATTTCCTGCAATTCTCCTACAGAAAAAGCTGGCAACAGACCACCTCTATTCAGAATTAAAGAACTACTTTGATATTAACACCACAGACAGAATGGCTCTTACAACAGTCTGGGAAGCTATGAAGGCGGTCATCAGGGGAACCTGCATCAGCAAGGTGACAGCAATCAAAAGAAAGACCGCCAAAGAATCAGATTGTCTACTACTGGAGATAAGGCAGCTTGAACTAAAGCACAAAAGAGATGGAGGGAAGAAGACTTTAAGGTCCTTGAATGCTAAGAGAGCAGAACTCGCAGACTTGGAAACATCAAAAATCTCTGCAAATTTGCTTTTCCTCAACTAAAAATATTATGAACATCGTGAGAAGAATTCTAAGATGCTTGCTAACTGTATCCGGAAAAGAATTAACAATAAGAAAGTAAACCAGCTAAGGTATAAGACAGGTATCCTTAAATATGATGATAATGATAAGTGTAATATGTTTAGAGATTTCAATGCCTCTTTATATGCTGATCCTATCCCCTCCCTCCCAACAATTACAGAATAGTTGGAAAGAATTCCATTACCTAAACTAAATTACACCCACAGGGACTACTTAAACCAACCTATAGAACCTGATGAGGTAGCAGCAGTAATCAAAAAATTGAAGGGCTATAAAGCCCAGGGCTCAGATGGTTACACTGCAAACTTCTATAAGCGATTCAGTGAGATTCTGATCCCAAGATTAACCTCTCTATTTAATGACAATCTTTCAGGTGGTCAAGTACCAACCTCCTGGCAACACTCTAAAATAATAGTTATACCTAAGCCAGGGGAAAATCCCGAGTCAGTAGAATCATCTAGACCAATAATTCTTTTAAATCAAGATGCTAAAATATTTACAGCAATCTTTACTGCAACGCTCAACACATTTATTTCTTCCTACATTACCACGGATCAAGTTGGGTTCATACCCCAAAGACAGATCTGTGATCCAATTCGCTGGCTACTAAATGCCATTCATCATAGCAAAAGCAAAGGTTTACCACTAGCAGTCATATCACTAGATGTGTGTAAATCCTTTGATAGAGTCAACTGGCAGTTCCTAGAAGTGTTGTTATCAAAAATGAAAACGGGACAATATTTTATGAATTCTATCGTGAGACTATACAAGAACTCATATGCTCAGGTTAGGGTGAATGGTATAGACTCCATTGCAAGAGGGACCCCCTCTGTCACCCCTCTTGTTTGCCTTCTCAATTGAACCACTAGCCATCTCCATTAGAAATGCATAAAATAAGCCTTTTTGCAGATGATATAGCAATAATGCTTTCCAACCCAAAAGCTGCAACACCTGTATTAATAAAAGAACTAGATAATTATGGTAAAGTGGCCAGAGTCAAAATCAATGAATCCAAATCAAAAATAATGTATAGGCCAATTAATCATTCAAAGACAGGTTTTAAAACCTGCCACAAGGTAATAAAATATTTGGGAGTGCAGATAACTAAAAATCTATTGGCTCTAAAGAACGCAAACTTCACACCAGTATTCTGACAGGTACGACAATGTCTTGAATTTTGGAAAGACCTCCGTTCATCATGGTCAGGACACATAGCTGCGGTAAGATGGCTATCCTGCCGAAATTTTTGTTTCTCTTTCAAGTGCTGCCAATTATGATTGCACCCAAACAATTTAAAATTTGGCAGTGCTCAATAAACAAGTTTATTCCTGTGGGGGGGGGGGGGAAGCAAAACTAGGGTCCAGAATTATATATGGAAGTGTCAAAAATGGCAGGTTTGGAATCCCACATCTCCAAACTTATTACAATGCCTTCCAACTAAAGCATTTGATGCCACTGATCCACAGGCAAAAAAGTAAACCATGAGTAGATAGAGAAATTTCAGATCCAGTATATAGAGCATATACCTTTCTACCCTCCTCACTCACTAAAACCCATACCATTGTGAACCCTTTCCTCCTGGCTCCCCTAATTTCTCCCCTTACCCCTCTTCGCTTTCACCCATCTTTTAAAGTAGCGGGGCAATACTTAAATTGGAATGGTTGGGAACAGGTGGGCCTTTATAGACTAAATGATTTTTATGCAAACAGTATCCCCTTACATAAAGAATTCATTGCAGCCATAAAGGTAAAGGGACACCTGACAGTTCAGTCCATTCGCGAATGGCGGCACTCATCTTGCTTTACTGGCTGAGGGAGCCAGCGTTTGTCCGCAGACAGCTTCTGGGTCATCTGGCCAGCATGACTAAGCCACTTCTGGCGAACCAGTGCAGCGCACGGAAATGGCGTTTACCTTCCCGCCGGACCTGTACCTATTTATCTACTTGCACTTTGACATGGTTTCGAACTGCTAGGTTGGCAGGAGCAGGGACTGAGCAACGGGAGCTCACCCCGTCACGGGGATTCGAACCGCCGAGCTTCTGATCAGCAAGCCCTAGTCTCTGTGGTTTAGACCACAGTGCCACCCGCATGGTACCACTTCAACCAGCTGTTAGTTTTCCTGTTAAACCCAGACATTTCCACTCAAGCAAACAGGAAACTAGCAGCAACAGAGCACATCTTTGTTAACTTCTCTCCACTCTCTCAGGGCATAGCTTCCTCAATTTTCAAAGCTCTAATAACACTAGAATATGGCAATCTATTGTACACAAAAATGTCGTGGAAATGGACCTAGATGTGCAAATACCAAATGAAAAACGGATGGCTTTTTCTATTGCTGGCATGTAGTGGATCTGTGATTCCTTTTTACTGTGCACTCGCTTGCTTTGATTTAAGCTTTGATTTTATGGCTTGGTGGATGAATAGTGTGTAAAATCGTGCAATTTCAAGAGGATCTATTTTAATTCTACTGAATCTAACTTTGCTAGGACCCCAGGGGAAGTGAAGTGTGTATGTGTGCACACACTTTCTTTCTTGGAGGTGTGACTTTGAGGAGAGAAGCAACCAATGAGAGTGGTACCCAGGGCACTCTCTCAAAATTCCAAATGTGCCCACAGACTGAAAAAGTTTGATGACTGCAGCAATGGAGGAAGGATGTGTGGATGTTTGATGTCAAATAAATTATGCTAGATGCTAGGCAGTTCCTACAGGAAGCTTTTGATGTTAAGATAAGTCAATATGATTTAATGTTTGAGAAAAAAGCAGAAATACCAACTGAATGAACTTAACTACAAGAACAAGATAGTTATTTAATATCTGTGGTTGTTTTTGCTAGGCATTCTGCAGAACACACAAGCAGTGCAGCTCCTGTAATCTGCATTATCTACCACAACAATGTGATGGAAGGAAGAGGTTGGGGACTGACAATGATGGATGACAATGAAGTATAAAATGGCAATGAAGTAGTAGCTATGATTAGGCTTGAGTAGAGACAGAGTAGACCGAAGAAAAGCTTGAACCAGGGGAGAGAGGCAGCCTGGTGAATAGAGAACATGTAAACGGAAATGGTTGAAAGACAAGTAGGAATGCAAAGGATCAGAAAGTGAGATAGACAGTACAGGGAGATAATGAAGAATTTATAGTGTGGGATCAAAAAAGTGAAGAGGACTAGAACCCTGATAACTGATAGGCAGAGTAGGAATGTGATGAAATGGGTAATATAATCTAGATTTAAGATGAGAATTCCTGAAAATATTGAAATGTTCCTTATAATAAAAAGTAGTGTCACAGCTTATTATAAGAATCACATACAATTGAACAAAGTGGTTCAGGTTGCAGAAGGGAACCATTGTTAGGCTTTAGCATTTTACTTTCAATATAATAATTAGCACCAATTTCTCTCCTTTCCCTCCCTCTAACATGAATGATAAATATATCTGTTGAATAAATATAATTTACCTGCAGAAACCAGTACTGTGAGTGCATTCAATGTGAAGAAAGTTTGGGTAAGAAGGAGCATTTGCCATGTATTTTTGTGCCCTGGTATTATTTCTACCAGCATCTAAGGCTAAAAAGGGCCACCTATTTCTGTGGAGATGTATCTAAAAAAATCTCTCAAGCTGCCTATAATAATCTCCATTATGTATAATGACCATTTTGATAATAGTCTTTAGAAGAGGTAATGGCCCTGCTGAATGGTTATTACCTGTCTGTTCATGCTGGAAGCAAGATACCAGAGCCAGAGGGGACAGTCAAATGGTCCTTGTGGTGTAGTCTGAAGGAATAAGAAATATTTAACAGAATGTAAGAAACAGACAAGAAAGCGCCTTTTGCTATAAAAAGGGAAAAACCTGCTTATACGAGGACACAGCGAGACAGCCTGAATTTAATAAAATACTAAAGATAGAAAATAATTAAGGCAAAGCAAATGGTTCTGTGCAAACAATGTCTATGTCTAAGTCACAAAAGAGTCACATGGAAGAAGTCTGAATATATTTTGGTATTATTAATAGTTACATACCTTGTTATATGTTCAGAGTTAGTGCTTTGCCAAAAGCTGTCTTCCAATTTCACGTGTGATTACAACTCGATATGTATGTAATAAATATGTACACATAATTAGATAAAATACAATATGTTACACTACGACAAATATAGTACAATGTGAGAAATATAGTAAAACTATGAAACCCATTAAAATCATGCATATCTTATGCAACAAGTTTTTCCTTTGCTAGCCACATTATCCTCTTCAGCAGTTTTTCTTCCTCATACGTCCTATTTGCATTTAAATCAATAAATGTATGTTCAGCTGTATTTAAAGGATTAGCCATTAATCCTCCACCAAGCTCTGTTTAACATATAAATGGTGTCCATGTAAATAAAAAAAACTTAGATGTTTTGTAAGACCATTTGAAATGTTGATGAGTAAGTTCTTCCACAACAGCAATGTCCAATATTTTTGAAAAATATGGATGTTTGAGATTTTTCCATTATCATTCTCTCTGTTTGCAATGCCCAGGCTATGCATGCCATTCCTTAAAGAAGGCAAAATGGCAGCAGCCACTCACAAGAGTGGAGGACTCAGCAGGCTTGGGAGAAGTACTTGTCAAAGTACAGAAACAAATTATTTTAAAAACCTGAAAGGGAGAGCATCAAAACGGCCTGTTGAGGAATGAGCAGGCTCTGTGGTCATCAGGGGTGCCATCTCACCCTCAGGATTGTGGGTGCCCGCTACCGCAACATGGATGTGCGATGTCACATGCACACGCCTGCACACAGTCACCTGTTCGTGTTGTGGCGGCCGGCAGTGATGGTGACTCCTCTTCCTCCTCTCATCTGCTGCCAGTTAAGCACCCTGTTCAGTGGGGAGGGGTTCAGACTCAGGGGCAGAAAGACTCTGCGTCTGAGCCCCACCCCTGGAAAAGGATGCCTCACTGGCTGGCTGGCTGGCTGCAAAGGACAGAACTGAACTGCTTTTCTCTTGGAGGCAGCACCACTGCAACCTGACAGCTTATTTCATTGACTTTGTGGGTGCCCGCACCCGCTTATATTATTTTGGATGCCCAAGCACCCACGGCCCCCTGGAGTTGACACCTATGGTGGTCATGGAAAACTATGTAGAAGAAAGCAAATGTAAATTAGTATGTGCTCTCTTTGCCTACTACTACATATAATAGGTTACTCTGGGAAGTTAAAGCCAGGATTCCTTTTTCATTTATATTATAATATTACTCAGGGTCAGATCTATTCAAGGGTTGATGAAATATTCTCATGGGCTGATTAGCGTTTAAAATCAGTTACTGAAAGTGACAAATATTTGTGCCACACACTGAGAATCAGTAAACTTGTCTTGTAATTTATTATTTGATGTAGGACTTAGTGTCTCTTATGAGTTTTCAATGGTTCTTTTCCCTTGTATTTCGCTACCCACCCACCCCTCTTTTGCTGCAAAACCTGATTCCTCTCTAGACAGTGAAAAAAGAGGGTGGACCTGGCAGTGCCAAGTGAGGTAGGGAAGGTCATTAAAAATGTTCCTCACATATCTGCAGATCAGCTCCTGTTTGATTGTCCTCGTATCCTTATTTCTAACCCAAGTGTGTGACATTTTTGCTGTTCACACAAAGGACGACCTACGGTAAGGCTGGTCTCTCAAACCACAGGAGACTTCAGTCTCTCACAGAACTGGAGGTGCATTTCCATTTTGAGTTCAGGGTTTTTGAGAACTCCTTAACCTGCTTGTGGGTTTTTTTTTCCTTTAATCTTTCTGAAGAAACACTCACCTTTGAAGGATTCCTCTTTGAAGTGCCTCAGACAATGGTAGTGGTGCATCAGATGAAAAAGAACATTTGTTTAAATATGGCTCCTTCTCTTACTTTATCAGCTCTCGCTGTCTAAACCAGCACAGAGCTCAATAGGATGGTGAGTTATTAATACTGTATGTGTGACATCATCAAATATTGCCTTCTGCCATCCTAACCTAGGGAATTGTGTCAGAATTCTAGCATCTAATAAAACCTCTGAAATAGGAGTGGGGAATAAATAAGCCTGTTTCTGTTCCACGTCAGCTTCAAATGTGTTTTATCATAACTCCATTTGGTTCCATTTAAGATTTTTTTTAACCACATGAAACATTCACACATACACATTTTTCCATGGCACTTCCCCCCCCCCCAAATATGTATTTAGTACACATTTCCCTTCAACATATGCATTACTGGATGCTCCCCTACAAAAAAGCACAAAAAAACTTAAAAAAAACCAACACATTTTGTATGTATGGGTATTCTAAAATCCCCGTTTTCTCCACTACATTTTTTGAAAAATTCACAGGATTATGCAGCCTGATTGACAACTGCATCCCTGTTAGTGCATGTGTCAGGGATCTGCAAATTAGGGTGACTCAGCTGAATATGTGGACTGAACAAAATTCTCTTCCATACTGTGCTGGCGCACAGATATAATGTTCAGCACTCACATTGATCTGAGTGTTTCAGAGTTCATTTGTGGATGAGATGCATATGGAAGGTATGTCCCCTCCTGACTTTCAGCAACCACCTCCTTTTCCCTCCCTTCCAGGCCACTTCCCACCGCATTCAGGACAATCTCCCAACTCTCAGTAGAAGCTCTTGGGGGATGTGGGAAGAGGAAAGTGAATGAATGTCACCTTCTACCCACCACTTTTCTCTGGCACTTCTCTGGATCCATGCCATTGTGTTGAATAATAATTTTGTTTGTTTATTTTTTTATTTAAAAAACCCACACATTTTGACACTAAATAGCACACCTCAAATGTTCTAGGATATTGTAACATGGAAGTAAAACAACAGACAGACAGACAGACATCCAGGTATCTCCACATGTAGAAAAACACCGGTTTTCATATAGCATTCACTCTTTATAGGTCTGCTGTATTTTCCCTTCAAAACTCTTTATACGCTTGATATTTCCACTTTTGATAGGTCGGCAGTAAATGAGAGACACAATCTTCTGTATAAAGATTTATAGTGAGGCAACATACTTTCCTCACAGCATAAGCACTTTTCCCATATCTAGTAAAACAGGTAAGTTTAGCTCTAAAGTGTTTTACACACACACACACACACACACACACACACACACACACACAAATATTGAAGGCTTCTTTTAGGCTGCAACCCTATGCATACTTCCCTGAGAGCAATAATAATGAACAATGCAAACATACATACCGGTATGATTGAACTATTAGCTGTCTAGTAAGCAAAACTAAGCAAGGCGGATCCTCCTAACAGAGGGTCCATGTTGCGCGCACCCCCAGGACTCTCCCCAACCAGATGGGAGGAGGGGCTTTGCCCCGCCCCAGCCAGTGGCACCACGATCATGCCAATCGGCATAGCCAATCAGCAACGTGGTGGGGGCTGGGGGTTTGGGGGTTTTAATCAGCAGCGCAACGTGGGGACCTCCTCTTGCTTCGCGCTGCCAAACACCTGCCCACCCACCCGTTATTTAGGCTGTGTCTGGCCTTGCTTTGGACTTCGGTTGGTCGCCTGTTTTGGAACGGGGGCCAGGTAGGAATTTTTCCAGTGTGGCAGATTGGCAGTGACCACTTGGTTTTTGCCTACCTCTTAACAATCATCACAATTTTGTAAGGTTTGGCGGTTAGGCATTGGTTTAGGGGAATGTGGGGAGGGGAGGTGCGGCCATCACCTGCCCCTCCAATTAATAGGGTATTCCGTTAAAGGAATCTGGGGTGTCTGGATCTTGTCCGAAGCCCGGGGAGGGGCTAGGGCCAAGCCAGGACCCCCGGGAAGCCCAGCGGTGAGCACCAGTCAATAACTATTGTTGGAGCTCCCCCTGCAGGAATCAGATATAGTCCTGATACCAATGCCTAAGCCAATACCAGTCACACTTGTGTAATCAATAAAGTTGTGGCCTAAATTTGCCCAATAACCTTTAAGCTTAATTCTGTCTCCACTGTGTCTTTATTTCCATGGAGTGGGTTTCGGGGATTGACGCTCAACAGCATCTTTACTACTGAGTCTGCTTACAGAGTTGGAAAAGTATTCATTGGCATAATCTAGCTATTATCAAAAAGTAACGGTATTGAGATGATGAAGCCTAACTTCAGCAAATGGATCAAATAACATAATTCAAGCATCCAGATACAGCTATGATTTAAGATTTTGCCAAAACCTCCCACTATTATTTTCATTTACAGCTGTCGAAGATGACAGAACAGAATGTTTTGAAACTAGAGGTCTGGATGAGGGGATGGGACTTATCCTAGAATCCTGTATTTTGTGGGCCACCCCAGTGTTAACTACGGGTAAATGTTTGGCAATTCGGGGTTATTCAGTTTCTACAATTTCCATTGATTTCCAAGAAGGAAGTAAGGAGAATAAGTAACAGAAAAACTAAGTCAATTCCAGATGACTTTAACATTATTGAACATTCATCCTGATTTGTTTGCTGGGAAGTTCGATGACATGAGCTATTTATTGAGCATTCATTCTCATTTGTTTTAGATTATGTGTCAAGCAATTGTTATCCCACACATTTTCCTGTTACTTTCCTTGTTGCAAAAAATTCAAACTTTGGGGGAAGCAGGTTTGTTGTGTGATGAACTATAATTGTGCAACCTGAATTTCTTGCTATGTGAGCGAATCCCACCCAAAAATCTATGTTTACTATTTTCAGCAGCTCAGTTGCTGCTTTTCTTATAGGTATTATTGGCCTCAGAAATTCTTGAACCCCTCCACATATGATCATCAAGATATTTTGTTTGGAGCAGTGGTGGAGAGTATGCTACTGCCACATGGGGTGGGCAGGGCACAGAAGGAGCCTGCTGTGCCTCCCAGGTCAGGCCTGATCCAGGAGTGGAATTGTGGCCAAGTGTGAGAAAGCTGCCCCAGCAGCTTCCTTACATGCCACAGCCAGGCCAAGGAGAGTGGGCTGCAAACAACTGACTCCCCACTCTCTGCCTCTGGGTCAGGCTTCAGCTGGGAGTGGAGCTGCAGCTGGCAGCGCTGTCTGGGGGGGTGCCTGGTCATGCCACCTCAAAATCTTTACTTCTTTATATCTTTATTGTCATTGTACAAGTACAACGAAATTGGATTTAAATAATAATAATAATAATAATAATAATAATAATATAATTAAAAATAAATAAATTCATTTTTCATTTAAACAATTGTTTCCCCAACCAAAAATGTATTCAACACGAGTAACAGCAGTAAAAGCCATACGAAACACTTAAAAATAAGGGAGAGCACTGAGCAGCCGCTGCGTCTATGCGCACCGCCATCTTAGAACTCTTATAACTTAGAACTGTTATAAAAAATAACAGAAATTTAAACAAAACAAAACTGAGCCCCCTCTGCCAAGTGGCGTCGGCAGCGTTCCTTTATAGAGCCCATCAGGCCCCGCCCTAGGCCAGATTGTGAGTGGCCGGACTGGGGCCCTCAGGCGCTGAACAGGGGAGTCCTCCCGGGTGGTGGCAGCCACATAAATGTGCATAGGGCCACGGCCCCCCACACTATGCCACAGGTTTGGAGGGTGGTTCATGCATGCGTGCCTATTATTTGAGTGCAACTTAAATGATGATGACTTGCATATGCAAAGGAGATCAATCTGCCCAAATAGAATTTTCATATTACCTGATGCCATAATAAGTCCATTCACACCTTTATCAGCCAATCAGAACGCATCAGTCAGCACTCAAATGATGCATATGCCCTTGTGGCCCCTCCTCCTATTGAACTAACTTCCCTTATTGAAAGAGAATTCATTGCTTTGCCTTACTTTGTGTCTCACCTGTCTATAAATGGCTAAAACTGTTTACTAAACAACTAAAAGTGCAAATACCAATTTGGAAAGTAAATATGCCTTTCTTCCATTCTAGCTGTGTGTATTGTGCTCCCTTTTGATATTTATTTTATTCTGAATTCCTGGATCCCATGAGAGATAACAGTCTGTCAGCTTTAAACACCATGCGAGGTGAGTGCTGCATTAACAATATGACTCAATTGATGGGAACGGAAGTGCCATTGACAGGTAACCTAATAGAATCCCACACCATTTTAGTCAGTGAGACGATAGCTACATCTCTTCATTAAATAACTTCCTTTTATCTTTCCTATTAATTCTGTCAAAGGATAGTACTTATTTGGGTTGTGTTTGGGGGATCCTTTAAACTTTTCAGTGTAGATGTTCATGTTATGTTTAATAAGAGTTGACATAAGTCATATAATAAGGGAAGAAAAAGGAGGGATATAATATGTCATTCACATAAAAGGGAAAAGCCGTTCTAAAACATTTTGGGGGAAATTAAGAAGCTACATACTTAAATATACACCTAATTCATTTTAATTAAAAGTACCCTAATTTTACCTGCAGGCAAGGTGATAATTAGATTGTGTAGATGTGAATGTGATAATAAAGGAGCGAGAGAAAGCTACCATTCCTGCATTTCTCTACTTTTTGTTACTTGGACCCTGACCCATAATATTTCTTATTTTGGAAGGCAGTCAGGCTATGTAATGACATCAGGACACCGTGCAGCAAATCAATCACAATAATGTCACAACGTCAATTCAGAGCAAGGCCAATGCGTCCTGCACCACACTGCCTTCTCACCAAATGGATATTAGGGTTAGAGGAAGACCAGCTGGTATATAAAGCATGGCAGCTGCCTGAATGGCAGTACAAATGTCATTCTTATATAGCACCATTTTTCTACAAAGTATGTCACTGGGGGAGCGGGGATCCACATAATACTTTGAATGATTATTATGTCTTTCTTGCTCATTCTGCAACCTTTGCTGCATGTTAGATAATTTTCTACACTTTCCTTTTCAGCCAATGTAATTCCAAATTGACTTAAAACATTTCCCAATAGATTTCAAGGGTGGTGTTTCAGAGTGCCCTTACAAAAACATAATGCTAACAATGGCTACTAGTCACGATGGCTATATATTACCTCCTGTGCCGGGGGGGGGGGCATCAGAGGCTGAATACCTCTGTATAACAGTTGCTGGGGGTGAGGATTCATTGTACAGTTCTTGTTTGCTGGCTTCCCATAGGCATCTGGTTGGCTTCTGCGACAGTTCTAACAGCCTTTTCTGTTGTTTACCGGTAGGAATGCCCATATACCTCTTTGTTGTTGTGAAATAAGTAATACGATATGCAAAAAGATCCAGCGAAATTTTTCTTATTGAAAAGAAAAGGAAGGAAGGAAGGAAGGAAGGAAGGAAGGAAGGAAGGAAGGAAGGAAGGAAGGAAGGAAGGAAGGAAGGAGAAGCAGCACATGGCTACTATCCAGCTCTTTTATCTCCTGCAGGGCTCCTCCATTTCTCCTGCATAGCAAATCTCTGTTTCCTCCAAAGTCCCATGTAAAGATACTGGAGTGATGGAATCTTAAAACTGTATCACAATAGAGAGTTTGCTTTCTTCTGCTTCAGAAGTTCGAGAGATTCTGAGGGTGTCTTTGAACGTGAACTCAGAATCTTCCGGTAGTCTTTTCTTAAGCATGCAATCTCTTAATACTAATTGCACTGTGTGTCTTATTACAGACTTGGCCAGGTTTCCATAGATGTCAGCACCTGATGTGATGGAGGGGACATGGAATCCTCCTATAGTTTGTATTTCTGTTCTTTCAAACAAAACTGAGGTCTTTCCAAAGACTCATTTCTTTTTTGGAACACAGAACTCTTCAAACTTTCTCACCACTAGGGTATCCCATTAGCATTACTATTGCGCTTCTGAGAATTGCAAACAATTGTACATCATTAAAACCTCCTGCCCTGCAAAAGATTGCCTTCTGCAGATCTTCTTTTGCTGTAGCTCCACTGCCAGCATGCAGAAACAGAAGGTTTGCTTAAATTTCTCCCAGTTTTCAGCTGCTTGACTGGATATCCTCAGCTCTTCAGGCACTCAAAGAAAGAATTCAGGAAAGTGCTATCTTTTTCCAGTTTTCATTTGTTTGTTCTTAAGATGACCATTCAGGTTTTGCTCTTGTTTTGTTACTTATTCCTTTTTTCGATGCCATGAAAAGGGTTCACTTGGTTCAATATGGGCATGCCCTTATGGTGGGGTCTGCTTGGTTGTTAGATGAGGGACCTGAAGGTAGAGCATAGGAGAGGTAGGCTGGGCTTGTTGGCTGGCTGGCATTTTCTTTCTTTTTTGATTTTATTTTATTTTATTTTTTATTTTTTCCCTTTATTAAAAATCTTTAAGTATATTTAAAAAGAATACAAATCCATACAAAAAAGAAAAGAAAAAACTAAATTAAATCATATACAGCATATAAATCGACATTTAAGAAAAAAGAAAAAACAAACACACGTACATCGTCTAACTATACAAAACTAAAGTATAATCTAATCCAGTCATTTACTCCTTTTTCCATCCTTTTAACATACACTTATTTCTTCCCTCTATCTTATACAAATCCGATAAGTCATTTCTTTCTTCTCTACACTTTCCCCCTCTGACTTCCCCTTGTCATCCTCTCAGGTTATTAACCCATCCTTTATTACTACTTTATCTGGCTGGCACTTTCAGTGGCTGCTGATTGGACAGGAGCTACCCATTTTAAATGTTGTGACTTCTTTGCTCTCTGAGTCCCACCCTTTAAGCTGAAACCTACGGAGAGGATTGGGGAGGATTGGCATTGTCTCCACTTTATATCGCACCTTTCCTCTAAGGAAATTCAAAGTGCTGAACATGGTTCTCCCACTCCCTAATTTTTTTAGTTCCACCACATGTGGATCATCGTGCCTTCCGCCTCTCTGCATCTCCAACAAATGCTTGACCTGGTTTTATACATTTGGGCCAGTTTTACAGGTGTTAGGTACCATCAGTAAAGCATTTTCATGAAATTCTCTTTCAGGTCATAGCACGCAGTGAATTTCAGGTCCCCCCTCCATAACCTTTCCCATGCTTCCATTTGGATACTGTAACCGAAATCTTTGGCCCATTGGCCCATTACCGATTTTACTTCTTCCTCCTTGACCTCCCAGTCTAGGAGGAGTCTGTACATTTTTGAGAGTGGAATTTTTTATTGTATGAAATAGATCTTTCTTGAGTCTTGTTAATTCTGAGGAAAAGCCCTTCTGTTTGTCTTTTTGGAATGTCTCGTTTAGTTGGAAATATTGTAACCAGTCTGTTAAATGGGTTCGAATTTCTTCAATTTTTTTTTAGTTTTAACCTTTTTTCCTTTTCTTCCAATAAATCTTTGTAAGTTGCCCAATTACCTCTCGTGGGTTTTTTTTCTTTACCGAGAATGCTTCTGTCGGGGATAACGACCATGGCGTTTTTGGCTCTAGCAAGTTCTTATACTTAGCACACACCATGTATAGCGATTTTCTAACCATGTGGTTCAAGAAGGCTTTGTGGACTTTAACCTTTCCACAACCTAGATAAGCATGCCAACCGTACCGATTAATGACTCCTTCCAGATCCAGCAAATCAGTATTTTGTAGCGTCAACCATTCCCAGATCCAGGACATTCAGGTTCCAAAGAAAGTTTGCAAACCAAAACACTCACTTCCAGGTTTGGGAGCCAAAACGTTGGACTCGCAAGGGGTTCGACTTCCGAGGTACAACTGTAGTGCTAAGCTGGAAGTTTCCTTTAAAAAAAAATCTACTCAAAAGTCATGGGAAGTGAATTCTGGGTGGCTTCAGGTTGGGAAACAAGGGCAACAGAACTTCAGTGGAACTTAAAGCAAACTGACAATTTCTATGCTTTTCTGCTGCCATTGTGTGGTGGCTCAGTGGTGGTAAGACCATTTTTTAAAAAAAAAGACAGCCAGAGAAAACCAGAAATTTTGCCTCTCCCCTAACAAAACAGGCAAAATGTTCTCCCAAATTTGCTGCTTCCAGCTGGGGGGATGGATTTGAGGGGCAGTTTTGGCACCAGAGAAATAAGCTCCAATCCCAGATGTATTTTCAGCTTTATTAGTTTGGTCATGCTGGTGATATATAACAATGCATACTAATGAAGAAACGTTTTCAACAAATGAAGTTGTCAGTATGAATTTGGCCCATAAGAGTGCAAAATCACGTCATTTGTGTACTAGAAGAGAATGAGTTTTGGAGTTTCTGCCTGGGAGATTAATGGGGAACCTGGGGTCCTTCAAATGTTGCTGGACTCCAACTCCCATCAGCCAGTGTTCAAGGGTGATGGGAGTTGTAGTCCAGTAGAGCGTCACAGGTGCTATCCCTGTTCATGGACTAGGAATTGCTTTTTCCCTTCCAAACCACTGCAGAATCAGGTCAAACTCTCAGTGGACCCTAAAATCAGAATCTGGTTTTGGAAGTCCAGAGCAGGATGCTTCCCCTGCCCCTTTCAGTAACTGACGAGTACCCAAGCCCAGCTCACACAAATCATACACCCCTTCACATTCTGAATCCAGTTTACAAGAGAGAACTAAAATCACCCCAGGAATTAAACCATAAGAGATGTCACAGCAGCTGCCTGCAGCTACCTTTGGAGTGATTATGCCTCTGTAAGAGCAGCTTGTTCCCTGCATACCTGGTGTCACTAGGAAAAAGAGAGGGAAAGGTTAAAAATAAAGAAGGCAAGAGGCTGTCGGTGCCTTGTGTCGTTGCCATGCTTCTGGCCCACCGAGGCCCCATCACAGTCAGCCGCCTGATCTTTGTGTATCAGATGATGGCCATAATGATTCCTGCTGCCACTTTGCAATCGGTGGCAATGTACACAACGCCTCTGCAGCCTCACCGAAATTAGCCCCTATCTCAGCTGTCCCTCTCTGAATGTTTCCCCCGTTATCTCCCACTTGTCTTGATAGCTAATACAGTTCCTACAGCTGCTGTATCATATTAGGTCAGAGTGATGAAAACGAATGCCATTTTCCTGATGGCTTATGCAGAATTGTTGTAATTTGAATCAAGTCTGCCTAGCTCTTTTCTTTCACTGTCTCCATCTCTCTTTCCTTTCCCACCCCCTTATACAGAATATATATTGGGGCACTGGCGGCCTGCCATTCTAACTGCATATTAGAAATGGTAGCGTTTTCTTCTATCTGATTCTATAAAATGAGTTCACCAGAAGGTGCAGACCCAGCATATTTGTGGTTTTTCCTATAAATTACTTTAACACTGTGTCCAATCATATATATAATTTCAGATTTTCAATTTCAACTCTCTGCTGTGTCAGCACAGACTCCACTGATATGTCTAATGTATTTAGCTTAAAATGAAACGGATGGCATTTCATTACCAGGAAGATAATATTTTTGAATATGTTTGCTGCATGGCAGGATCCATCATTATTCTGCCATTTTATGTTCAGAGTGTGTAATAGCTTTTTAATGCTTTGATGTATTTTATTTATATATGTAATATTTTTCTAATACCACAGGGTGGTTTAACTCATTGGACGCATTATAAAATCTTAATTGAATGCTTTTAAATAGTATCAAGAAAGGGAAAGGCTGAACAAATTGCCAATATTTTATTTGAAATGAAGCAAAGACTAGCGGAACCGCACACAGACAAGCCTCCCATTCTCCAGTTCCCCCTTTGAGCTTCTTCTAATACTCAAAATACTTTCAAGAGAAATAACGAGAGAGACAGAAGAAAAGCTCTATGGTCCCCTGAGATGTTTGAAGCTGTCAGCATGAAGGTAAGTAACACAAGAAATCGTGAATGTGCCCAGCTGTGAATGACAGAAGCCTTCTTATTGGCTAAAGCTCCTGACAGGACTGAAATACTTAAACACTAGGTTTCGCAGCCTTTTGGCCAAAGTGATGGAATTTTAAAAGTATGAAGGTCCTCCTGTTGCAATAATAATAATAGCCAAAATGTTACTCCTAATATATATTACAGCAGGGGTAGGCAACCTAAGGCCCGTGGGCCAGATCCCCTTCTCAATCCGGCCCATGGACGGTTCGAGAATCAGCGTGTTTTTACATGAGTAGAATGTGTCCTTTTATTTAAAATACATCTCTGAGTTATTTGTGGGGCCTGCCTGGTGTTTTTACATGAGTAGAATGTGTGCTTTTATTTAAAATGCATCTCTGAGTTATTTGTGGGGCATAGGACTTTGTTAATTCCCCCTCCCCCCCCAAAAAAATACTCCGGCCCACCACATGGTCTGAGAGACGGTGGACCCGCCCATGGCTGAAAAAGATAAGATAAGATAATCTTTATTGTCATTGTTGCTGACCCCTGTATTACAACAATGCCATAACTACTAACTCTCAATTAGCAGCAAAGAAGTGAGGTTCTCAAGGAAATCTCTCCAGTTTGCTTCTCACATTGATTATTGACTGCAGGTGTGGACTATTATCAGTGGGGGGAGTTAGATGCACCATTTTTTGCCCAACTCATGTGAAGGATGATGCGGAAGGCAGAACCAGAGGCTGACAATGCATCTGTTGCATATGGCTGTAGATATTGTAGTACTCTGAAGTGGAAGGGTATTTCTTGTGCACATTTATGTCTACAACTACTTCAACTATTTCTGCAACACTAATAGCAAAATTGGGGAACCTCTGAACCATGACCCAAATTTTGGCCCTTCGGGAGTCCCAATTTAATCTGTGAGTCTGTTCCTTGCAAGCCACAGCCAGCAGCCGCATACCTGTCAGCTATGGGACTGGTACCCATTGGGGCTATGGAGAAACAAATCCGCTCCACTTCCCAGTGGGGAGGAGTTGTGGACCACATGGCCACCCCCTTCCCTCTGGGGGCAGGGGACGAAGTCCCGCATCACCCGGAGGTTCCCGGCCACATCATTCGCCAGCCAGCCAATCCGCTGAGGCCCGAGCCAGAGAGCTTCCTGCTCACATTCTGCAACCAATAAAGTTGTGGCCTAAATTTGCCCAATAACATTAACCTAATACCTGTGTCCTTGTGTCTTATTCATAAACAAGGGGGTGGTTACGGGGTCTCGACACGCAATCAGGAGCTTAAAGTGAATTCCTGATTGCTCCTTTGTTGCCTCTGATGGGGCACGTCATGCCCCTGAGGTTTACGGGGTTAGCCATCACTAGCGACTGAGTCTTTAGTGGGGCAAGCCCCACCCTGCGGAACTCCTCCCCAGTAGAAGTTCAGCAGGCTCTAGCTGAACTATTTAAATTTCTCTCAATGTCATGGAACAACAGGGGTACAGCAGAGAGATTAAAATGGTGGCTAGACCCAACCACCTAGTATGTTCAGAGTGCTATTGCGCACTGCTATACGCTGCTAAGGGCCACCAGAGGAGGATACCCACCAAAGGCTGCTTTGCCTAGTGTCACGTCACACCTGGAGCCAATTCTGGTTTGATCTTCTATGTTCCATCCCTTGAGAAGATGCATGTGTGAATGAGCCATAAATGCTCCTGATATTGTTGGGTGTTGACAATTTCCCATCACCTACAGCAGATACAAAGGGCTGTTCCCATTCATATTCCTCCTACTAGATTGGAGCTTCTATCTGCAGCAGGCAGTCCAGACAAAAAGCATTTTCATACAACTGACATCAGCTTCGAAAATGGCAACCAGGTGATGAATGAATGTAGGCAATTACTCTACAAAAATCCAGAGTGATTACATGTTTCCAATTAAGACCAATCTGTGGCCTTACAAAAACTAAATTGAAAAATAATCAAGTCAGTAACTTGATTTTAAGGCATTTTATGCTTTGAAAATCTCATTGATTTCAAATGCAAATGTGCATTGTGTAATTAAACTTGATCTAATTTCATCTTCAGTTAATCAGACCATAAACTAGATTCAGATGACCCATTCAGGTGGTGATTATCATGTGATAATCACATCAGAAATGTATTTTCTCCCTACTGGTGAATATTATTTGTGGGGGGAACAATCCTAGGCAAGCAAACAAGATAAATGACTAAGGAATCATATGTAGCTTTATCCTGTTTTGCCTAGTACAATGCCCAAACAGCTATTGTTGAAGAGTGACTTATCATCTGACTAAACCATTGAATACATAAATAAGTACAATTCAGATTGAAACAAAATAAGAACGGTTTGCTCATCTACAACTAGCTGAGAGATTTAAGTTGGATAAAAAGATTTTTGGTACAGTGGTACCTCGGGTTACAGACACTTCAGGTTACAGACGCTTCTGGTTACAGACTCCGCTAACCCAGAAATAGTACCTCGGGTTAAGAACTTTGCTTCAGGATGAGAACAGAAATCGGGCAGCGGCGGCAGCGGGAGGCCCCATTAGCTAAAGTGGTACTTCAGGTTAAGAGCAGTTTCAGGTTAAGAACGGACCTCCGGAACGAATTAAGTTCTTAACCCAAGGTACCACTATACAGAACAAAAAAGAAAAAATTTGAAATACAGAAGAACATGGTATTGTGAAAATGTATACATGATTGTTGAAACTGGATATGCAAAAAGAACAAGTTAAAGAATGCATGATTAAATGGGCGAGAAATTTTGGGTATAATATACAGATGGAACAGTGGGAACATACGTGGACTAAAGGATTAACATATACACTGTGTTATGACTTAAAAGAAAAAAAATTATAAAATGATGTACCATTGGTACTTAACACCTGATAAATTATTTCAAGTGTATTAAATAATATTCATAATAATAATAATAATAATAATAATAATAATAATAATAATAATATAATAATAATAATAATTTATTATTTGTACCCCGCCCATCTGGCCAGGTCCCCCCAGCCACTCTGGGCGGCTTCCAACAAACACTAAAATACATTAAAATATCACACATTAAAAACTTCCCTAAACAGGGCTGCCTTCAGGTGTTTTCTAAATGTCAGGTAGTTATTTATCTCTTTGACATGGGATGGGAGGGCGTTCCACAGGGCGGGTGCCACTACCGAGAAGGCCCTCTGCCTGGTTCCCTGTAGCTTTGCTTCTCGCAGTAAGGGAACCACCAGAAGGCCCTCGGCGCTGGATCTCAGTGTCCGGGCAGAACGGTGGGGGTAGAGATGCCCATAGAATCATAGAATCATAGAATCATAGAATCATAGAGTTGGAAGAGACCACAAGGGCCATCCAGTCCAACCCCCTGCCAAGCAGGAAACACCATCAAAGCATTCCTGACAGGTGGCTGTCAAGCCTCTGCTTAAAGACCTCCAAAGAAGGAGACTCCACCACACTCCTTGGCAGCAAATTCCACTGTCGAACAGCTCTTACTGTCAAGAAATTCTTCCTAATGTTTAGGTGGAATCTTCTTTCTTGTAGTTTGAATCCATTGCTCCGTGTCCGCTTCTCTGGAGCAGCAGAAAACAACCTTTCTCCCTCCTCTATATGACATCCTTTTATATATTTGAACATGGCTATCATATCACCCCTTAACCTTCTCTTCTCCAGGCTAAACATACCCAGCTCCCTAAGCCGTTCCTCATAAGGCATCGTTTCCAGGCCTTTGACCATTTTGGTTGCCCTCCTCTGGACACGTTCCAGCTTGTCAATATCCTTCTTGAACTGTGGTGCCCAGAACTGGACACAGTATTCCAGGTGAGGTCTGACCAGAGCGGAATACAGTGGTACTATTACTTCCCTTGATCTAGATGCTATACTCCTATTGATGCAGCCCAGAATTGCATTGGCTTTTTTAGCTGCTGCATCACACTGTTGACTCATGTCAAGTTTGTGGTCTACCAAGACTCCTAGATCCTTTTCACTTGTACTGCTCTCAAGCCAGGTATCACCCATCCTGTATCTGTGCCTTTCATTTTTTTTGCCCAAGTGTAGTACTTTACATTTCTCCCTGTTAAAATTCATCCTGTTTGCCTTGGCCCAGTTCTCTAATCTGTTAAGGTCATTTTGAAGTGTGTTCCTGTCCTCTGGGGTATTAGCCACCCCTCCCAATTTGGTGTCATCTGCAAACTTGATCAGGATGCCCTCAAGCCCATCATCCAAGTCATTGATAAAGATGTTGAATAAGACTGGGCCCAAGACAGAACCCTGTGGCACCCCACTAGTCACTTCTCTCCAGGATGAAGAGGAGCCATTGATGAGCACCCTTTGGGTTCGGTCAGTCAGCCAGTTACAAATCCACTGAATGGTAGTATTGTCTAGCCCGCATTTTACCAGCTTCTTTACAAGAATATCATGGGGCACCTTGTCAAAGGCCTTGCTGAAATCAAGATAGGCTACATCCACAGTGTTCCCTTCGTCTACCAGGCTTGTAATTCTGTCAAAAAATGAGATCAGATTAGTCTGACATGACTTATTTTTCAGAAACCCATGCTGACTTTTAGTGATCACAGCGTTCCTTTCTAGGTGCTCACAGACCGTTTGCTTAATGATCTGCTCTAGAATCTTTCCTGGTATTGATGTCAGGCTGACTGGGCGGTAATTGTTTGGGTCCTCTCTTTTCCCCTTTTTGAAAATAGGGACAACATTTGCCCTCCTCCAGTCTGCTGGGACTTCACCTGTTTTCCAAGAATTCTCAAAGATTACTGCCAGTGGTTCTGAAATCACCTCTGCCAGTTCTTTTAATACTCTGGGATGTAGTTCATCTGGCCCTGGAGACTTGAATACATCTAAACTAGCCAAGTGTGCTTGTACTACCTCCTTACTTATTCTGGGCTGTGTTTCCCCTGCTGAATCATCTGCTCCATATTCTTCAGGTCGGGCATTGTTTTCTTTTTTGGAGAAGACTGAGGCAAAGAAGGTATTGAGGAGTTCTGCCCTTTCTGCGTCCCCTGTTCGCATTTCACCTTCTTCTCCTCTAAGTGACCCCACTGTTTCCTTGTTCCCAAAATGCCCCCAAAACTTGTTGGAAATGTAAAGAACATGAAGGGACATTTTATCATGCTTGGTGGACATGTAAAAAGCCATAAAAATATTGGAAACAATACATAAATTGATAGAGAATTTTGAAGATGAACTTTCAATTGAAACCAGAACGCTTCCTGCTGGGACTTACAGAAGACGACTATGGAACTTTGCTTCAATATATGATTACAGCAGTGAGACTATTATATGCACAAAGATAGAAAGATTAATCATTACCAAGAGTGGAGAACTGGTTGTTAAAATTAATGGAACTTAGCTGAGATGGCGTAATTAACATGTTTAATCAGAGAAAAGTCATTGTTAACATTTACTAAAGTTTGGCAACCCCTCATATACTTTTTGCGGGAAAAAGAAAAAGAAATAATGACATGTGGATTTGATAATTGTCACAAGGGCTGACAGGAAAGTGTCTGGAAATCGGGTCCGCCATTAATAGAAGGCACGTGTTGCGGTGCGACCGGCTACCTGACCCAGTGTTTTGGGGGGTAATTGGACTAACAGGCCACAATCCCTGATTGGTGGTCTCACGTTTCTGGGGAGGAAATCTGACCAATGGGGCGTCGTAAAGTGCAGCAACGCACTATTTAAGCCCATGCGAGGCCGCCGAGTGTCCTCTTTGGGGCCTATCGCATCAGAACACCCACCCGCTGCTCCCTATATTTAGGGCTTGAGTTGACCTTGCTATGCCGTCATGTGTCGTCTGTCGTTGGGAAAGGGGCACGGTAGGAATTTTCCCCATTTGGCTGATTTGGCTGATTGGCTGTTGCCACTTGGGTTTTGCCTGCCGCGTAGCAATCAGTCACAACTTGTAAGTTGCGGATAGGCTCTGGTTCAGGTGATAGGCGTGGCACGGTGTGTGGCCACGCCTATGCAAATGCAGGATATTCCGGTACAGGAATCCAGGGACTCGTTGGTTTGTCGTTCCCGAAAGGGTACGGCCTATGGGTGAGTCCCAGGGACATCAGGATGGCTGGAAGGTAATCCTACCAACAGTCGTCCCTGGTGTTCATCCTTGGCTGTCCTACGAACATGGCTCTAGGACAGGTCTGCCTGCAAGGGTGCAGGGAGATAGTCGAACCAGAACCTATGCAACCACTCACTTGGTTGTAATCAAGAAAGTTGTGGCCTAAATTCTGCCAAAAAACAAACCAAATATCTGTCTCTTGTGTGATCTTATTTCGGGGAGGGTAAAAGGTCTAAACACGCAAAAGGACAGAGGCTTGAAATGCAGCTGACCTTTGTTCACAAAAGGCAACACAGCGAGGTCTCCCTTACTTGACTCCTCCCTGTTAAGGAAACTGAGCCCCACCTTTCCCCTGTAGTCTCTCACTCTGGAGCCCTCCCCAACAGACAGACTGCAACATGGGGGTGAGCTCCTCCTCTGGGACTACCTGGCCTGTGGCTTGACAACATGTAGAGGAGAGGAGGAGAGCCAGCAGGACTGAGATAGTCCTGCTATGGGATATGGGATGGCAGGTGCACCCTCTGTCTGCATCTGCACTCAGTGAGATGCTCATTCTCCAGCCCTGTCCTAGAAAGTGGCTTTATTAGGTGTTCTACTGGGGTGGATGAAGTGAATAATGTTTATATATAGCAGACAGACAAAGAATCAGAAGTTCTTTAGCTTCTTAACTTTTTTCTTTCTCTTTCTTTCTCTCTCTCTTTTCTCTTTCTCTCTTTTTTCACTTTCTCTATTTTAATTCCTTTTCTAGTTCTTTTCTTTATCTCTTCTCTTCTCTTCTCTTCTCTTCTCTCTCTCTTTTGTCTCTGGATTAATGTTTCAGTTTGGACCTGAAAAAAGTATTTGACAATAATCTTTGTATTTTTCTTTATAAATTCTAATAAAATTTGTTTTTTTAAAAGAAACAAAATAAGAAATTTCGAATCATCTTGTTAGATGACTTGGTGATACTGCAGACAGTGGCAAAGGCAAATGTATGGTCATAATCTCTAAATTAATTTCTGGAAGAACATGTTGATTTTAAAAAATGAAGGCAAATTAAGAGGAATTAATACTTTTTAAAGACTTTTTGCAATGTTCTGAGAGGAATACATAAATATGTTTTGTGTGAGTCCAGTATCTGACTTTTAGAAGATATCTGAAGGCAGCCCTGTTAATGAATATTAAAAATAGAATCAAACATTAAAAACTTCCCTAAACAGAGTTGCCTTCAGATGTCTTCTAAAAGTCAGATAGTTGTTTATTTCCTTGACATCTGACAGGAGGGCGTTCCACAGGGTGGGAGCCACCACCAAGAAGGCCCTCTGCCAGGTTCCCTGTAACTTGGCTTCTCGTAGGGAGGGAACCGCCAGAAGGCCCTCGGTGCTGGACCTCAGTGTCTGGGCAGAACAATGGGGGTGGAGACGCTCCTTCAGGTATACTGGGCTGAGGCCATTTAGAATGAACATATAAGCACTGACAAGTTACCACCCGCAGACTGGAACCACAGATACTGCTGCTTCTCCTGCTGCCACCATAATGATGACTGCCGCATGACACTATTGTACTTTGGGGGAACGAGAGATTAAAACCCCAGTTGGAGGAGGAGTAAATGAATGGGAACACAGGGAAATGCCATAATGCTGCAGTTGACCTAGAGTTGCCTTACGTCCAGAATTTCCCGGACGTGTCTGGAATACTGCAGTCGGCAGTGTTGTTTTTGGTGATTTCCCTTTAAAATAGCCAAAAAAAATTACCAAAATGCTTAACAACTGTGGACAAAACTAAACAAAAACAAAAACAAAAAAACACTCAACAACTCACTGTTTGAAATATGGCAACCCAAAATTAACCACAGTTTTTATGAACAGAATTTCTAAACATGAGGAAGTGTGAAATAAACGCAGACTTCAGCATTGATAACAGAAAGTGTGTGTGTGTGTGTGTGTGTGTGTGTGTGTGAGAGAGAGAGAGAGAGAGAGAGAGAGAGAGAGAGAGAGAGATGCATTTATGAAAAACATTTAAACCCACCTCCCTAGCCTGTGCTAATGTAGATGTAAATGGGAGTTTATCCATTCTGTATCTTCTATTTGGACATCACATTCCTGTTCCCACATATGTTTGAGATCAGGATTGCACCTTTAATCTTTGCCTAGGAAATGTGTGTGTGTTTATATTTATTTAACCTCAAAATTCCTTCCTTACATAAATCTCTATAAACAGGTGAGGCAGAATCTTCCAACCCCCATAGCATCTCATCTTGCACCCCCATATTTCACACTTTATGGGGGAGTTCAGGCCATATTCTGAGTGGAATCAATTATCAATATTTGTTTAGAGCTACCCTCAATTTGGTGGGACGCGGGTGGCGCTGTGGGTTAAACCACAGAGCCTAGGGCTTGCCGATCAGAAGGTCGGCGGTTCGAATCCCCGTGACGGGGTGAGCTCCCGTTGTTCGGTCCCAGCTCCTGCCAACCTAGCAGTTCAAAAGCACATCAAAGTGCAAATAGATCAATAGGTACCGCTGCAGCAGGAAGGTAAACGGCGTTTCCGTGCGCTGCTCTGGTTCGCCAGAAGCGGCTTAGTCATGCTGGTCACATGACCTGGAAGCTGTACGCTGGCTCCCTCGGCCAATAAAGCGGGATGAGCGCCGCAACCCCAGAGTCGGTCACGACTGGACCTAATGGTCAGGGGTCCTTTTACCTTTATCTTTACCCTCAATTTGTAGCTACCCTCATTTTTGTGGCTGCAGTACCACCCTACAAGCCTCAGGGGGAAGTAATTAACTTCAATTGACACTGCCCTTCTTCACTGGGAAGCTGCCCTCTGTTTAATGCTATACAGAAAATTAATTAAATAATGAGACGACCAGGTTTTGTAAATGAAGACTTATCATCCCCAGTCAGCACGGCCAATGGTCTGAGATCCTGGAGGTTACAGGATCTACATCTATTTTAGCTTTTTACCATTTGAGTCATCTAGAACCCAGCTTGCAGATTCTACTGGTTTCAGAGATGACAATAAAATGGAAGATGGGGAATGGGCTCGTCAGTGTTGGCCCTTGTGGGGCAATTTGGGCTTCACTTCAGGCAGCAAAGCGGCAATGTTTCTGAACACCTGTTGTTGGAAACCACGGGAGTGGAGACCGCTCTTTTGCTGGAATCCTGCTTGCGAGTTCCCTGCATGCATCTGGTCGGCCACTGTGAAAACCATTGTCTTGATAGGGGTCTTTTTATGTTCTCAAAATGGTTGCGCCAGCACTGAACTCGCTGCGTTTTTGTACTTTAGCGACTGCCTTGGAGTACTGTTTCTTTTGCTCAATCCTTAGAGAACGAGTATCAACCCCAACCCTAACCCCAAATTTATTTTTACTCCCTGACTTTGAATACGAACCTCTGAGATCCAAGAGGAAGTCTTTCCTCTTTGGCTCATTTTATACTTGGAGAGTTAAAGTGATTTCGATATTTATTTAGGCAAGTCTCTTGGCCTAGCCCTAGGCACTGGCTTCTGCCGGAGGGCCTTTTTCTTTGAAGATTCTGTCTCAACCTGATGCCTAGTTGTTTTCTTTAACCAGCACTCCTTGATCCTTATCTTTTTTTTTCAGAAAAGAAGGAAAAGAAGGGATCTGACCTCTGCTTCAAGAGCTGAAAGGTGAATCTTAGTATTGCTTTCTGTTCATATCCTCCGTTCTTTTATCTTACTCTTATACCAAATTGCAGGCCTGAACTTAACATGGCAAAGTGTTTGCTCCTGATCACCATTTTCATGGCTGCTAGCTTGCTTGTCATAAACCAAGCCCCCCCCCCAAAAAAAGAGAGCTCTAAACAGGATGATAGCAAAGCAAATAATATCAAAGCAACACAGCCAATGAAGCCATTTTTCTTCCTTATTAATATTAGTACTCTGGGATAGCAAAATCATTTGTATGTGGACTCAGCCAAAGAAATCAGTGATCATTCATAGCCCTATTCAGGCATCCCAGTGGGGGCTTAAACTGGGAGGGGGCATTATTATTTACTATTATATTTATTTAGTTATACTGCTTAATGCCACAACAGGTTTCTACGTGGCTTACAAACATGAAAACCAGTAACACAATGGTTCAGATGTGTTGGTATCCGTCTGTCTCAAGAGACAATGGAGTGCACCTCCAGGGGTGAAGTCAAACTGCTGCGATAGCAGCACCAAAGTAAAGTCCTCGGGGTGTGAGGCTGGGCAGTGTGTCTCACTGAGAGTTTGAGACCCATCAACTACCCTCACCTGGTTCTAAAATAAACTGCCTTATATAAAATATACAATAACACACACAGACACAGGATATAATATCAATGAAATTCATAAAAATTGTTTTTTTTGGGGGGTTGATGAATAAATATATAAATCCAACATTACATTAAGCACTTGTTTCAAACATATACTCTTTTCAGAATAGCCAAGGGACAAATTTATTGGAAGTATAATCCTGATCACGAACTAAGATCATGGCCACTGGTCCCATCACCTCCTGGCAAATGGAAGGGGAAGAAATGAAGGCAGTGAGAGATTTTACTTTCTTGGGCTCCATGATCACTGCAGATGGTGACAGCAGTCACGAAATTAAAAGACACCTGCTTCTTGGGAGAAAAGCAATGACAAACCTCGACAGCATCTTAAAAAGCAGAGACATCACCTTGCCGACAAAGGTCCGTATAGTTAAAGCTATGGTTTTCCCAGTAGTGATGTATGGAAGTGAGAGCTGGATCATAAAGAAGGCTGATCGCCAAAGAATTGATGCTTTTGAATTATGGTGCTGGAGAAGACTCTTGAGAGTCCCATGGACTGCAAAGAGATCAAACCTATCCATTCTGAAGGAAATCAGCCCGGAGTGCTCACTGGAAGGACAGATCCTGAAGCTGAGGCTCCAATACTTTGGCCACCTCATGAGAAGAGAAGACTCCCTGGAAAAGACCCTGATGTTGGGAAAGATGGAGGGCACAAGGAGAAGGGGACGGCAGAGGATGAGATGGTTGGACAGTGTTCTCGAAGCTACCAACATGAGTCTGACCAAACTGCGGGAGACAGTGGAAGACAGGAGTGCCTGGTGTGCTCTGGTCCATGGGGTCACGAAGAGTCAGACACGACTAAACAACAACAACAACAACAACATAATCCTGATACATTGTAGAGGTTCCATTTAATTTTTTATTTGTATACTGCCTTCCTATACACATACAAGCCATCAAAACAACAAAATATACAACAAAGATCACACATCCTTCAACAATCCAATGTTATGCAAAAAGTCATAATTAAAAACATTACTTTAGAATAAGCAACGGATATCAAATAAAATAATATTCAATAATCCATTTAGAATATATTACACAATAAAATTAACTCAAAATATCAGCAAATAAAGCAAAAATTCACTCTCAACTATTACAATAAATCATTACTAGACTATAATTAATAAAAATAGTAGTGAAGTCACAATACATAAAATACAGCAATGCATAAAAGACCAAGTAAATAGAACAAACTGAGCAATAAAGTCTCATAGCCTATAAAATTACAAAATGCACTAACATAACTGGTCCCCTAGTCCAGGTCCAATATCTCATTCAAAAGGCTCTTCTCACCTGCTTACAAAGAGATTCCCGGAAGATGCATTTTAATTCTACTAATTTGTTCATCACACACACACACACACATACACAACCTATATCTACACACACACACACAGAGAGAGAGAGAGAGAGAGAGAGAGAGAGTTATTACATATTACAGATCTAGAATTAGATTATTCAAATTAGGAATTAGGGTTTCTATTCTCATGAGGAAATCTATGGGTTTCAGAGCTTTATTCCAAAGAAGGCATGATGTAGGAATAGTCATGTTCCATACCCCAAACCAGCTTTCCATTAATTTAAATGTGATTTTTGTCACTTTGAACATCACTGTTCAAAATTGACTATGGACAGCAACTGCTCCCCAGCATTTCTTTGTACTATATAGCTGGAGGGCAGCAGGAGGGCAGTCCCATAAGCTGAACACCATCTCACCGTTTGTCTCATAGGACCTTTCCATTCTCTCCTCAGCCCCAAAACACAAACTTCTTCTTTATCATATCTTGACGTGACAAAAGATTTAATTGTCCTAGTGGCAGCGTGAGGTCAGTCGTCCTGGAAATTCAGCTGTCTGCTTCCATCAGGAAGGCCAGAAGGTACAGAGCATTTCCCTCCAGGCAAGCTATATGGTCTGGCAGTTCACCATGTAAGTGATGCCTTATTGATTTCTGCCATAGCATCCATAGCTGACTTGAGAATCAGAGCTTCTGACAATAGCTAACAAGTTTAAACCATTAGTCCCACTTGTAACTGCTCAGTGAAAGGGCTGTCAGTCACAACATCCAATAGCCTGGAGCTTTTAGTGGATTTCTTATCCTGTTCTTTTTGCCACAATGACCCCTGTAGTTAATGGGTGCTATTGAAAAATTATATTTTTCAAAGTTGTCTTCCACTTTCTCTCTCTCCTCCATTCCCCTCTTCTCCCTTTTTCGGATCCTAAAAGCCATTTAGGTAGCAATGTTAGGAAACAGAAATGCAGGCAATAATCTGGTTCATGGTAAGAAACGCTGTGTTTGCGTCTGAAGCTGAAAACCAACCACAGCAGTCAGGTGCTGCCAAAGTAATACTATGGGGACAGAATAGCTTCCTAAGAACAGTTATTCTCCAGAAAGACCATGTTAAAGTTTAATACAGAAAGACCTTTTATTAGGATAATTTTCTTGTTATTGATAGCTCTCTTTTTTCCATAGCATGCTCTGTATTGTAGTTTGTGGCTCTTTTAGAATTACAGAGTTGGATTACCCCGGGGTAATCTAGTCCAACTCCTGCCATGCTGGAATCTCAACTAAAGCAGTCATGGCAGATGATAATTCAATCTTTGTTTAAAAACCTCCTCACCATGTGAGGAACAAGAGCTGTCCATAAAAGATAAATTAATTGCCTCTTGCCACAAATGCTTTGCAGTTACCTCCACCTCCCTTGCTCCAGGTGTTCCAGTTGTTGATTCACAATAGTCCAGCATAGATTTCTGGACTAAATTTGGCAATGGTTTTCCAGGCTATCTAGATAAAGCAGGCATCCCCAACCTGCGGCCCTCCAGATGTTTTGGCCTACAACTCCCATGATCCCTAGCTAACAGGACCAGTGGTCAGGGACGATGGGAATTGTAGTCTCAAAACATCTGGAGGGCTGAAGGTTGGGGAAGCCTGATCTAAAGCATTGTGGGTCTGTGCACATATGGTAACCATATTATGACTGTTAAAACTGCAGTCTCCTTCAGTGGAGATGAGCTTCTAATATTTCCTTATCAGCTGAGTCAAAACAGCTGCTCTCCCAACACCTGTCTTCCAATTAAAATATATGGCTTTTAAACCCAAGTAAAAGGAAAAATCAAACAGATAAAACAAATATGCTCCTTGCCTGTATGCTGCAGTTTACATTAATAGCTGAACTAAGCTGACTTTAAAACTAAAATAAAAACAAATTAAAACCAATTGTGGAACTCAAAGGCAAGCAGTCTTACTCATTGCCATCAACCAGAAGTTGAAGAAAGAAGCTTTGTTTCTTAAGGCATTGGCATCTTGTCAACAAGGAACAACACGTTCTTGGCTAAATTTTGGATGCATTTTTAAAAAGACGTTCTTCCTTTTCTTCTTCAGTTATTAGTATCTTCTAAAAATGTAGCAGACTGGCTGCGGACTGACTGGAAGGGACTAATGCAGGAAACGGATGTGTGTGCTTGTGTATTTGTAACGTCACCCCTCCCGCACCTCACCTGAGATGGATGGTGAGGTCACACACAATCCTGAGAGGGAAGCTGGAGCACCTGCAGTTCCCAACTGAGTGGTGGCCATGTGTGGGGTTACCATTGCACAGGAGAATACATTTGGGGGAAACTCTGGACATTTTGCCCAATTTAAAAAAATATTCTGGACAGAAATTTTACCATTGAAAATGAGGACATGTCTGAGAAAAGGAGAGCATATGGCAACCCTAACTTCACACCCAGTTCCATATCCTCTTATCCCATTTCCTATTGGCCCTGATTTTTCATCCTATTTTTTTTTTAAAAAAAAAAATCCTTCCATTTCCGCTTCTTCCATTTTTTTTCCAGGAGAATCACCACAGGCTTGGTAGCTTTTTCCTCTGAATTCACTCCAAATTGTACACAAAATTATTTGTCTCCCAGCTCTATCTCTGCCAGCTCAGGATGTCTCTTAATCTCTCCATCCATGGCTTCATTCCACTCCTCCAGCATAGTAGCTCTGCCATTTGGCTGTTTCATTGGCTGTATGAAGGTCTTCTCCATTTATCGTCTACTGCCTCCAATTTAACTTTTTCACTCTCCTGTTCTGGCAATCCTTTATTGATGCTGTTCTCCAAATGTTCTGTGTTTTCTTACATTTCATTTTCCATTTCATCCTTCTCTGGTCTATTTCCATTCACCATTTTATCCATCTCAGCTCTGATGTAATTTAGTTGTTCATCCAATAATTGCTGTAAGATGCCAACAGTCAGTGGCGTGTCCAACAATGTTACTTGCCATTCTGAAAGTTCTTGGTCTTAATCAGTCCCCATCTTAAGATCATCACAGTCTCCACCTTAAAAGATTCAGTCTCCCATCTCTACCTTAAGGCCTTAAAATTTCTCTGTGTTCCCTATGTAGAGAAATTCTTTTCAATTTGAAGACAGGACTTTCACCTAGGAGACAGAAAGTTTAAATGTCAGCCCACATTCTAGCGTTTTTGCCATACTGAGTGTTCTTGGTCTTATTAACAACTCACTCTCCACCTTGAGGTCTTGCCTTAAAAACTCAAGTCTTCCATCTCAGATGTAAATTTCAACTGGCAGACAGATCACCTCAGTCGTAATTTATAACAGTCTTCAAAGTAATTAATTTAATAAACCCTGTGCCCTAAGGACTGACCACCAGGACTTTAATGGGGTGTTTGGGCATAATTCCAGTTCTTCCACTTTAAGTCACTCATCCCACATCTAGGTCCCTCAAAACTTCTTGGTTTCCTGGCATGGAATGCAAGCTTTTCAGAGCATCAGATGTTAATTTCCTGATATCTCTGTTTTCCCAGAGATAATGTGATAACCCAGATTTATGGCTTGGCTATCATTTATCACCACATAATTATCTCTGTTGATGAGTTGTCGACAAAAGATGTCTAGTCTGCCATCTTCCTCCTTCCTCTTCTCCAATATTTTCCAATCTTTTTTTGCTATTAGTCATTTTGGAAATCATCCAAACTGAGCATGAGATAGCCCATTGACCCCTAAAGGCATCCTCTTAATTCTGAAACTCGCTGGTCTTGGGTAGCCACTTCTTGCTGGGTCTCAGCGCCCTACAAGTGTACAATGGGACAAGTGTCTTCTAAATGGTATAAATGCATAATTCCTTAAAATACAATGCACACGTATATTTTTTGTGTTTGACTTCTCTTGTAGCGTGTGGCTTACCTGACATCAGACTGGCATAGCTTCCAGCAAACCTCATACAGAGCTCCTAGCTCATTGTTTGTGTTGGCTGTGGCCCACCTAGTTTTGTTCCTAGCCAGCCAGATGCAAAAATGGTTCTCACTGTGTTGTCTCCCTGATAACCTGGAATAAACAGATTCCAGCTGCAGCCATTAGATAAAGTGAGCTGGTTCCTATGTGAGCAATCCCCAGAGTGTTCCACAGGTGAGGCTGCTTCACTTGGATTGCTTTGTGGAAAGTATGAATTTACTTACTATGAATTTATCATCAGAATCTGAAATCTGACATGTAGGGCCTAAGAAATTTTGCTGCCTAAGCTGAATGTCAAAATGTACACACACAGAGAAAGACTTTGTTGTGTTGTAGATCATCTGCTTTCCATGCAAATGGTACTGGGTTCAATCCCCAACATCCCCAGGTAGGGCTGAGAGGGAACCCAATGCCAGTTAGGGGAGACAAAAATGAGCTAGAGGGACCAATGGTAGCTGAATCTGACTTCAACACTGGTGGCAGGACAGTGTCCTTCACCACACCCAAGGGTGGCAGCCCAGCTTAGGTGGCACAGGAAATCCACATACCACTGTCTTCTAACACCCCATCAGTCACCAGCATCTGCCACATGAAGCAGCCACTTCTTTCTGCCTCATGCTAGGGTTGACTTTGTTGCCATGCAGAGGGAACAGATTCTCATGCTTTCATGAAGTTAGATCCAGTTAAAACCATAATTTCTCCTCACCTACCCCAGTTGTCCAAACCTGCTACATTCTCCCCTTCAGCCATCTTCTCAGGAACTCTCACATTTTGGCCATAGTCTTCACTGCTCATGCTTTGTAAGCCTGGCTCTTTTCTTGCAACACCTGCCCACCCACCTTGAATAGTGGAAGGTAAGCTGGTCGCAAAGGGGTCAAGGACAATTTCTCTCCCTTTACCTCAGTTGGCACTGGACTGGAGAGTTTTGCCTACTCTGCACTGTTTAGTCAATACCGAGGTAGTTAATGGGAGAGGTAGTATAGATGTTACTACACAATAATGTCTACTCACAGTCACCACAGGCAGGTTAGAATGGGAAATTAAATAAGGGAGCAGTTAATGGCAAGCACCTCTAGACACCGAGAATGTTAAAGGAATTCCCTCAGACCTACAAATGAGGACTTTGGGACTCAGGAAGCATTGAATGGAACTCTTGTTAGCATCACACATCCAGAGCTTTGGGAATCGAGAGGTGGTAATGCAGGTATACTTGCTTCAGTATAAATATAAATGAGGCAGAAAGTCAGAAGCAGACACAGAGCTCTTCTCAGAGTCCAAACCAGGGTGGAGCTTGTTGGAAGTGCAACAGCAGTTTGTAACGTAAAGGTTAGCTCTCTGATCATTGAGTCAACAAACCAATAAGCGGAGGACTGGAGGTGTTGCTTAACAGCCAAGGAAGTTATAAACTTTAGTGAGGTAGCACATGGTGTGATTGGCTGTGTAGCTATGAGGGAGTTTTCTGGTGACTGTTAAGTTGAAGCTAACCCTGCTCTTATTCCTTCATTGCAGGTGGTTGGACTAGTCACTAGATGACCCAACTCCTCAGTTCTATGAAGGCCTGCCCTAGAAGGCAGACCTATCTCTTTCTTTCTCCTTGAGTTACCGGTATATATTACTTTGTTTAGTTTGTTCAGTAAAGTGTTATCAGGATTTCTTTTCTTCTCTGCATTATTGGGATTTGGGGTTTGGGCACAAGCTATTCCTATTAGGGATGGGGGAAAAATTCAATTCAGTTCACATTTTAATGTGACTCTATTCAGTCTGAACTTCCTGGAACAATAACCAAAATGAAAACAGCTATCCTTCAAAACATACACTTCTCCAAATTTTGTGATGCCTGGTCACCCATGGTCCAATTTGTGTGGACTCTTCCCCCCCCCAAACAAAAACACCACTTACTGTGCTTGTGGAGTAAAGCATAGTGTTCTCTGGTTACAAAATATTGCTTCTAACACTTCTCACCTGGCTTTCCATACAGCGACATAGAGAAATTTAGTAATGTACAGATCTGGAGAAAGGCAGGATGTGTCCTCTAGCTGGGACACAAAAGCTCTTTGAGGTGGCCATGACTTGAAAAGAATTTTGTCTAAATGGTTAGACTTCAGGCATATTTTATCCAGCCATCTCCTCTTGGCACAGAGGCGAAGTACTTGTTGGCGCTAGGCCTTACTCAGCAACATTTTCTAGCTGGGCTGCAAATCTTGTATTGATAGTACAGTACTTTATTTATTCAGACAACAGACGAAAAGGAACTTACCATCAAAGTGAACTGGGAGAGGGAGGAAAGTGTTGGTTTATAATGTTTGTTTGTAACTGAATTAAAAGCAAAAGAAGAATTCCCTAGATGCCTAGATCCAGGTTTGGGGCAAATAGACTTTTAGTGAGAGAGCCACAGCAAAGATTTAACATCACAAAACATACAGCAAAGTAAAGTGTGGAAATCCAGGCTGTTATTTTAATATATCCCTTTCTAAGTCTCTTCCAAAGTTCCCCTTTACTTTCCTTAGCACTGAAAGTGACCACACATTTGGTAAGTTAAAAATGGTTTACAGTCTTACCTCATGTTGTGAACGCTGCGGGTTATGTGTTTTCAGGTTGCGCTCCGCGCCGAACCTGGAAGTACTGGAACGGGTTACTTCTGGGTTTTGGCACTTGTGCATGTGCAGAAGCACCAAATCACGACCCGCGCGTGCACAGATGCGGTGCAGCGGGTTGCGGACGCTGCGGGTTGCACGGGCGCTGCACGGATCGCGCTTGCAACCCGAGTGTCCACTGTATTTACAAACTCTTCAAAGGTTGGATTTATGTTTGTTTCCATACAGCAGCAAGAAAACACATGCAGTACAACTTAGTTTCGAAACTGGTAAATGGTTTTTTAATTATTATTATTTGTATAGAAACACAAATATGACTTGCTGAAGCTAAGTGGTCTGGGCTTGAAGCAACCAGCTCAGACATCCTTTCTGGTGGATTTCACATGGTGGAAGAGAGTGAACAGAGACTTTGGTCACTCTGCCTCCCAAGGTGAGGGGGTGTAACATAGCTAAGCCCATGAGTACTGTTTACTCTACGGACTTAACCCCTTTCATGCATTAACTAGAACTAAGCATGCCAGTTATATGAGGCTGATATTTATCCCACAGAAAATTCATTTATCTTGTGAAAATACAATAGGATTAGCAATCACAGCCCTCCCTAGAAAATAAACCGAAGAATTTAAAATATATATTTGCATATTTGTTTTTAACCTGTCTTTTATTTTGTGAACTGCCCTGAGATCATATGATGAAAGGTGGCATATAAATCAAATAAAAAAATAAAAATAAAAATGTTATAGGCTATGGACCTCCCCCCCAAAAAAAATTATTATTTGCGAATAATTAACTCAATGAACAGTCATACTAGTGAGCTGAAGTATTAATTAGTTATATTAGAGACACTTTCTGAATAAGAGCATATGATTATTTTATTAGCAGGGAGAAGAGACTTGTAGCAGGGGACTTGTAACATCTCTAACTAGTTTTCTAAAAACAAGAACTTTATTTTGAACTGTGATCCCTAAAAGCCCAAAAAGTGTCCATTTGAATTTATAGTAATTTGTCTGAAGATTTATTTTAAAAAAACACAAAAACAAAAAACTGAGATGATTCATGTTTGTATCCCGTCAATTTTAATATGCACTAGCTAAAAGTCAGGTTGAATCTCTTTCATAAGTTGTGTATTGTAATTTTTAATTTCTGTTTGGGGTGGGGGGAGATGAACGTTATTCAGCTGTGTTTGTAGTTTTTTGGAACAGAGAGGGAAAGATCAAATTGAATTGTTGAGTGACATCTTGTGGTAGAACAAAGGTATTGACAAGTCAAGGGGAAAAGAATGGCCGTGTTTTCCTATCCAGCAAAATGCTTAATACCCGGTAATACTTCACATCTGGCTTTTGATTGTGTTAACAGAAGGCCATTGCATTATTATTCCATTGTAATATTTTTCATTATAATACCTAAAATTATTTTTCCCTGAATGATATCAACTTATACAATTAACCAAATTACACATAAATATAAGTTTGTTTATGTGGGAGTATTTCATCAGAACTCTTTCAGTTTTCATTGTACTTTAATAAAAGAGTTGGAAGGCTAAGCCAAGGGTATCTATCTCAAAGACTTGCAGCCTGTAGAAGGGGCTCCAAATATTTAGCTTTGAGGAAAGTAAAAAAAAGTGTGCAAATAATTGGAATCAGCATGATTCCCTTGCCTGTAACATGGGCTTCTGGACCAGCTGCCCTCATTATGACACCACTGAAGGATAACATGTGGCAGTGAAATATGTTTCCCCACCAAGAGTAGTTATTTTAAGATAATGGGCCTTAATGTATTTTAGACGTCCCAGATGAACTATACATCACCAGAAGTGTTGGGAAAGAAGGTTCCTTAATGAAAGCAGCATGAAGTTCAAGAGAGCATAGCCATGTGTGTTTGTGGTATTTAAAATATTACTTTCCCCCCCCTTTACATTCTTCTTTTTCTTTTGCTGCAGACCTTCCCCCCTCCCCCCCCCCATTCTTAGCATCACTCCAGCTGCAGCGATGCTTCAGTATTTTTAATGGGTATTGATGGTTTCTGTCCCTCGAAAAGAATGACTTGTTGTGAATAATAAATCACAAGTCTTTGCAGGAAGACAAAGTGCTGAAGCACTTACAGCCATTCTGTTTCCACCCCACCTCCTCTCAAAATACTAATAAAAGCCACAACACATTGGATCCTGATTTAAGCAGATTTGCCGTTGAAAGCGGGGCCAAAGAGGCTATGAATAATGCAAAGGTTTTCAAGGGCTGCTTCACACATTACAATTTGCCTACACCAGGTAATCTCTTTGAAGGCGGGGGGGGAGGGGGGAGCTCTCGTTGTTTTAACCTCTTCTGAAAGGTCTCAGCAGGTGAACATGTAACTTGCCCAAATATGGTAGTACTAAGCTATTGACAGAAAGGACTAACAGGAGTAAGAACTTAAAAGGTAAGGGTTTTTTAAAGCAAAATTAAAAAGTCTAATATGCAAATCTCGAAACAGCCAGTTCTAAGTCCCCAAAGCTTGTGGCCTAACACTGGGCTTCTAGCATGTTTCCACAGGCCCTTGAGAAGGCCAGCATAGTTTTTCTTTTCTCAGCCAGCTTTTCCCTGTCTTCTAGAAGCATAACACTGGGCACATGCTCAGTTGTCAATGGATTCTATGGGAAGGTTAAGGATATGGTGCAGAAGCAAGCAAAGGCTTTCATGAAAGAAAAAGTGTCTCACAAGATCATATCCAACATTTGCAAAACACCAACTTAACATATAGAGACAAGAAAGAGAAGGGCAAGATTTGGTGTGGAAATAATGCATATTTTATTTTTAAGGGCTTTCATGAAATCACTAGACTATTTAGTCTACATAATAAAGGTAAAGGGACCCCTGACCACTAGGTCCAGTCGTGACCGACTCTGGGGTTGCAGCGCTCATCTCGCTTTACTGGCCGAGGGAGCCGGCATACAGCTTCCAGGTCATGTGGCCAGCATGACTAAGCCGCTTCTGGCGAACCAGAGCAGCGCATGGAAACGCCGTTTACCTTCCCGCTGCAGCGGTACCTGTTTATCCACTTGCACTTTGACGTGCTTTCGAACTGCTAGGTTGGCAGGAGCAGGGACCAAGCAATGGGAGCTCACCCCATCGCAGGGATTCGAACCGCCGACCTTCTGATCGGCAAGCTATAGGCTCTGTGGTTTAACCCACAGCGCCACCCGTGTCCCTAGTCTACATAATACAGAAGAACAAAATGACAGTTCTTTAAGCTACTGATTTAAACTTGTGCTATTTAGACACACACTTTGCCCTACATATCCCTGATGTCATAATTTTCATCAGATTCATCTACAATGCTACATGTTCCCTGATCTTTCCCAATGGTTATCAGCACATGCTCTTTTTAAAAGCAATGTTTATGGCAAGTGCAAACTCTAGTATATTTCTGTGGCATCAGGAGCAAGTGACCTATAATTGGGGAGGGGAGTTCCATTGTATATCTCAACAGTCTGCCATCAAACTACATAGAGTCTGAGGCTCTGGAAATATAATCTTTCTGTTGGTGGATATTTCACAGATTAGATTGTCCTGGTGCTATAGTAATTTGTAATGTGAGCCAAGAAGTCATTGATATTTCCATTGTACAGTGTGACAAAAATGGTGTTTAACTTCATAATTATTTATCTTCTTACATAGCAGTTTGGTTTCTTGTGATGTTACCACTTTCCTGCCATGTGGCCTGAATGTTTGCATTACCAGGAGCCGAATGAACTGTCCAGGAATCAATGAGTTATCGGAAGAAGGGGAGCTGTCCAGGAAGACATCACAGAGAGCACAACTGAACAAGATGGAGCTTCAGCACTAGCTAGGTCCCAACTGACAAACTTTAAATTGGCTATGCTGACCCCTTCATCCCATATCCAAAGCATGGCTTTGTCTTCACAAGTAGGGCTTGGGCATGGTTGATCTCATACTGGCAGCTGGGCACTGCGCCTCTTGTTATGGCCTTCTGCTCAGAGTCCTGAGTCTGCTTCTGAGTCCTGGGGGTGATTTGGGTGGATCTGGAGAGCTGGACACTAGTTTCTTGGAACATCACAGCTTAGATTGTCCTGGTGCCATAGCATTCTTCATCAGGGTATCTTTCAGGGTTGTGAACTCAGGACAGCATCTGGCAACTCACCTTGAATCCCATGAATACTAGGAATAGCATAAATACTAGTACAGTGGTACCTCAGGTTACATACGCTTCAGGTTACATACGCTTCAAGTTAAGAACTCCGCTAACCCAGAAATAATGCTTCAGGTTAAGAACAGATATTGTGCTCTGGCGGCGCAGCAGCAGCGGGAGACCCCATTAGCTAAAGTGGTACCTCAGGTTAAGAACAGTTTCAGGTTAAGAACGGACCTCCGGAACGAATTAAGTACTTAACCAGAGGTACCACTGTATAATTTGTTATGTCCATATTTGCTTCTGTAGCATTTTTTACTCCTTGGTATTGCCATATTTTGAACTTCTGCTATTGGTGTAAAAGACAAAGCAGTTCTCTTCTCCTGAAGGCCAAACTGCGTGTGATATTAGATGCCTATTTCCATTTAACATGCATTTAAAAAGAGGTGCTGTGGTTTTCTAACATCTGCTGAGATTGCAGCAGTGGGAGAAAGGGAAATTTAACCTCTTTCTTTCCTTATGAAAATCACTCCTTTGAAGCTGCAAGGCATGCCCCATTGGCACCAATTCTGCCTGCTGTAACCTCAGTAATTATAATCCCCCTCCTCCAGTGACATTACATACTCCTAAAAAAAGAAAGGTGCAGGTTTTTAACATAATGCCTAGTTTGGTATTGCGCCACCACACCTTTCACCAGGTGGTTACCATCACTTTACAAACCAAATCCACGGCTGTACAAAGGACAGGAAGTACTTCAGTAGACTATTACAAGAACTCTGTTCTCCAAACACTTATACATTCTCTGTCACAGGGGGGTGCAGATTAGAATTTGCAGGTGCAAGTGTGAAGCCTTATAGATGCTGAAGTCATGTTGGTTTTATTATTCATTCTGGTTGCTTTATAATGTTGCATTAATTCCAGTTGCCCTCAGTCTGTTGTTGTTGTTGTTGTTGTTTTTAAAAAAATCATTTTTAAAGGAAAAAAATGAAGGCAGTGATCAGTTCTCTGAGATAGTTTGAATGTTTCTTCCTTCAACAGCAGCTCAAAAAAAATCCCCTTTTTAATGTAATACAAGGAGTGCAGAGGAGCGAAGGGGAGGAAACTGAGATGCCTTCTGTTTACTTAAGTTAGAAACATAGTCACAGAGCACTATACTCAGTAATGAACAGCTGAGCCTCTACAGGAAAAGAGATTTCATGAGAAGAGAACTAGGTCTTGTTTATTACTGCTATATTTTTTCCTTGGGAAAAAAGCAACATTTGTTGCAATAAAACATTTAAAAGAAAAGGAGGGGGAAGCATCTGATTTATAACGTGATTGCGAAACAGGAATCATAACCTATCTCAGAGTGAAAGTATCGTTTCAGGAGCATCCAAGGTTAGTGTTAATTTCAGCGGGTAAGGAAGTGCTGGGAGCAAGGTCAAGGTCAAAGGGATACCAAAGCAATGATGAAAATGGGAATCAAACAAATAACTCTCATAAACTCAGTGGTGGGGGTAGGAGAGGACTGAGTTATCTGGAAATCCAACACAGCACTGCTGCATAACAGCACTTTCTTCAGCCACTGCAACCATAGTGGCCACTGTGGGTTGTATACAGAGGCTTATCCACATGTTTAATGGAAATACCAACCATGGAGCCGTTTTTTGACATCATGGGTAAGCCCTATAAATGGCAGGCGTGTGTGTTGGATTTCTAGATAGCTCAATTGTCCACATGTTTTGCCCCACCTCCACACATTAGTTTATGAGGAATATCTTTGCCCCCGTGTTGTTCAACACAGGAGGCAAAGAGTACCCAAAGAGGGCTTACTGCTTTCTAGTCCCATGTGACATAGTTGGTCCCATAGAATGGTTTTCCTTTGTGGTGGCTCCTCAAGTTTAGTATCATCCTCATCTATCTAATCTTTGTGGGGCTTGTCTGCCCACAAACTCTCCTCTGTGCACTGCAGTGGTGTGGGCAGTTTTTCATGCATAAAGAACAACATGCCAAAGCATTTCCTTCACTGAAGTGAATGGGCCTTGGATCATGCCTACAAAATCTATCCCAAACAGGGATTACAACTCTAGAAATAATAAATAGGTAACTCTGTGTCATTGTCAAATCTCCCTAAGAGGAGTAAAGACAAAGACGTTGAAGAATGACAACACTACAGCAAAGCAGAAATGGGCCTTCTTAAACCACCCGTGTGCTGTATCAAAACTACAGGGAGGGGAAATAACATTCACACTAAATATTTGAAAGTCTGGGAGCATTTTTATTGAATATGCAGAATCAACATTGTTAAGGCAACCGGCTACTTTGTCTAGCATTTTATTGTAGAGAGATCAAAAGGCAGCCCTTGTTAGTTATAGGTGATAAAACCTGTCATGTCTATCAAACTAGTTAAATAACCACTGAGTGCACTGTATTCATTTCTAAGAAAAGATCTTCCACTGTAATGTTAATTTGAAAATATCCCTTGTTCTCTGCTTTTCAGAGTTGCTACTTGTCATACAAATCAGGGTCAGCCTAGGAGAACATATTCTGTTTTCACAGAAGCTACCAGTAGCAGCATATCTCCCCACTGGGTTCATTTGGTCCATGATTTGGCCCACAGAATCAGCCAATTCATTAACCAAATGGAGCCACAATTTTGTGCACGGGAGGCCTGAAGCTATTGAAAACTCTGGGAGCAACCAAAAAAATTTCAGAGAGCTTGGAAGTGATCAAGAAGAAGAGTTCATTAGAGGAATATATTTTCTGGCACAGGCAGGGGATGATTTATTTACTTGATTGTAGTGAAACCTCTAAGTGGCTTATAAGAAATATTAAAAGTATCAGCAAAAAAAATTAAAACAATTTTAAAAAGTTAAAGGAAATTAAAATTCACAGTTAAACAAATCAAAGCTGCACTGGTAATATAAGAGGTGGTAAAGAAGAAATCATCTTCTGCAGCTCTGTTGTATGTTTCGACAGGGATATTTCGACAAACATAAAGGGAGCGTAAGTCTATTAATGGCAACTCATCATGGAGACCAGAATGTATAGGCTCAGAAGTAACATGTCACCAAATACTAGCTGCTCGGGGAGGCAACAGAAAGAAACATATATTGCCTTTATGTCCTCCTTGTGGGGTTTACAGAGGCATCTGGTTAGCTAATGATGCTGAGCTAGATGGACTTTTGGTCTGATCCAGAACTTAGAAGTTCTGACATTTATAATCTAGGACCCCATATTAATTCAACTCAACTACCAACTACCCTCACTCCCGTTTCATTTTTGCAATTATTAACATGGAATAGAAATGAATATTCACTTTACGCAGAAGCATCAAATTAAGAATCTGGTCTATATTAACAGGTTTTCAGTTGACAGCAAATTATGGAAGAAGCTTTCGTTGGTCACATTTCTGTTTAACTTACTCTATTTTGCAATAGATCTCACCTGAAACTTGGGGCATGCAGTTGAATTCCAAGGTTGATAGGTTTCAGGAAAGCAGGGATTGCACAAGTTTGACTCACTCATGTTTCTACTTTCCTCACCTCATGTAGTATATGAGATGAGTCGATTGTCCAAAGCACTGATACTTGCAATGGAAAAATCTGACAGGTGGCCTTTCTTCAGCACAAAACAGATAAGGAGGGGGGGGGGGAGTTGCAGAACAGTAGCTCAGAATTTTAAGGCTGCCTCCATAGTAAGGCACATGTTACTTTCCCTATGACACTGGCGGAGGAACGGGAGTGCAGAGGGAGCGGACCGCCCCTGGCACCACTATTCCGGTAGGGTGCCATCGTAGCGCCCCCCCCTGGACATGCGTTGTGTACCCCTGCACGCGCCGGGCGCCATGCCCCCACAGGTGGCACATCACGCCCCCAGAACAAACATCACGTCCCCGGGAGGCACATCACACCCCCGCGGGTGCTGTGCCACGCCCCTGGGAGGCATGTCACGCCCCCGGGAGGTGTGTCATGCCCCGGGAGCACCAGCCACGCCCCCGCCTGCTCTCTGCCCCCGGTAGTGGAGCATGCAGCTTCGCCACTGCCCTATGGTGTCTGATTAGTGAGTGAGACATGTTCAACACATGAGTCCTGCAAATCTCATATCTGAGTATTGAAGGTTTTCTGATAGCTACTCTAGGTGACCCTGTGTTGTCCTTCTAATTCTAATGCAAGAGCTGGGAAGTAATTGAAGAAAATTGGTAGGTAGGAAGCTTCATAACCATTTCCCCCAACTGCACATGCACCCCAAGCAGTGGTATGTTATTGTTTTTAAATTAGAATCTAGAGACAAACAATAGATACAATCAAATCAAAGATAAGGACTATTAAGCCTACTGATTGCAATGGAATAAATCTGAGCCTGTATGGCAAGCAAAATGGACTTGCCATCTCATGTTCAACTCTCAGGGCTAAAGCTTTGAAGCTATGGCAATTTGATTCTAACTCATGCTGAACTCTTAACATTAAAAGCAATAGGACTTGAATGTGAATAACTTGATTTTCCAGAATTCTAAAACATGCATGGACCATCCATAGTTACAAAGGAGTGGGGAGGCAAGGAAAAAAGCAACGAAGAAGAGTTATCACACCTAAGCCCACTGGCATGTTTTAACTTCCCCATATTGGTAATGCTGCAGAGGGCTTATGAAAACCTGCAAAATGCAGTGTGGGAAAGCAGGGGAAAGCAGCAATGACTTATGGCCACTGTCAGTAATTGGGGGAGGAAGGGACTGTCCTCTTTCTAAAATGTTATCTGACTTCCAATGTTATCTGTTCGACATTTCCACATTTTTTTATATTTAAGACACAGAGAGAAAGAAAATAGCTGAAGCATTCCCATTTTTTTTACATTTGTTTATTTCTCTCCTACCACTAATGCAGAGAGAGTAAAATATTGCAAAGGCAACTCTGCCCAAGACCCTCAAACTGCTATTCAGGGCAATTTAAAACTAAGCAGGTAGCAAACACATCCAGAGCAGAGCTATACACTCTTGAGCAGGGTGTCATTTTGAAGATCGAACATGAAGTACTGGAAAGGTATGGTCATAAAATATTGAAGTGAGGAAATATTTGGTGGCACTGGGCCGGTTCTGAAATTTAAAAGCACCACGAATGAGGGCAATTCACACAAACCCTTTTGTGGGGTTTATTTTTATGGTTGGCAACTTTTGAGGAAGTCATCAAGGTTTAAGCATTCCAGCATGGTGTCTGGGCCTGATAGAAATCACCTCAGTTTAAAAATGATTATTCAGGGTTCATTCACATACATAAAATATACTTAGTCTCTTCATAAAGGTAAAGGTAAAGGGACCCCTGACGGTTAGGTCCAGTCGCGGACGACTCTGGGGTTGCGGCGCTCATCTCGCTTTACTGGCCGAGGGAGCCGGCGTACAGCTTCCGGGTCATGTGGCCAGTATGACTAAGCATCTTCTGGTGAACCAGAGCAGCGCACGGAAAAGCCATTTACCTTCCCGCTGGAGCGCTACCTATTTATCTACTTGCACTTTGACGTGCTTTCGAACTGCTAGGTTGGCAGGAGCAGGGACCGAGCAACGGGAGCTCACCCCGTTGCGGGGATTCAAACCGCCGACCTTCTGATCGGGAAGCCCTAGGCTCTGTGGTTTAGACCATAGATGTCCCTAAATGTGTGCCTTCATGTTTCCTCTTATCTGTAATTATAGACTGCCTAAAATGTTGCTTTAGTCATTCTTCCATTCATGTTACTGATTTATAAACTTACAGTGGTCAGCATAGAAGATAGTGTTCAAGTACCTGATCTAGACAGTCAAATGTATGGGCCTTTCGTCACCTCCTAAATGCCTCTTTGAACATCTTTTGTGCTCATGTTATCTCCTCAGAATTGCAACAGACATCTGGAGAAGCCAACTGTTTCTGCCAATTGATTTTATATTTAGTGCTTGGCTGTTGCCACCATTTGTTCCAAGGATTTTCTTTTTCTTTATTGTCATAATATTTGTTTTCCTCACAAACTAAACACAAACAACAACATTTCAAGGTGCAGTGTGCCATAAATGCCGCTTTCAGCACTGGGAGGCGGCCAGGGAGGAACCACAGACATGAAAGTGTCTTTAGAAAAGCACATCCCTGCCAAACCCCATGCAGGGATGAATCTAAATGAGTGAATTTAGGTAATTAACACACAGCCAAGCCAAAGAAATGTAGCTGGAAAAGCTGCCAAACACCAATTACCTGTACAGCTTAAAAAACCCAGACAATAAGGATTTCCCAAAAGCCCTTCTATCAAAGCCTTATTATCAAAATCCTTGTGGACAGCTTTTCTTCTCTAGGTAGGTAGAGCAAGGTAAAAAGGCAGATAGCAATGGGTAGCTTTGTTTCACACAGATAAACATGACTGTTAAAAATAGTTGCCCTGGGCTCCTGAGGGGGGAAAGGTGGGATATTAATTTAATGAATGAATGAATAAAACAACCTTGCCCTGTCTCGTGCTTTTTAAAAGAAGTTTGAGAGGGCTGTGGTTGCTACTACAGATGGAGGAGAAATACAGTATTTTCCTGCGTATAAGACTACTTTTTAACCCAGGAAAATCTTCTCAAAAGTCGGGGGTCGTCTTATACGCCGGGTCGTATTTCTTATACGGTGAGTATATCCCAAACTCTATATTTTAACTGGAAAAGTTAGGGGTCGTCTTATACGCCCAGTCGTCTTATATGCCGGAAAATATGGTACAGTTCAGTTCACAGTTTAATGCAAACCTATCTAATTTGCACTTCCTGAAACAACACACAAATTTGCAGTTCTCCAAATCTTGCAATCTAGTTCTCCAACAACAACAAAATGCATACGAAAATGCATTTGTTAGTGAAAATTATATACAAAAAGGTATTATATTAGGGGGAAATGCATGCAAAAATGTGTTCATTTGGCACAATTGCATTTAAGTATACATATTAGAAGAGGCCCCACATTGCCCAGAAAAGCTCTGCTGAATGGCACAATGAGGATGCAATGGAGGCAGCAAAGGATGCCTTCTTTGCAGACTTCACTGCCACTAGGAAGACTCAATGGTGTTTCTAGCTGTGATAGGCCACCAGGGCTTGGTGGTTCTTGGCCGTTTCAGTAGGCCTTGATCTTCACCTGGGCAACAGCTCCTGAGGAGACCACATTTGGATGCTGCTTGGAAGCTCAACCTGTGGGAGAAAAGGGAGCAACTGGAGATTTAAGCCTGCTGTTTAGGAAGTTTCCAGAGTTTTCCTTTAGTTAATGGATTCTGGCAATTTGTAGACACTTGCTGTCCGCTTGCCTGCCCCCATCAATTCACCAGGATGTTTTTGCTAACCCACAAAAAAATTATGATGACCCACTGAATGGAAGCCTACGGGGAAATGTAATACAATCTCTCCCCTTTGAATCTCCCCTCCATCCCTAATGAGGAGGGATCATTGCACAACAGAAAACAAATTGGGACTTTGGAGCTGAATAATTACTTGTATAAATAATTTTCCCAGCAGTTTTATTTGCTCCATGATCGTATTAATTCATTTGCTATTATTCACTGTAATAACACTGAACACAATGAATTCATTTAGTATTAATGCAGCTCTGAGCTCCACTTCCCTGAGAGTTCCCCAGTAATTCAGAATTAGTTAAATGTACCATTAAAATAAAAAGTAACTCTCTCTCCATTTTCATGGAGGCTTCTTGTGCCCAAGCAAAAGTTGCTTCCTTTTCCTGCTGATCTATTATTTGGCCACATCTCAGTTCTAGAGTTTCCCAAGTCAGAATGTGCCACTTTTGTCAGTTAACCTTCATCCTCCTTGGATTTTCATCTTGAGGAATCTAGATTAATCCGCAGCCTGATGAATGGATGCTGCTTTGGCAGAACAAAAAGAGCAGTCATTAAGGAAACCTCTCCTGTGGCATGAATCAAAGGCAGAATACTTTTCCCCCTCCTAGTCTCCCCAATTCAGGAATTGCCTGCAGCAATGTGGGTTTTGTTTTTCATTCTTTGAATCTATTTCCTTGCTCCCATTCCATTTCAAAACAGTTTTCAGGAGAGTAGCCTAACTGGAGGGTTCCCCTACAATGAACACACACACACACACACACACACACGCTATAGAGGTATGCCTCATCAGAAGACAGGCTGCTATTAATTGCACTAATGTGGTTCTGCAAACACATTTTATCAGTCAGGGATGTGATGCAGGGCCAGGAGGCATGAAAACAAGGAGTGCATGGAAGTTAAGTAACAAGCACCCTGATGTGAGAAACAATTATAATTAATGAAGTGAAATATGAATGGAGTGAAATTGTAAACCATTTCTCAGCAGAAAACTGGTTTTCTAGGGGAAAGAATCAAGGAAGGTTTTGATCAGGAACATAACAAAGAATACCGTAAATCCTACTGAACTCAGTGGGACATACGGTAGTTCTGAAAAAAAATTCTTAGGATTTAAATGTATGGCTGCCCAGTCTTTACCCAGTTACCTGAGAGTAAAGGCAAATGTCTTACTTCTAAGTAGACAGTGTAAATTTCCATTTACAATAAAGCAATAAACACTCCATGCATTTCCTAAGAAATGGCTGGCAGCTAAAGCATAGCAATTAAAGAATTTGAAGTGAATTGGTGACTTTTTCCTTCAAAATTAAGGAAGGGGCTTTGTATGTCAGCGTCACCATTTACTTCATTTGGTGCAGGCATTTTATTTTTAGTATAAACAGGGTTCCATTTTTGCCCCTACACACACACACACACCCCAACCACTTTTAATTGTTCTCCAAAACATGAAGAGGAGGAAAAGGGGAAACTGGGACATTTCGGGATCAAATCAGAAACCGGGACGGCCTCTGTAATTCCAGGAGTGTCCCTCAAATACCGGGACACTTGGAGGGTATGCAATTTAAGCTTCTGCTTGTGTGCTCTTCATCGTGGGCCTTCTAAACATGTACTAAGCCAGGAGCTGCCAACCTTTTGTGGCCCTTGGGCACATCTGAAAATCAGAGAAACTGTTGCGGGCACCACATACACAACAGCTGAAGGCTCCTTTCGGTGTGAACTGGTGATCCCTGTGTTAGCCTATGCCAGGGCTGTCCAACAGGTAGATTGCGATCTACTGGTAGATCATGGGGTGTCCGTGGTAGATCACTGTAGATCGCGGGACCCTTCCCCCCACCCAAAAAAAGCCCAAAAACTTTGACTACCTAAAAAAAGTTCAACAACTTTGGTAGATCACTACCAGTTTGTTTAGAGTGGGAGCAGATCTCAGTCTCTTGGAAGTTGGACATGCATGGCCTGTGCTATGAGGGGGCATTCAGATTACCTCCACATGCTCTGAAATAATATGGGAGGGCCACAGTGGCTAAGGCCATTGAACCTGGGATCAAGTCTGTGTTCCGCCATTAAGCCATGGCCTTTCTCCTTGTCCCCTATACAAATAGAGCAGCTTCTTATAATGCCCACTTTTATTCATTCTCTACTTCTTGTGTCATAACTATTAGCATATTCAGCTTTCCTCATTTGTAAGGGATTCTTCCATTTGCAAAAGAATGGGGGGAAAGTAAATATAAACCTTTTCAATGGGAGTCCAAAGGCACCCATTTTACTTAAGCATAAGAAGAGCTGCAGCAGCTGAAGGAAAAAATATCCAGAAATAGGAGCAGTAATGTTACCAGTAGAGAGAATTTATTGAAGAAAAAATCATTTTTCAAAAATTATGGGCCTTTCTTTTACTGCTGGGAATGCAGAGAAGATTAAAGTGAAGTCTATATATCACAAATAGGAGGACCAAATGATTTAAAACATTTGCTATAATGACCTGCTTTGGAGCAAAGAATCAATTTCTTTTACAGCAAGAATCTGTTAATACAAGGGAAAGGGGGAGCATAAGGAAAGAAATATTGGGAAGTGCTGGCTCCCCAGCATCTTATGTCTGCATTTTGATATAACTAATGACAAGGACTGTGGTTATTATCTCTATGCCATGTGCTTAAAGGAAGCAATGATGAAAGAAAATGGAGAAATGGCTAAAATTTGGAAAGGGTTATTACTGAAGAGTCCTGCAGCTCTCTCTCTCTCTCTCTCTCTCTCTCTCTCTCTCCACACACACACACACACACACACACACACACACACAAACATCATAGGCAGCCCATTGTTTGCAACGGTGAGAGTCTCTTAATTGTCCTGATGAAATGCTCCACTAGCCACAAAATAACTTTCAGGTTTAAAATGGGAATTCTTTTTCAAACAATGAGTGCTGGGAAGTTAATATTAAAATCCATATGTATGGATCCCAGTAAACGTGGCCTGCACTTTCAAAAAGAGCTGTGCTTGTGCACGGAAATCATGCTTCAAAACCAAATCAAGCCATTCAAATGTTTAAATGGCAAAAAGAATCTCGGTGTGAGGACCTAGTTTTATATACAACCAGCTCAACGCTTTTACTTTGATACTAGTATAATGTGTGAAGATGCCAATGCGCCGAATGGAAGATGAATTTGGTGGGTTTTTAATCTTTTTTTTGCAGACACAAGCATTGTGGGATGGGCGGGGCAATACAGGGCAGTCATGCTGTAGGGAGATTGAAAGGTCTGTCAGCCTACACTGGCGGGGCAGCCATGCTGAGAATCAGCGCCCCAATGTGCCCACCCAGACAGCAGCTGGCAATATCTGGCAGGTGTTTTGTGAGGAGAGCACCAGGCTCAGCTGGGCCACTGCTGGATCCTAAGCTGGCCCTGTTGTTATCACATGATGGCAGTGGTCCCAATCTGGGCCTCTTCACTGCACCAACCTGGGAGATGGCATAGCAAAGGGGCATTTTTCCTCTTCTCCCCATACTTCATCAAGCCTCGCCTCTGCCTTAGGCTGCAGTGCTTACCTTATTATCCACTTACCTGGGAATAAAGGTAAAGACCCCTGACCATTAGGTCCAGTCGTGACCGACTCTGGGGTTGCGGCGCTCATCTCGCATTATTGGCCGAGGGAGCCGGCGTACAGCTTCCAGGTCATGTGGCCAGCATGACTAAGCCGCTTCTGGCGAATCAGAGCAGCGCATGGAAATGCCGTTTACCTTCCCGCTGTGGCAGTACCTATTTATCTACTTGCACTTTGGTGGTGCTTTCGAACTGCTAGGTGGGCAGGAGCAGGGACCGAGCAACGGGAGCTCACCCCGTTGCGGGGATTCAAACCGCCGACCTTCTGATCGGCAAGCCCGATCAGAATTCTATTGGTTTAACCCACAACGCCACCCGCGTACCTGGGAATAAGAGTCATCAAATTCACCGTATAGGATTTCAGTGCCTGCGATCAGAGGAGCACCCATTTGACTTAAACATGTTTCAAATGCTAACCAATGTTCCAGTTCATGTTTGGTAATCTTTGTGCTTAACTTTTTTTAGAAGGAGCTGGGGGGGGGGGGGAATGTCGAGATTATAATCAGTAAATTGTGTCACATTATTTACTAGGCAGAGGCCTAAATCTAATCAAACATGAAGAGGTAGGAGTGGCAAGGCTGCTAAACTGCAGCTTAACTTAATTGATCTCTGTTCCTGCAATAATTCTATTCCAGTGGCAGAAAAACTATATATTTACAGTGCAGTCTGTTGTCTGCATCTAGCCTGCATTCATGTAAATAATATCACAGACTCATCTCCCTGACACTAATTAATTTCACTGACTCACATCCTCCCCACCTGCTGAATTTCTGCCTGTCAGAAGAATGGTAAATGTAGAAACCCAGCCAAAGAAAGAAAGATGTGGAGATAGCAACAAATTCTGTTTCTCTTCCTGACAGAGCTTTGCCTCCAACATTCCTTTCCATATAGCTGCTAAGGCCAATTCATTTACACACACACACAACTGCATCATAGACAAGTTCATCCAACCACTAGGGTTGTATTTTTTCTTGTCACATTGAGACTTTTTAAATAGACTTCATCTGTTATCTAGAGGTATTCAGAGAATCACAGAATTGTAGAGTTAGAAGAGATGCTGAGGGTCATCTAGTCCAACCCCCCGCAATGCAGGAATCTTAACTAAAGCATCATTTAAAGCACCCTTATACCACTTTAACAGTCATGGAGTCCCCCAAAGAACTTGAAGCCATTGGTTTGAGTCCTACCCTCCAGAACAGGAGAACCCTTTTCCATGTGACAGCCCTTTAAATATTTGAAGACGGCTATCGTATCTCCTTTCAGTCTCCTCTTTTCCAGGCTAAACATACCATCTCCTTCAAGCATTCATCATATGGCCTGATTTCCATCTTGGTTGCCCTCCTCTGCACACATTCCAGCTTATCAACATCCTTCCTAAATTGTGATGCCCATAATTGGATGCAGTTATTTCAGGTGTGGTCTGACCAAGGCAGAATAGAGCACTATTATTACTTCCCTTGATCTGGACAATCTACTTCTGTTGATGCAGTCTAGAATAGCATTAGCTTTTTCTTTCTTTTTTGCTGCTGCTGCTGCATCTCATTGCAGACTCATGTTATGCTTCTGGTCCACCAAGACCTTTAGATCCTTTTCACATCTGCTGCTAGTAAGTCAGGTGTCCCCCATCTTATATTTGTGCATCTGTTTCTTCCTATCTAAGTGCCAAACCTTACATTTGTCCCTACTGAAATTCATTTTGTTAGCTTGCACCCAGTTCTCCAATCTGTTAAGGTCATTTTTAATTCTGGTTCTGTCTTCAGCAGTATAGGCTACCCCTCCTAGTTTGATGTCATCTGCAAATTTGATGAGCATCCCCTCAATTCCTTCATCCAAGTCGTTTATAAACAATGGGCCCAGGACAGAACCCTGTGGCACCCCACTTGTCACTTTTTCCAAGGATGATGAGGAACCATCAATCAACCAGAGTCACCTGAGAAGTCTCAGGTGTGACCGTGGGCCTCATTTTTCCAAAACAAAACACAAACCCTGCTTTAGTGTGCCTGGGACCCCTGGAAACGCTCACTGCTGTGGAAATTGGGGTGGTGTGTGACAATATAGTTTTCTGCTAAGTATCTCAGCAGATACTCATGAGTTCCATGCATGGGGAATAAGTGAAATATTTACCTCTTGCATGCCACTGTTAACAGTGCTAAATAGAGAAGGGGAAGAAAATCAATTCACGTGTCACTGGAAGCCGAATCAATCAAATATACACTTTGCAAAACAAGATGTGAACTGGAATACAGTTTGAAATTTTCTATGCAGCTCTCCAACTGAAGAATGTTTACAAAAATATGTCTATTGGGGGAAAGTGTATATAAAAATGAATATATTGGTGAATACCAAGTTGTGTTATATTAGGGGAAATGGCTTACAAAAATGTGTACATTAATAAATATGTGCTTCTTAGGAGAAATTCACACTAAAATGCTGGTGAATTTTCATGGGGATTTTTAAAAAGCAAATTGCTGCAAAATGCAAAGAACAATTTAAGACTGGGGGGAAATGAGAAACCAGAGAACCAAAATTGACAGTTCCTTCCATTCTTAGAACTGACCCAGTGCCTTTTCAACAGATTGCTTTGTTCTGGCATCTCCCCCTGGGAAGAAACTGCAAACCGTCTGGACCCACAAAGACAGAGAGTTTAGTCCCACATGAGCTTTGATCATATTTGAAGGAGTCACTTTCTGTCAGACTTTTTTGGTTTGTTTGTTAAGGCTGCTTCCCATGTAATGATACAAACAGGGGCATTAATTAGGTCTCATAGCCTTTTCATGACTGTTTAATTGATTAAACATCTAACCCTTTTAATTGAGTAATTAATTAAGCAATTGAATTTAAATGTGCATATTGCCAAAACCTCAATATTGCTGTATTTTAAGATACAGAAAACAGCATTTAATTCATCTGCTTCTTTGCCTAGTGGTATTCATAGTCAGGGACCCAGGTGGCGCTGTGGGTTAAATCACAGAGCCTAGGGCAGTGGTGGCTAACCTTGACACTCCAGATGTTTTGGGACTACAACTCCCATCATCCCTGACCACTGGTCCTGTTAGCTAGGGATGATGGGAGTTGTAGTTCCAAAACATCTGGAGTGCCAAGGTTAGCCACCACTGGGCCCTAGGGCTTGCTGATCAGAAGGTCGGCGGTTCGAATCCCTGCGACTGGGTGAGCTCCTGTTGCTTGGTCCCTGCTCCTGCCAACCTAACAGTTCGGAAGCATGTCAAAGTGCAAGTAGATCAATAGGTACCGCTCCGGCGGGAAGGTAAACGCCGTTTCCATGCGCTGCTCTGGTTCACCAGAAGCGGCTTTGTCATGCTGGCCACATGTACGCCGGCTCTCAGCCAATAAAGCGAGATGAGCGCCGCAACCCTGCAGAACTCCTGGAGAAATAGGAACAAGAGAAATAGCCTGCTTTTTAAAAAAATGAAAGAAAAGAAAGAGATCTCTGCTACTAACGGGGGGGGGTGTATATGGGGAAGAGTGTTTGCAGCCCTTCATAATAAATAAGGGACACAGGTGGTGCTGTGGTCTAAACCACCAAGCCTCTTGGCTTGCGGATCAGAAGGTTGGCAGTTCGAATTTGTTGTGGGGGAGGAAGGGAAAATAGAATGTTAGCCACTTTGAGACTCCTTCGGGTAGTGATAAAGCGGGATATCAAATCCAAACTCTTCTTCTTCATCATCTGTGGGACGGGGTGAGCTCCCATTGCTCTGCCCCAGCCTCTGCCCACCTAGCAGTTTGAAAACAACACCATCCCTGCCAACTTTGGGTTTTATTATTATGATGTTTGTCTCTGTGTTTTTTTTAAATAATTTTTTTTTTCAAAAAACAAGTTTTCACGCTTCTTTCTTCCTGAACGCTTTTACAGTTTTCCCTTCTTAAATTTCACCAGGGACCTACAAATCAAGTTGCATCTTGCTCATTTGATTGCTGCTTTTTACGCAGCCCATTGGAAGGCAATGTGTGAGCATCGCTCTCGCTGGGAGGAGGAGAGTTTTATTCACCAGCCTTCCCTTCCTTTTACTGACAAGGAGATGTGATTAGAATGACCGCCAAGGAAGCTGCCGGCAGGTGGCTGTGAGCTCGTCACAAGGTGCCATTTTGCCTTCTCCATTCACAACCTTCATTCCCACAACAGCAACAACAAACAAACAAAAAATATTTGACACTGTGCAATTAGGATGCGAACATTTTTACCGAATAGGGGGAAGCAGGGAGAGAAAGAGAGAGACAAAAGAATAATACTTGTTTTGCAGCCTCGGTAATTAGTCCTGGAGGATTTCTCCAACTGCTACTGTTGGCAAGGAGAGCTCACAAAAAGAGCCACCACTCTTGGTTCTTTGAGCCGACTGTGGAGCCGGCTTCCTGCTTGAAATTCAAATGAGTGCTGCTCTGACCTTTACTGTCACATTTTTATTTTGTAGACAGTTTACAAGGCCTCTCCACCATGCAGGTCATGTTTTAGTTTAAACAGAAATACTCTCGTAGGTGTTAGATGCTAGTTAATGATTACACTGAAATCATTCTAATTAGGCTCAGTTGTTCCACGCTGCCCTTTGGGGGCTGCCCCTGTTGTCATATAAAGTATTTTGTAGAAAAATAATTGGTATGAGATCTTCTTTTCCCTCTTTTCTCTCCCACCCCCTTCCCTTTTTTAAACACACACACACACACAATTGATCTTGCATATATTTGATCTTTGGGATAAGTTGGGCAGTTTCAGTGACAGTCCCTCCCTGGTTTAAAAAAAAAGAAAAGGGAAAAGCATAGAAAGCTGAAGAACTGAATGATATATGTGAGATTTATTAACTGCAGCTAGGGAAGAGATGGTGTCATTGTGACTTTTATCTATCCTTTCATGACTCAGTGGGTTTGGAGTCAAAGCAGGAGGGCTTTTCTGCACCAACCAACTTTATGGAGGATACAGATGGAGGCTCAGTGTGATTGTTGATTATTTTTTTGCAGCAGTTATTGTTAGCAGGAGCATCCTACTCTCGTGTAGGACCCTGGCAGAGACACATGCCCAACTGGTATGTTCTCTCCCTCCTGGTCGTTCGTTTGGGAGCTTCAAAAGCTTTCTTCTGCCCGAACATCACAGCGACTGATACCAAGTAGCATCAGCACACTTAGGGATCCGCAGAGTCTTCTCAGCATGCGTAAACAGACCTCAGCAACTCAGCATTGTGGCTAATCTACTTTATTTACATATAAACACACACAGAGCACTGCAACATGGCTCCGTCTCTCTCTAGCATCAGACAGCAAAGAGAAAGAATAAAGGACAATAGTCCCACTTCACGGAACACAGTAACACAAACATCCTGTCTCCGTCACTTCCCATTCTGTGGAATGAAAACATACACCGTCATGTGATAGACAACAATCCCATGACTGCAGACACGGGGAATGAATCTCCAACAGTTATATGCATACAGCAGAATAGTGACACATGGAAACATCTCCTGTACCATGTTATTCCAGCCTAAGAAATGTAAAATTATCTATCAGCCTCTTGTCTGCCCAGGCTCATCTGCACTGATCCATGGCACCAGGACAAATCTAAAGGGACACTATGACATCATAATGGACCATTTATACACTATGTTCCACGAACAAATCCGCAAGGCTCTAAAGAGCAGTGGCAGAGGAAGGGGTGTGGGGTGTGTGGTTCGCCCCGGGTGTCATCACTGAGGGGGGTGACAAAATGACAAAATATGAAAATAATCATAAAAAATTGGGCTCAATTTTTAGTTCAGTCAACAAACGTAATGAAATGCAGCTGGCACTGGGCACCACAATGTGGGGGCATGCACTTACCTTGGGGCCTGCAGCATGCCCGAACCACACGTCTCTCCTGGGAGTGACATGGTGGCTTGGGCGCCTGCAGGCTCCGCGCTCCCTGAAACGGTAGTGTGGGGCTTTTGCCTGCCCACCGCCTCTCCCTCAACCGCCCTACAGCTGAGGGGGAGGCGGCGGAGAGGCTCCATGCAACGCCCCCCACCCCCATGGGTGGCTCACCCTGCCCCCGACTGCAAGACACGCACTGCACTCGGCACCCAAGCGGCTAGCTATGCCACTGCTAAAGAGGCAACAATTCATCTGAAATAAATAAAAATAGTCAAAATTAAAACCTGGAATATAGATTTTTTTAAGAAGCTCAGCATTATAAATCCATCCACCCCACTAGCATTAACCTCCACTTCTCAATGCAAATTGAAGGACATATATTCAAAGGCTATAGGATTTAGTCTAGAAGTACATGTTCTTCCCACCCAAAATATGCTACCAAAAGAGCATAGCTCCCTGTAACATGCCATTTTCTCTGGACCGGAGAACTAAAAGTACTGACTGTATTGAAATAATTGTTAAACATCAGTGCCTAAAAAGTCAATGAAATTTATGACAGACATTTGCAACAATAACAAAAACATCTGAAAGTGATATTTTAAAATTACAAAATGCAAAATATCAAGTTTGAATTAACCATTTTTAAATGGAAAGGTGACACACACACATATACACAACAATACAGAAATAAATTTACATTCTGATATTTTGCAAACATTTAACTTGCATGAAATTAAACCTCCAAGTCCTACAATGAGCAAAGGGCACTTGCAGATTTTTCCATTTACTCCTCAAATTTCCCATTTCCCCCAACAATGTCCATTTTTGTCTTTCTGTCTGGATTGGGAGCCTAACTAAGCTCACAGATTCTGACTCCCATAGTATGCTGCTCAAAATGTGATCTTGTCCATGCCATGGACTAAATTTAAGTCATGGAGGCATCCATTTTCTTACAGCCAGGAAAATGTCAAGGAAAGCTCAAATATCCACAGAGTTGCTTTCAATTCATGCCACAAAGAATAGGAGAAGAAATTTAGCCAATCGACTACAGCTATGATTTCAAGAACGCTGCAACCCATAGCTGTGGTAGTACTTTGCTAACACCTTTATCACTGCCCAAACAAAGCATCAATAATTAAATTCCCATTTATAAAAGACAGGAAATTATTCATGCCATCAGCACTCGCCATCAATAACAGAAGTAAACCTAACTATCTCATTATCCAATTGCAATGTGTGCGGAGAGAACTGCCCACTGTTGACAATAAATATTTGATAAGTGAGGAAATAGGAAGGATAAAGTAAGGATGGATAGAGAGGGCTGCCACAGAAATAGACCCAGATGACTATGGTTTACCCTACTTATACCTCAGCTTATTTTCTTTTTCATTCTAATAGAAAAGTGATCCCAGTTGGGAAGGATGTAAAACCCAGAAGGGTAGCCATCTGCTCTCTCTTTGTGGCAGAACTACCAATCCTTGTACAGATCACGCTTTTTCAGAAAGTAAGCGGGAGGCAGGGGGAGGCCTGGGCTTTTTTTCAGGGGGAACTCACAGGAACTCAATTCCAGCACCTCTCAGGTGGGTGCCATTGCCATTCTAAGAGAATGAGGGGGAGTCTGTGGTGAGTTCTGGCACCTCTTTTTCTAGAAAAATAATACTGCGTGAAGACAAAAGCAAAACAAAACAAAACAATACCCCGCCACTCTGCAACCTTGGGTTTTTCCTGTCTTGGGACACAGATAGTTGAGGATTCAAAATAACAAACTGACGGTGTTAATAAATTAGAAACAGATTGCACCACTGTGAGAATGAGAAGCCAGCTCTTCATTCTGCCAGAACAAAGCTCCCTAGAGCATAGAATAAGGGACATGACAAAGGCTATGGTTCTCTGCTGCAGAATGACAATTTTGTCAGCTCATTCACTAAACAACTGGGAAGATCTAAAGACAGAGCTGTGGAGTGAATTGTGAGATGGAAAGTGTCAAATCTATACCTTTCACACATCTTTCATATTCAAAGGAGTTATGGATAAACTGAATACCATGCTATATACCAGAGAATCCCCTCAAAGCATTGTGAAATTTGCTTAACTTCAGTAGTGGATATTAGAGAATTGAGTTTATTGGAGCCAATGAAAATGTTGCATGTTTTGGGTAAATTATCCTATGCTGGGTGTAGCTGATAGTAGTTTAACAGTATACAATGTCATTTATCAATGGAGAGGTTTTTATCAATGGAGCATTTTCTTTAAATCCTAAATAAACTCTATAGCATATAGATTATGCCTGAAACACCTTAGCATCATCTTGACAGCATATAAGAAAAGCTGCTTTTATAAGTATATTTGAAGTCAAGCACAGATGCTGAAGACCCAAGGTCATATTCAGGCTTTCAAATCCCTTGCATGACGATGAACACACTAGTTCCACCACTTCTCTTGCCAGTCTTCTTGCCCTCCATGGGTTGAAAGGCTGAATATCTGCAGAGGGCTGTCTCCTCTACTCAAGTAGGCTTATCACATGACAAGTCATCCAAGCTATTGTTTAATGGCGACAGTAAGCTTCCTGTTCCTGTGTTGTCCGTATGTTCTCCTCCAAACCGTGTGCTCTCCACTTCCTCGTACCACATTGTCTCATACCATGGATACTCTGAAAAGGAGAGGGTTTGAGTAAATCTGGAACAAGGGAGGGGAAGTGTGAGAAGGCAGTGGTTTGGAGGAGAATGCCATTTGGCCAACAATTAATGGAGGAGGTACAGGAAGCTTACTACCCATGTTAAACCTCGGTATGGATGAGTCCTTAGAACTCTAGGAGATGGGAGAGCACTGTTGCACTCATGTCCTGCTAGCAGACTTCCTGCAGACATCTAGTTGGCCATGGTGAGAAGATGCCGGGACTAGATGGATCTTCAGCCTGCTCTGGTAGGGCTTTTTTATGTGCCATTGCTTATGTAAGAGCAAGGTTCTACATCGTGCAGGGAGACTCAATGAGTAGAGGAGTCTACTCACTTCAGGCACTCACTTTCCCAACATGTGGAAAGCAATGCTATCAGGTATAAGGATGGGATGGAAGAGGCAGGACCAACGAGCTCATCCCCAAATGTAATCTTTTGTGGGAGAGAACACCTGAATGGGATTAGGCATGCCAAACAGTGTTAAGTGTTGTTTTCTGGCTAACAGTCAGGTTTGGAATAAGATGCTGTGCTGATATTAGAATTGTTTGCTGAAGAGGGAAAATAAATCTTTTTTAAAAAAAAAACACTGCACTGAATGGGCTTATAAATTATTCACTGGACTTAAGAATCCATTGTAATACAGTAAATAAAACAAATAATTGAAGGCAAACAAACAGCAAGGTGGGTTTTTTTCCTTTTAACGTGCATACCTGTGCAAATTGTGAGCTGCCACTGAAAAACAAATAAAAAAGAGTGCAAAATTAGAGGTCTCCTTTCCATTCTATTTTTATATATACAGTATATTGGGGCAGCGGAAGGCTCATGTTCAGGAGGGATAATCTTGTTTTTTTGATGGATTTCAATTTTCACAAAAGTTGCTATTTCAGTGACATGGGACTATGTGTCAAAGAAGCGGGGGGTGAGGGGGGGATTGTGAGTTGGGGAGACTCTATGCCTGTGTTCTTTCTCAGTCCTGGATCCAACAAGGATTCAATTGTTGGACTAGTCAGGCAAGTTTCTTGGTACTGGCCCCCTAAATAAAGGTAAAGGTAACAAAGGAAGTGGCTCTCCTTCAACTGTCTGGTAGTTAGAAAGACAAAAGCCAGAATTTAGGTGTATGAAGTTAGGGTTGCCATATGTCGTTTTTCCAGGACACATCCTCTTTTTCAAAGTTATAATTTCTGTCCTGGCAAAAAATTTTAAAATTTTCTTTTTGTGTGTGTGGATTTCTCCAGCCAAAATCTTCTCCCCTTCCGTCCATCCCTCACACATGTACACAGTGTCATAAAACATCAGGTGTTCATGCATTCCCTCCTCCACAGCCCAGCCTCATCTGCCGCTTGTGGCGCTCGGCTCCCATAGTTTGGTCTCTTCCCTGCCCCCCTACCTGCTTCGAGCCCCATGCATGTATGCCTTGGGGTTGGAGCTGCAACTCCTCTCGTTTCCCCAATCTTCCTTTTGTTCAGCTGGTTCTTTGAAGCTTTATCTTTCTTTTTTGGTGCTAAATTTGGTGCCGATCCCATTGAGTCTCCTCTTTTTTGCTCCTCAAAAGATGACAACCCTAATTGAAGTAGAAGCTAGAAGCTAGAGTCATCTGTCATGAAGCACCCTTGTTTTTGTTGGATTATAGTGAGTATGTTCCCATACTCACAAGGGTCCAGCCCACATCCAGGCTGCTTCACCACACAGTGACTTCAGGCTCGGAGACATTCACCGGTGCAATAAAATCACTTCACACCCATGCTTCAGGCAGTAAGGTTTATTGCCGGTTTATAGCTTAATGGTCCCGTACATAATTAGTCCATAAATCAGTCACTACCATGCTGCTAGGATGGTCCGCTTCAGAAGATGGTTCTCTCCCAGCAGGGAGAAGAGCAGAGAAAGAAAGAAAAAGTTCAGACCTCTCTCAAAGTCTGATATCAGGCCCCAAAGAACACTGCGCATTACCTCATGCTCCTGACCTTGAAGCCATCTGCTTCCACATAGTTTACAGAACACAGTGTAGATAAAGAATGAACAGACACCAGTTTCATTTTTTTTTCAAATTTCTTTTATTGATTTTAACAATTTTAAGCACATTACAATACCGTTAAATTTTCATCCTTCCCCCCCTCTCACTGGGGGAAGCAAATTTCCAATCCCCTCTCTCACCGGGAAAGACAATAAACATTTCACATTTAACATAATTAACATACACAATATCATTGCTTGAGTCTGGCCCTTTTCTGTAGGCCAGATATTCTTCCTTTCCTCAAGTTCATTTTTCGGTTGACTTCCTCAAGTCCCCCCTGTTGAATTCATTGTCTATCCTCTTTATCAGTTTTCCAAATTCATAAACATATCTATTTTTACCCCAATATTATATTTTTCTTTCCATTTCCTTATCCTTTTTCATGAAATCATAAAATACCAAAATCATTTTTCTTCTTACATTACCAATCCTATTTCTACTTAAACTAACTCCTTTTTATTTTTCTATACCTCGGCTCCTAACTACTTCTGATACTTTCCTAAACCCTTAACAATTTCCCTTACTCCGACCTAATTTTATACTCCTAAATTTCTTCTTTTTGCACCCTTTCCTTCCTCCTGTCTCAATTTTTTTAGCTATTCCCCCCCCCTATCCTCCTAATTTTTTAACATATATTCATTAATGCCAGTATCCAGATCCAATGATTTAGCCACTTATAGAGGGGGAAAACAGATCAAAGTAGATCCTTTTTATCCCACACCAACCCTCACAAATTCCCAAACCCAAGAGTCAATCAATGCAGTTTGCCGTTCTCTTCTCTTCTTTTGCAGTATGCTGTTCTTCATATCATCATCTTTACGAAATTCCATCCATGCTGTTTGCTGTTCTCTTTCCTTCTTTTGCAGTGTGATGTTCTTCATATCCTCTTCTTTAAAGATTCCATCCTCTATGTCTTCATCTTTACAAAACAGTCCTTTTAAGCTGCGTACCACACCGCTCCTTCCGAACAGACACCAGTTTCAGTTTCACATACCGGTACAGTTACACCAACAGTTTTGCCATCAGGAAAGTCCCATTCCATGGGTCCATTGGCAGTAGTGGCCAGTAGCACAGTGGGGCTGTGCTGCTCTCCTGGCTTCCCCACAGTGTGTTGCTGCCACTTCCTGAGAGAGGGAGGGCCAAGACAACGAGGAGCTCACCTCAATGTGGGCAGGAATATTGGATTTGCTCTGACGCTGCACCCACATTTGATGAGCTCCCTGCTGCCTTGTCCATTCCCACCCCCAGAAAGCGGCAGTGGCACACAATGTTCAGAAACAAGGAGAGCAACACAGTCCAAGTAATGCTACCCCATCCACTGCTACTGCATTGGTATACATTATTTTCCCTCTCCTCCTTCTGGAACACATGGGGAGGAGGTATCTTGTGTTGAATGCACCTTCTAGAGCAGGAAGATCATCTTCAAAGGTCTGTAGCTTCCTTAGATGAGAAAGATGCAACAGAAAGACCCCCCCCCCGTGTTATATAAACATTTGACTTCTTAAATCTTAGTGCAAACTCTTCTGCTATACTGCTAACATTTAGATTTGGAGGCATCCATGTGTGAGGCAATTGGCATTCAGAAGATAATTCTAGACACAAACACTCCTGCTTTTGATCAGCCACAGAAATTCTATTTACCTTTTTTACTTTGCTTTGTGCTGCAGATTCACTCAGATAATTTCTCCATACACATCCATACTGTGTAACCATGCACAATCTAATGTGGTATTAGATTTTTTTAAAAAGCAGCAGCTGAGATTTGCGATATTGTTACCATGCTTGCTTGGGAAATGTGTATCTATGCAAATTTGCAAACTATTTCTCTGTGATTAGGGAGTAAGCTTTTCCAGAACATGAATGACTTGGGATAGAGATCTTAGCTCAACTGCTAGGGGAATTTCCCCCCCCCCACTTTATGCCTTATCTATTCTGCCAGAAAATAGGCTACTATCTGCCCGGTAGAGCTGGACCAGTAGCTAGCACATTTACAGAAATACACAGCATCAAAGTGCATGTAACTTTCCAAACGTAGATTATGGGCATATGTGATGAGACAATAGGCAGTCTTCCCTCCCCAGAATAACTCCAAAAACAAAAAAAAACCTGGATGAGTTATATGCCCTTTTCAAAAGTAAGTGTCTAGCACTGGTGGAACCCAAGATGCAAAGCAAAATGGGCAGACACTGTTTCCTCATTTGTTTTATTAAAAAGCAGCCAGATTATATGAGACACCCAACACATTATGTCAAATTGTGCACCTTGCAGTCATTTGGGCCAAGAGGTGATCCAGACACACCTATGGTAAAACATCTGAGACATTCTAGACCCAGCTGTAATAATGGTGTGTGTATAAATTATAATTCAAAATATATCTTTTATAAATATTTCTATTGTCTCTGGGTTACCAACACAGACAAAGGCTTAATACTAAGACTCTAGCAGTTAAATACTGAGACTCCTGGAAAATGTCTATGTAGGATACCTCCTTCTTTCTCCTTCCCCTGTATCCCAGGTTATAAAGAAGCCAGAAACCCTTGCTGGTCTACTGCAGATCACCCAGAGCTATAACCAATAGATCCCAATCTACTTTCCACCCCTGTTCTAGAGGAAGCAGATAATCTTACAGCTGTGAATCACTTCAACAGTAATAATACCCTTGGCTGGTCAGACCAAGTGATGTCATTGTGTTTCACATAGAAGATTGCCTGTAATGCTTATTCTCTTGCACCTGAGCAGAGCTATGCACCTCTATGACTTACTGTTTACTTTTACTCAGCATGCACACACAGGCTCAGTATGTTATGTGGAGCTGCTTATTCCTTTCAACTGAGTGTCTAGGCCTCAGATCACTTTTTTCTTCCACGTTGGCGCAGCCAATATATGCACAATATTCCCTGTCTTCCTTGATAATAAACTGGCTGATTGTCTAGGTAGTTTGCTCATTCCTTGCTAGCATTGCAACATCTCAGAAACCTCACATTGTAGCTTAGCAAAGTCCCACACTCTCCCAAAGCATGTCCCTTGTGATATGGCTTTTGTTTGCGCCAGTTATGTTGAAATCCTTACTCACTGATTACATTCACAATTAGGTCTCAGTAAGTCTGCCTAACTTACCTTCCAGAAAGTTCTTTTACCCCAACTTGTCTCACAGCAATCCAATGAGAATAAATGAGAGATGAACTGTAATTCACTTTGAAAGTTGAAAATAGTACTGGAAAATAGTATGAGGGTCACTCGCTGCCTTTTATTTAAGCCTGGGGCTTAAGAAAAAAGGTGGCCAATTGTAGAATCCCATGAAAATGTAATACATCTGCATTTTTTGTACATTCCAGTAACTTTCAAGGAGTGCAATGCTTATGTCATTTGTAGATATTATTTCAGAGGAAGAGGTATCCTGCATCAAATCCTGAGCGGTTCCTAGGAGTAAATTTGGTGACAGACTGAGAAATTTATGGGGCTGAGGGATCAGGTTTTCTCCTTATCCATTGCTCCCATCTGATGACAGTGTCTGAGAGGGCTGCTGTGAAGCTTGAGAGTGTCCCTTGGTAACAAAGTTGATGCCCAATTAGGTTTAGAAAGAGTGACAAAGAGTTGATGCCCAATTAGGTTTAGATAAAGCTCTTCTCTGTAAACCTCAATTACCTGTGATGCCTTATGACATTCAGCATTTACAAAGTATAATTACACAATACTGTCTGACATTTAACGTCTATGGATAATTTCAAAGCCTTCTACTTCAAAAGGGCTGCTCATGAGCAACAGTAATCACTTCAATTAGCTTGGCACCATTACAATGTAACAAGACCATTTGACTGCCTATTAGAACCAGCCAAGCTCTTCGAGTGTGTTAATTTAGCAGTCATTGCTAATTTCTGGGCTTTACAACATTTGCATAGGAGAACATAGCCCTTTTAGCCAGAAAAGGAGTTTCACTCTTGTAGCAACTCCCTACCCTAAGAGGGATTTTTATGGTGTTGCTGTTTGCAGCCAGAAATATATTTCCAGCTATGTTCTTTGGTAAACAAAATTATCTCATTCCACCCCAGCAGTTGCTGTTTCAGAACTCCAGATCTTGAGTCCAGGTAATTGATATTCCTAATGAACTCATTCAGCAGGAGTGAGATCGCATGTGGTTTAAAGTAGCACAGTTTCATTGAATTACATGAAATCCTCCACTGATTCCATTAAAATCAGTGGTCTGTTCTGCATATCATACTACTAGTCACGCTGAAATGACTGAAGAAGGGACACATTCAAACCTACAAAATTTACATGGAACTTTGTGACCTTTTTAAAGGCGCAAAATCAATAAGCACAACACAAGAACATCTTTCAGCAACCAGCTATATTTGTTCCAGATACTTCAGAGCTAATTCGGGAGTTCACAATTTCGTCAAAAGTCTTATAATTTGGGGGCGTTACTTAAATCACTTATTGTAAGCTTGTAGTGCTTAGTGGCGGCTTTAAGCAAGTAGTTTAGGTGTGACTTTAAGGTGCTTCTCGTCCACGGTGATTGGTGGCACTGGAACTGGTGAGGTGAAAGGCAGAGGCGCCCAAAGAGCATAGAGCCAGCGCCAATGACAGAGCCAACTAACTCATATTCTTGTCCCAATCCTCTTCCCTGCTGAGTACTACAAAGCAACACTGAGAGTAAGGAGGGGGAAACTGATAGGCAGTTTCTACCACCTGGACTGGATGTAAGAAGGCAGGCAGTTGGATCTGGCTGAGGACAGACTGAGGTTGGTGGGACAGTGCCATATTCACCTTAACAGATCACCCTCCACTGTTTCTAGCCATTCTGGTTGCTGATACTCCACAGCAGGGGTCAGCAAACTTTTTCAGCAGGGGGCCGGTCCACTGTCCCTCAGACCTTGTGGAGGGCCAGACTATATAATTGAAGGGGGGGATGAACGAATCCCTATGCCCCACAAACAACCCAGAGATGCATTTAAAATAAAAGCACACATTCTACTCATGTAAAAACACGCTGATTTAGAAAGTGATTGGGCCGGATCCGGCCCCCGGGCCTTAGTTTGCCTACCCATGCTCCACAGCCTCCAAGCATCATCTGCCAGTAAGGACATGCCCAGCTCCCACTCAGTCACTGCTCAGCACAGCACCACAATGCATTCGTGTGTTGTCCTGTCCTGTATCTCTCTTAGCTTCCCTGCTTCAGTTACAGCTGGTGGTTTCCCAGGATCTGTCTGGAGGATCCAAGTGTTACAAACAGAGACATTTCAATCTAGATGAACAGACCTACTCTGTTACTGATCCACAGAAAAAATGAAAGACATTCAACTTTGACTAAGCTATAGGTTCCATTGTATAATATTTGCATATTTAAATAAACATGAAAGCACTTTTAATTCTTAGAATACTTAAAAAGGACAAGATGGTCAGAAATCAAAGCAGTGCAGGAATGTATGAAGTGGTGGTGGTGGAAGCATCAGCATAAAACAGATTCATCAGCAAAGAGCTTAATGGGGGAAAGGTCATATCTGTTCAATATTGAAAATCTGCTGTAATTTATTCTCTGTGACAATTCTTCCAATCTTTGGGAAGATACAAGTCCCATCAGCAGTGTATTACTACTACCTATATTACCCTTCTGCTGTCTGTTTTCACTTATTGCCTTAAAATAAACTGACTGACCTATGATTGCTCTTTTCAGCATGATTTTCACAGTCATATCCTCATCTCAGGGTCCTGAATAATTTGCTTTGTGTGGTACCTATTTTTATAGTTCTGGAGCCAATATTTACATTCCTGGTGCCTGACCTCAAATATGGGGAGGATTGTGACAGCACAAGTGGAAGACTGTAAAAATTCATGGGAAGGTTTAGCTGTGATGTAAGCCTAGCAGATTACCTCTGCATGTGCACAGAGACCTGCCAAACCACAGTCAATTCCTATCACCGTTGGATTGATGGCAGGGATTCCATGGCACTTGGGAACCATGAATTTTGGCCTGAATTTATTTACTTATTTATTTGCAGTATTTATAGCCTGCTCCTCATGGGATATTTTTGAGAGGGGAATAGTTGAGAGGGTTCCCAAGTTCAAAACAAGCAAGCACTGCTGTCGGAATATAAAAGAGAAAGCTCAGGACCTATGATTGACAGGTGACCATCTCCTAGAAATCAGCTGGATGAAGTCAGGGTCATGAGCCAGTGGAACCTGCAGTCTCATGACTCATCCCTTTGATCCTTATGGGAGGGGTCTTAGGATCTCTGGCATGTGACTCATGTGGGCACACTCCGCAGGATCTAGCTTATAAATATGAAAGCCAGGGGACCCAGAAAGGGAGAACCCAGCATAGACCAGGATGGTGCTAGTGGGGATTGTTCACTGCCATGTCCAAGGGCTGTCAGACAGCAGATGGAATGTAAGAATGAAGCAGTCTGGGAAGGGTTTTATGCTAGTTGTGTTTAAATTGCTCAGTAGTCTGCTTTGCTGAGTCTGAATAGGCTCTAGGTAGGTTTATTGTGCATGTTTAAGTTGAATACTTGCTGTACAACTAATAAAACTTGCAGCCTTAGCCCCAAAGCATAGTTATTGTCTCCAAACCTAAAAGAGCTGCCTTTGGCAGAACATTTGACGTAAGCAGCAGCAAAGAAGTAAAATAATTCATATTGCCATCCAAAGAGCAGGGGTGAGGTATGAAACAATTAAGTCCAGAAACTAGGATCACCTCACTGCACCATTGCGCAAAGGAAGGTCTCTAACAATGTGTGTCACATTGCAATCCTACATGCTGAGCAGACACATATGTGACACTGTGACACATATTGTTAGATGTCTTCCTTTGTGCAATGGTGCAGTGAGGTGATTCCAGTTCCCGGACTTAATTGTTTTATACTTCATCCCTGGTCTTTGGATAGTCTTACTTCTAAGTCGCATGCGGATGATACCCAGCTTTACCTCTCCTTTAAATTGGAACCAGTGAAGGCAATGAAGGTCCTGTGTGTCTGGAGGAGGTTGGTGGATGGATGGCAGCTAACAGATTGAGGTTGAATGCTGACAAGACAGAAGAGCTGTTCTTGGGGCGCAGGGGGTGGGTGGGGGTGGGGACTCCCTGGTCCTGAATGGGGCAACTGTGCCCCTGAAGGACCAGATGCGTAGCCTGGGAGTCATTTTGGACTCACAGCTGTCCATGGAGGCGCAGGTCAATTCTGTATCCAGGGAAGCTGTCTACCAGCTCCATCTGGTACGCAGGCTGAGACCCTACCTACCCACAGACTGTCTCGCCAGAGTGATGCATGCTCTGGTTATCTCCTGCTTGAACTACTGCAATGCGCTCTATGTGGGGCTACCTTTGAAGGTGACTCAGAAACTACATCTAATCCAGAATGCAGGTGCTAGATTGGTGACTGGGAGCGGCTGCCGGGACCATATAACACTGGTCTTAAAGGATCTACATTGGTTCCCATTATGTTTCCAAGCACAATTCAAAGTGTTGGTGCTGACCTTTAAAGCCCAAAATGGCCTCGGCCCAGTATACCTGAAGGAGCATCTCCACCACCATCGTTCAGCCCAGACACTGAGATCCAGCTCTGAGGGCCTTCAGGTGGTTCCCTCACTGCGAGAAGTTAGGTTACAGGGAACCAGGCAGAGGGCCTTCTCAGTAGTGGCGCCCACCCTGTGGAATGCCCTCCCATCAGATGTCAAGGAAATAAACAGCTATCTGACTTTTAGAAGACATCTGAAGGCAGCCCTGTTTAGGGAAGTTTTTAATGTTTGATGTTTTATTGTGTTTTTAATATTCTGTTGGGAACCACCCAGAGTGGCTAGGGAAACCCAGTCAGATGGGCGGCATGCAAATAAAACAACAACAACAACAGCAACAGCAACAACAGCAACAGCAACAGCAGCAACATTACTTGTTTACCTGGGCATGCACACCTTTCAAATATATTGTATTTTCAAAGTACAAGTTTCTTTAAAAAAAAAATATCAGATTTGCACAAAAGAGCTGTCATCATACATATGTGTGCGTTTGTGTGTGGAAGTAGATTGTGTGTTGCTGCAAGCCATGTTAAGCTGTTGTTTCCTTCCCTTTTCAGCTTTCTGCCTCCTGCACCTGTGAGGGCAAATTTAATTTCTATTTCTAATGCAGCCGTTTTGTGCAAGAACAGTTCCATGCAAAAGAGCAGTTTTAAAAGTAAAAAATTGCATATGTGAATGTGATGTCAACAACAACTGGTGGAAAAGGGCTTCCTTTCTTTTGGGCTGATGGAAGCAAAATGGAAATAGGTGGTGTGGCAATACACAGTGCCACACATGCAGGGGGTGAAGTCCAACCCCCCCCCACACACACACAATGAACTTCAGTATGTCCCCATTTGGGTAACATGCTATTTTATATTGTAATTTTTTCACTTATCAAATAATCCACAGATCAGAAAAATCCCAATTGGGGAGGGGGGAGTGTGCACTGCCACTAGGATGAATGCCACACACCAAAACATAGACACAAGCAGCTCCAAATCCACATTAAACTCCAATGGGAAAAGGTCCCACACAGTTATATCCTCTCTTCACAAAAATTCTAAGCCCCCATCTCCCTTTTAGTATCTTCTTCTTATCCCTTAAACCACCTTCATTTTTACACCTGCATGCTGAAGCCATGATGTTCACCTGACTACATGCATATTTATAGTTGTTGTTCTTCCATCAGTGTGCATAAAAGGTAAAGGGACCCCTGACTGTTAGGTCCAGTCGTGTCCGACTCTGGGGTTGCGGCGCTCATCTCGCTTTACTGGCCGAGGGAGCCGGCGTACAGCTTCCAGGTCATGTGACCAGCATGACTCAGCCGCTTCTGGTGAACCAGAGCAGCTCACGGAAACGCAGTTTACCTTCCCGCCGGAGCAGTACCTATTTATCTACTTGCACTTTGACGTGCTTTCGAACTGCTAGGTTGGCAGGAGCTGGGACCAAAAAACGCAAGTTCACCCCATCGTGGGGATTCGAGAGAGTATCTGGGTCAAAATTAAGGGAGAGAAAAATAACAGTGATCTCATTGTGGGAGCTTACTATAGATCCCCAAGCCAAACTGAGGACATAGATGATGCCTTCCTGGAACAGATGACCAAGCATTCAAAAGGAAATGAGATAGTAGTAATGGGGGATTTCAACTATCCTGATATTTGTTGGATGTCAAACTCAGCCAAGAGCATAAGGTCGAACAGATTCCTCACTGGCCTTGCAGACAATTTCATTGTCCAGAAAGTGGGAGAAGCAACAAGAGGATCAGCCATTTTAGATCTGGTCCTAACCAATAGTGATGACCTGGTTAGTGGGGTAGAAGTGGCAGGATCATTAGGTGGGAGTGATCATGCTCTTCTGGAGTTTATTATACATCAGAAAGGAGCAACCAAGCATACTAAGACTCAAATTCTAGACTTTAAGAAAGCCGACTTCAGAAAACTTAGGGAAATGCTGGATGTGATCCCATGGTCAGTAATACTAAAAGGGATGGGAGTTCATGATGGATGGGAGTTGTTAAAAGGGAGATATTAAAAGCACAACTTCAAGCAGTACCAATGCGACGAAAACATGGAAGGTGCCTAAAGAAGCCAGGGTGGCTATCTAAAGAACTTTTAACTGAGTTAAGATTTAAAAGGGATATGTACAAGAAATGGAAAAAGGGGGAAACCACCAGAGAGGAATTCAAACAAATAGCCAGCACATGTAGAGACAAAGTCAGAAAAGCTAAAGCACAGAATGAACTCAGGCTTGCTAGGGAGGTTAAAAGCAATAAAAAGAGTTTTTATGGGTATGTCCGTAGCAAAAGGAAGAACAAGGAAACAGTGGGGTCACTTAGAGGAGAAGATGGTGAAATGCGAACAGGGGACGCAGAAAGGGCAGAACTCCTCAATACCTTCTTTGCCTCAGTCTTCTCCAAAAAAGAAAAAAATCCCGACCTGAAGAATATGGAGCAGATGATTCAGCAGGGGAAACACAGCCCAGAATAAGTAAGGAGGTAGTACAAGAACACTTGGCTAGTTTAGATGTATTCAAGTCTCCAGGGCCAGATGAACTACATCCCAGAGTATTAAAAGAACTGGCAGAGGTGATTTCAGAACCACTGGCAGTAATCTTTGAGAATTCCTGGAAAACAGGTGAAGTCCCAGCAGACTGGAGGAGGGCAAATGTTGTCCATCAAGCCCCCTTACTAGCCTTTGTTCTAAACTAAAAAGCTGTAACCTTTCTGACTCACCCTGACTGACCCTGCTTATAATGCTTACCCCCAGAGCAAGAGACATCTGTGTAAGGAAGCACAGTGTGATGGTTACAGTGACGACAAAATAGTTATGCAGTCACTGTTTCCAAAATATTGCAGGTGGTGGAGGTACCTACCCCTCCTCAGTTGATTTATGCATATCAGCTAAGTAAGGGGCTTAGTGCACCATCTCTGCTCATCAATTGATTAACGATGGCTGGGGTAGGGGGCAAATTGCATTCCCATCAGGCTGCTGGGCTCCATACACCTCAGCACTGTGTCTATTTTATTTAATTATTTGCTGTTGTTTTGTTTATTTGGTGGGGTCTTGTAGAGGGCGGAAAAATTGGCTTGAGGGAAAAAGTGGCTGGAGCTGTCACCCCTGAATTAAAATACCTGCACTGGGGTGAGGCCAGGTGTAAATAGTGAAGTTCAGATTTTAGGCACCAGAAGTTCCCAAGAGTGGAGTGTGAACACTCCCCCACTCATAATTAGTTTGGCTCCATTAGATTGTGTAGTAGAGTCCTGTGAAAAATAGCAAGGATCTAAGAAAGCTACAGTCGCCAGGAATCCTGGCATTCAAGGGCATGCTAAGCAGAAGTTTAGGGAAGTTTTTAATCTGTAACATGTTAATGTATTGTTTTTTAATATCTGCTGGAAGCCGCCCAGAGTGGCTGGGGAGACCCAGCCAGATGGGCGGGGTACAAATAATAAATTATTATTATTATTATTATTATTGTCCCTATTTTCAAAAAGGGGAAAAGAGAGGACCCAAACAATTACCGCCCAGTCAGCCTGACATCAATACCAGGAAAGATTCTAGAGCAGATCATTAAGCAAACGGTCTGTGAGCACCTAGAAAGGAACGCTGTGATCACTAAAAGTCAGCATGGGTTTCTGAAAAATAAGTCATGTCAGACTAATCTGATCTCATTTTTTGACAGAATTACAAGCCTGGTAGACGAAGGGAACACTGTGGATGTAGCCTATCTTGATTTCAGCAAGGCCTTTGACAAGGTGCCCCATGATATTCTTGTAAAGAAGCTGGTAAAATGTGGGCTAGACAATGCTACCATTCAGTGGATTTGTAACTGGCTGACTGACCGAACCCAAAGGGTGCTCATCAATGGCTCCTCTTCATCCTGGAGAGAAGTGACTAGTGGGGTGCCACAGGGTTCTGTCTTGGGCCCAGTCTTATTCAACATCTTTATCAATGACTTGGATGATGGGCTTGAGGGCATCCTGATCAAGTTTGCAGATGACACCAAATTGGGAGGGGTGGCTAATACCCCAGAGGACAGGATCACACTTCAAAATGACCTTAACAGATTAGAGAACTGGGCCAAGGCAAACAGGATGAATTTTAACAGGGAGAAATGTAAAGTACTACACTTGGGCAAAAAAAATGAAAGGCACAAATACAGGATGGGTGATACCTGGCTTGAGAGCAGTACAAGTGAAAAGGATCTAGGAGTCTTGGTAGACCACAAACTTGACATGAGTCAACAGTGTGATGCAGCAGCTAAAAAAGCCAATGCAATTCTGGGCTGCATCAATAGGAGTATAGCATCTAGATCAAGGGAAGTAATAGTACCACTGTATTCCGCTCTGGTCAGACCCCACCTGGAATACTGTGTCCAGTTCTGGGCACCACAGTTCAAGAAGGATATTGACAAGCTGGAACGTGTCCAGAGGAGGGCAACCAAAATGGTCAAAGGCCTGGAAACGATGCCTTATGAGGAACGGCTTAGGGAGCTGGGTATGTTTAGCCTGGAGAAGAGACGGTTAAGGGGTGATATGATAGCCATGTTCAAATATATAAAAGGATGTCATATAGAGGAGGGAGAAAGGTTGTTTTCTGCTGCTCCAGAGAAGCGGACACGGAGCAATGGATTCAAACTACAAGAAAGAAGATTCCACCTAAACATTAGGAAGAATTTCTTGACAGTAAGAGCTGTTCGACAATGGAATTTGCTGCCAAGGAGTGTGGTGGAGTCTCCTTCTTTGGAGGTCTTTAAGCAGAGGCTTGACAGCCACCTGTCAGGAATGCTTTGATGGTGTTTCCTGCTTGGCAGGGGGTTGGACTGGATGGCCCTTGTGGTCTCTTCCAACTCTATGATTCTGTGATTCTGTGATTCTGTGAACCGCCGACCTTCTGATTGGCAAGCCCTAGGCTCAGTGGTTTAGACCACAGTGCCACCCGCGTCCCTTTATCAGTGTGCATGATACTTTGCAAAGGGCAAAAGGACAAGTCTCTGCCCCCAAAGAGTTTACAATCCTAAATTTTACAAAGGGAAAACAGCAGGGAAAGGGGAGGGGAAAAGAGGCTGGAAAAAGAGAGATATAATGCATTATTTCAATTGTATAGACTTAGTTATAGAAATAAGGGGTCTGCTGTATAAATCAAAATAAACACAATTGGATGTTATCAAGGTATACAGGCTTCACCTACTCAAGTCTCCTCTCCTTTGACAGAAGACTCTTTTTTCTTCTTCCTTTTTACATCCTTTTCTCCCACCTGGCTAAGCAATAAAATTTGTACCTGCTTAATCCCAAATAATACAGAGGGAATAGCTGAGAATGGAATAAAAATGGATGCCTGGGGATGAGTAAGCCTCACAACATCCTTGTCACTCTACAATAAGCAGCTGTTACTTCCAGTCTTATTGCACATCTGTTCAGCAGCTGGCAGATATCATGAGTGAGTTGAGTCAAAGGCAGAGGAGGGAGCATCAGGGAAGGCAAAGGCAGCTTTCCTTGCCTTTAAACTTGCCACCTCTTCCTGAGGGGTGGGGAGAAGAGTCCTAACATGTAAGGGTGTGAATTAATTTGCCAGCCTAAAATTGCCAGTGGCCTCATATTGAGGTGGGGCTGAAGGAAACTCTCTGACTCAGAGTCTGCTTAAAGCCTTGCAGCAGCAGCAGGCAAAAGCGGATAGTGACTCCTGCCTGAAGGGCTTATTTGATCAGCTGGAACATGATCTACAGTGACAAGGCAGCGATGCACAAGTGTCAGAACTTTTTAAAATCAGAACCTCCCCACACTTTGTGAGTGCTTTTTAAACATCTAGAGGCTAAGTGCAGTGTTGGGATGGGGGAAGAACAACATCGCGTAATCTACAGCACTGCCATCTCCCTCCTACTTAGGCAAGGGCTTAAGAGAAAACACCCACCATGAAGATTTGTGTGTCTGTGTGTGCGCACAGACACACAGACACACATGCATGTGCATGGATTTGCACCCTGTGTAGGCCTCTGTGTGCAGGTAAGAGGGCCGAGAAAGGAAGCAACGAAAGTCAAGCGTCTAATAAAATATACATGAAGGGGAACCCATTTAATTTAATCACCATAAGTAAGTTGTAAAATCACTTCATCACTTCATGTCAGATAAAATATTCAATGGCTTTGCCAACCCTCTCCTGTTCTTTCAGCTGAGGAGACACAGAGTATCTTTGTCAGCAGAGGCAGCTGCTCAAGGGGCTGCAACGAGACCTGCCATCTGTCTGGATCTGATCAGCTCCACTCCGATTCAGGCGAGAATCTTCCATGTGAGCAAAATGCTGAAAGAGGAGGCGGGGTGGGTGAAATGCTCCAGCTCTGCACCAAGACTACCAAGGGCTTCTTCTTTTCAAGGCCACAGCTTCTCTCTCTCTCTCTCTCTCTCTCTCTCTCTCTCTCTCTCTCTCTCTCTCACACACACACACACACACACACATTTATAGCTAGATAGTAATGACAGCATCAAACAACACTTCAGACAAGTTTGTTCCGAATCCCAAACGGATGCAGTTAACCACCCAAACCATCTATTTGTTACAGTGACTAACAAAACAGAAAATTTAAATTCTTATAGAAAATATTTCGGCTTCTCCCTTCATCAGCTGCTGTGATAAGAATGATGCTGTTTTGGATTGTACCAGTATCACTTAGCCTCATAGAATGATGGCCTTCTGGAGCTGGATTCCACCCTCAAGCTCTGCAACTTCCACCTTAGAAACAGCTTCATTTTATATCAGAGGAACTGCTGAAAGTGGAAGCCAAAATGTTTTCCTATAAGAATTTGCATTGTGTTACGACTTTGAAGTGTGTGCGCGCACACACGCAGGGTATATCTTACTATATAATATTTTTGTAAGAAAAAATGTCATCATGCTGCAGTTCACATGGCCACCAATATGTGCCACTGCAAAATACCGGATGAAGACAAACATAGTGGTTGCCCACCTCAGCCAGCAGAGGCTGGTGAGAGAGTGGGTGGCCAGGCGGCAGAGCAGCTGCCAAAAGCCTCGGTGGCTGGCAGGTAGAGCAGTGGAGACCAGCAGCAAGAGGAATGGGCAAAATGAAGCTATTGGCCTGGCCATGTATTTTCACTTGCACCAGGGGCAGGGCAGGTTACTGGTTAGCTGAAAGAGTCAGTGGAGTCAGCTATACAGCTGCAAATAAAACATTTTAAGGGTGTTGTAAAGTGCATTATACAAATGTGTCACTAGATGGCGATGGCGAACGATGGCAAATTCAATATATTTTTCAAAACGTTTTTTAAAAAAGCATTTTCACAGCGTTTTTTATATGTGTCTAGATTCCACCGGTGCGTCAGTGGTGCCAGTGAGTAATATGGCAACAGATACCACCCTGCCTTCAATCCATTTGTCTATGTTTCTCAGGGCCAAACTATGTAAAATGAATAGTATGCAACTACATCTGCGTTTTTACTGAAATTAATTACAGGTGCAGGAGGGCTGTTGTTGTCTGGACTGCAGCACATGGAGAGGGCAGGTCGATCCCTCCCCTCCCCAGCCACGAGCCAAATGAAAATCAGTCCCCTGCCCCCCATCTGGTGCAGCTATAAAACAAGACCTTTCTCTCAGGACTGATTCTAGACAGAATTAAGAATTGTAAGACACTCTAAGCTGCCAAAAGCAACAGACAGGGATTTACTATGGAGAGCTAACGTGACATTATGATCAAGGTATCAACAGAGCACCACAGTAAATTGAACCTCATGGGACTCTCAGTTGCAAAATGGTGTTGTAGCCTTGTGGTTCTGGGCTGTCTGCTGGAGCTGTTCTGCTCCCATGTGCCACTGCAAGGCCAGAAGAGAGACTGGAAGTGGTAATAGCTGTTACTCAAATGAGAGCTGCCATCATTCTCAGCCTGTACTTCAGAGAGCAGGGGAGAAGCTATTGCCATCTCCTGCCTCCTTTGCACAAAGTTATCATTATCCGGCCCTCTGAGAGTTGGATTCATACATGTGAAACTTTGGTGGCACTGACCTGAAGTCTGAGGGAGAATTAGCCTCCAAATTACTAGATACTTGGAGCTCCACACTTTCATTTCCTTTGAGAATTATACCCACTTTATGAGATCTGCCTGCCTATTCCTTTGGCATAACATCTATAATAGCTCATCTTCTGTTCCTCGGCATTCCGAGGAACGGTATTCAACATGCCAGTCCGTTTTTCACTTTTAATTTTTTTGCAGCAATTCTTTTCTATCTCCTTAAAACCAAGCAACCCAACATATTTCACGCTGAGCAAGGTGTGTGTCTCTCAGACAGTGCAAAAGAGTCTATTGATGTTGTTTTCATCGTATCAGCATCTTCTGGTTTATGAGCTAGGTCTTCCCATGTTCAAAACAGAAACTGTAAAGTACTTTAAGAAAATGGAAAGAGTTATAGCAGTTGATGCTCTTGTGTGCTCTTGTGATGTGGTGACCATGTTGTCCCAAGTTTTCCCCACCCGCTCACCCCTGCTCACCTCTTCATTGTGCCCCCAGTGACACGAGGTTCTCATTATGCCTCATTTTGAGATGGGGCTGAAGGGGGTCCTCCCTCAGAGCCAGGAAATCTGGGTGAAGGGTCCAGGAGAATGCCTGCACCACCACCACCATTTGCTACAGCAGCTAGAAAGGCTTTTTGAACTTAGAATTATTATTTTTAAATAGACATATAACTTATTCTAAACTTCTACCTAGAGAAGATTACGTTCTAGAGTGGACTGAGATTATCTGCAAAAAAAAAAAAAGCTCCAGCTTCCATGAACATTTGGTTTGCCTCCAAATGTTGCAGCAAATACTGGATAGTTGACTATGGACAGGCAACATAGAATCATAGAATCATAGAGTTGGAAGAGACCACAAGGGCCATCCAGTCCAACCCCCTGCCAAGCAGGAAACACCATCAAAGCATTCCTGACAGGTGGCTGTCAAGCCTCTGCTTAAAGACCTCCAAAGAAGGAGACTCCACCACCCTCCTTGGCAGCAAATTCCACTGTCGAACAGCTCTTACTGTCAGGAAGTTCTTCCGAATGTTTAGGTGGAATCTTCTTTCTTGTAGTTTTAATCCATTGCTCCGTGTCCTCTTCTCAGGAGCAGCAGAAAACAACTTTTCTCCTTCCTCTATATGACAACCTTTTATATATTTGAACATGGCTATCATATCACCCCTTAACCTTCTCCAGGCTAAACATACCCAGCTCCCTAAGCCGTTCCTCATAAGGCATCGTTTCCAGGCCTTTGACCATTTTGGTTGCCCTCCTCTGGACACGTTCCAGCTTGTCAATATCCTTCTTGAACTGTGGTGCCCAGAACTGGACACAGTATTCCAGGTGAGGTCTGACCAGAGCAGAATACAGTGGTACTATTACTTCCCTTGATCTAGATGCTATACTCCTATTGATGCAGCCCAGAATTGCATTGGTTTTTTTGCAATTTAACAGATTTAACGTACCTTGATTTTGATGGAGAGGGGATTTATTTAGGGAAAAATCAGAAAGACTTCAGGACCTTAGCTCTTCCTGAATGTTGTCTTATCATCACATTCTTGTGTATTTGTGTGTGTTTTCTTTATCTGATTTTTTCAAACAATCAACACAATAAAAACCAAAACAAGACACATGAACAACCCTTATAGCACACCCAAAACATCACAAAGTACATATTTTGTATACAGCCTTTCATTGATCTGAGAAAGGGCCATCTTGCTAACAGACATATTCTGGGACAGAAACCAAAACTAAGTTTTAAAACACTTTCTATGCTGCCACAGCAAAAGTCAGCAAATTTGGAGCCGTTTTCCTGGCCTCCTTGCCCAGAATGACTGGCTCTGAAGAAGGAGCCCCTCTGCCCTTTCTCAAAGTGAGACAAGGCAGGGAGGAGTTGGTGGTGGTGAAGAAGAAGCCACCCACTCTGCCAACTCTAATGCTGCAGCAAAAAGAGGAAAAAAAACTTTTCTTTAAGTAAAAGATGGGCCGGTGGAGAGTAAGATGAGGGGGGTGGGAGAAGTATTGTAGGGCCATCACTGGCAAAAAGAGGAGGGAGCAGCTATGGTGGGAAGAGGAGGAGGAGGAGGAGGACCATGGAAGGCAACACAATCCTTTGCACCAGTCCTGGATATCCTTATGAGACTGGGGGGTTTAAACCCAACTTTCCTTCCTTCTCCATCCTAATTCTGAAATCAATATTGGCAGAGCCAATTACAGGAACTGCTCTGAAAAAAATAACTACAGTATTGCTGAATTGTGCATTTTTAAATTTTTGCTGTTTTATTTCATTAGACTTAAACCTGAGATGTTCTTGACCATGTAGCTATGAACTTTCAAGTTATTTATTTGTGGCCTTATTTCTGCTTGTCGGCTATCTTTTTAATTCACTCTCCCCTTTTCCTTTTTTTTAAGGGGACAATCTAGCTTTAAAAGAATTCATCCACCTAAAATGGACAGCTAGATTTCACTTTCCTGTGAGAAATTATTCATATACAAGAAGCAGCCCCTCCTCACCTCTTATCAAGAGCTGGAAACTCTTCATCTCAAACAAATTGCTTTCCTGGCATCAAAGATGCTGGATTTGCTAAGGTCAATACACTTAAATGTTCTGTAATGGCACCTAGAGCTTAGATTCAATTGCTTCCTGAAAAAAAAGCATAGACAAAGTATTCATCTTTTTAGTCATGAGCAATGCTGCTAGAAAGAGTAAAATACACAGAGCCTCTTTTGAAAGGTTGTGTGGTCACCAGCAGTGCTTTTTTACTAGAAAAATAGGTGCCGGTACTCACCATGAAGCTGTTACAGTAAGTGCCACACATTTTAACAACAACAAAAAATGTGCCGGTACTGCTTGCTCTTGAGTACCCCCTGAAAAAAAGCACTGGTCGCCAGGTATAAAATGTCTGACATGGGTGGCAAAAGACATAAGCTAAAATACCAGGACTGCTGCAGAATCACCGGGAAAGCTGCCAACACATGGAGGGAAGAAACCAGGATCACACCTGCTGTCCCCTCTCTGCCATTCATGTGCTGAAGTGAAGCAGGAGTGGCTCGTGTAGAGGGGCGGTGCTGCACACCCATATTCCCATCAGCCACACTGCTGTGCTTGTAGGGAGAGGGAAGTTGGCAATCAGGATTCCTACAACAGGCACAGCACATATTCGATTCATGGATTACATGTGTGTAGGTCACCAGGTGCCAACCTTTTGCGCCCCATGAGCACATCTGCAAACCAGAAAAACTGTTGTGAGCACCACACCCAACCCACAGCCAAGCACACAGCAACCGAGCCGATGGCCTACAGCAGGCATGTCCAACAGGTAGATCGTGATCTACTGGTAGATCTACTGGACGTCTGCAGTAGATCACTGGTAAATCATTGGTTCCCCCCAAAGAAGCTGAACAATTGTGGCTCCCCTAAAAAAAAGCTCAACATTTTACTTCCTCCCTGAAAAAACTCAACAACTTTGACCTGAACCACCAAAAAGGAGGTAGATCACTGCCAGTTTTTAACTCTGTGAGTAGATCGCAGTCTCTTGGGAGTTGGCCACCCCTGGCCTACAGCAGTGATTTTTGACCATTCCAAGCCTTGCCCAACCTAACCAGTTTCCATCAAGGCCAGCGTACCTCTGCCTGAAACCCTGGAGAGCCACTGCCAGTCAGTGTCAACAGTGCTAGATACACCAATGGACTGATTTGGTATAAGGCAGCTTCAGGTGTCCCTATAATCCCTGATGTCTATCTAGAAATTAAGCCCTGGGACTAAGTCCTCCTATGTCAATGGGACTACTCCCAGGAAGGCAACTAGAGAATTGAGCCAGATTGCCATTTCTCCAGGTGCTTTACACAACAGAAGTGCATCAGGAGAGCCGGCTAAAGGCTGCCACTTTAAGAAAATCATAAGAACATAAGAAGCGCCTGTTAGATCAGGATAGTGGCCCACCCAGCCCAGTATTCTGCTCTCACAGTGGCCACTAGATGCCTGCAGCAAACTTGCAAGCAGGATTTGAGCACAAGAGCACTTTTGTGGTTTCCAACAACTTGTAAAATCCTTTATACACTGTCCTATCCATGAGAAATAAAAAAATTCCTTCCAGTAGCACCTTAGAGACCAACTAAGTTTGTTCTTGGTATGAGCTTTCGTGTGCATGCACACTTCTTCAGATACACTGAAACAGAAGTTGCAACTCATTACCAAGCTTAAAACCATGGAGAGACCTGGTCTGAACAAAGACATTGGATTCTTATCTCATTATACATGACAAAGCTATTTTTAACCTTCTCACCCCTTGCTTTTTCCTGTAAGACTAATTGCAGTCGTTAACAGTCGTCAACAGGTTTACCACAGCTATCAGCCTATCACCCATTCCCACCACCCCTCTGAGTAATACCCCTCCCACCCTCTCACTATATATAAGGGTCTGGTGACTTCTGTTTCAGTGTATCTGAAGAAGTGTGCATGCACACGAAAACTCATACCAAGAACAAACTTAGTTGGTCTCTAAGGTGAAACTGGAAGGAATTTTTTATTTTGTTTTGACTATGACAGACCAACACGGCTATCTACCTGTAACTGGAACTATCCATGAGAATTATTCTCTGGCTTTTCATCAAATCGCGCATAGAAAAAACAACACAGGGTGGCAAAAGGCACCACCCCCAAACTGTACTGAGAATGACCTGCCCCACCACCCAGACAGACAATTAACATGCCCACACTTGCCAAGTTACTCTCTCGCAAAGAAACCTGCTGCCTGTCACCTTGCATTCTTGAAAGCGGGGAGAAAGCAGCTGGGCAGCCGCTTGTACATACTGGATGACAGCACCCTCTCCAGAGGCCTGCTATTATTACAGCCTGCACCTCTCCTCATGTTGAATTAACTTGTTCTGACTGTGTGACAGTTCTGACGACTACAGAGTCTGATGCAAGCGGCTCAGGTCACATGCTGCTGCATGCATGGACTGTCACTAACTGTGCCACTAAAACTAGACAAAACCTTGTCAAGGGAGATAAACTTCTCTGGAGACAGAGGTGACTCAACTCGCAGCACAGTTTGCAAGGTTTTGTTTAGTTCAAGGACAGTATCCACTGACAGGAGGACTGGATGTAGGCAGGAAGACACACACATATATACAACTAGAGAGATGCAGGGAGGAGGGGAGAGATACATAAAGAAAGGGGAGTTTCCATGCAAGAGCAAAGATGCCTACCAGGGATTTGCTGTCAACAAAGCAAGCAAAGGCCAGGAAAATAAAACATCCCAATTTCCAGCAATCCACCCACCCCCTCAGCAAAGCCCTGCCAAGACATATGTCATCCAGAAGGCAGAAAGACCTTCAACTCACCAGTTCTCAGAAATTAAGAAAGCACAGTAAGCTAACATGGATTTACACAAGCACACACCAACATTCCCCACGGGCATTCCAGTCTGCTGAAGGTCAGGCAGTTTTTACTCAAGCCACCTCCATCTTTCAGGGCCCTGTCTGGGGTCCTGTCAGAACCATGTCAGGAAAAATGCTGAACATGTTCCCCCGCCATCACGCTCCTTCCTTTCCCTTTTCTTTTTAACTCTCCATCATACATCCAGTTGGAGGTTTTGATTGAAAGCTTGTCTCCCCATTGTTGGGGACACAGTCGGATGGCATTGATGTGCTGACAACATGCTCCCAAGTCTTTCAAATCACTCCAGGGTTGGAAATCATCTTCTGACTGTGTGTTCTGTTCCTATGTGAAATAGATTAGTGATCCCCAACAGCCCATCATAACAACATTATCACTAATTGAATACATTATGCCAGTCACACTCCAAAGGGAATGCAGTGTATAAAGCTCAGCCCTAGAGGTAACATCTTGAAGTCTGCAATGGCAGAAGTGAAAAAAAGGAATTTGCATTGCTATTCCCTGGACTGAACCTCTTATGTGATACTAGAATAACAACGCTAAGGAATCAATCAGTTTCAAAACTTGCTTCTCGGTTAAAAAGAAAAGTGCATGTAGCATTGGAAAACCACCACTGACCAAATGCTCAACCACATGAGGCCTCCATTACTGGTATTATATGCACTAGGCCATGCCGACAAATTCTGAATTAATAATTCCAATCCGAAACATCCTTGGTTCCAGTCTCACAACCAGCCAACTTTCTCATCTTACCCATAAGCAGGCAGCTTTATTATCTTATATATTTAAAACATTTGTATGCAGCGATTTCACAGTGGTGAGCAAACAAATCAAAGCAATATCTAAGAACAAAATGAAATTTAACAAAACACCCATTGAAAAGCAAACAAACCAATAGACACCTCAGAACACAAAACAGTAAGTTGGCAACTAAAGACTTTCGGGGGGGGGGACTTCCAGAATGGCAGGAGGGGGAAGGCTATGTGTTCCTCTGTCCAAAGAGGAAGCTGCGACTGCCATTGAGAGGGCTCAGATCCTCATAGATGGACATCCAACAGCTTTCCCCTGTCATTGAAACTAGAGGAGGATCTTGTCAGAAAACCTTAAAATGCTGGGCAGGGGGGGACAGGACTCATGCAAGACCATAGGAAGCTTCATTATACTGAGTTAGACCATTGGCTCATCTAACTCCATGTTTTACGGAGTTCAGCCACTGGTTCATCTAGCTGAGGGCTACTCAGCAGTGACATTGCAGCGTTTTCCGCATGTTCAACGGGTGGGAGCAGGGTCAGGGTACAGAGGGTGAACAAGACCCACCGTGCCAGCCCAGCCCTTGCCACTGGACACAGGACACAGAGGGTTCATGGGGCCAAGCTGTGCCGCCTGCCCATGCAGGCCTGGCCGGCCAGCCCGGCCCTTGGCAGGCAAATCTCCCTGACGCTGGTCGGGCAGCCATTCTGCAAGGCAGCTGGGGACACAGCAGCAAAGCCAGGCTGGGCTTCGGACCCCAGAGACTCCAGGGTCAGACTGGGTGGGATGGGGATCCCCGCACCTCAAAATTGTGCACCCAGGGCTATGGCCCCCTACCCCCTGCTAGTCAGTGTGATGTGCGATCCCAGTGTGAGGTCCCTTTGGTGCTGCTAACCCAGTGGTTTGACTTAACCCCAGGAGGTGCAATCCATTGTTTCTCGAGACAGGTGGATGCCAATAACAACAACAACTTTGACCTCCATGACATAGGTTACGAAATAAACCCTACCCAATGGACTAAACTGTGGTCTAAACCTCCCTTTAAATCCATTGCAGCCAAAAGAAGGGAACTCACCTTGAAACTTATCTACATGATCTACACAAAGGAAAGTAAGCAGTGTGTGAGCATTTTTCCTGCCAGAGGCAGTTCCCTGGCAAGCACTGATCAGCCCAGCTCCATTAGGATTGTAATGGAAGGACACTTTCTATCATAAGGCTTAGTTTCCAGACCCTTGATCATCTTGGTTGCCCACCTCTGCACACATTCCAGCTTGTCAACATCCTTCCTAAATTGTGGTGCCAAGTATTCCAAGGGTGGCCTGACCAAGGCAGAATAGAGTGGGACTATTACTCTATTGAGTTGATGCAGCCTAGAATAGCATTCACTTTTTTTGCTGCTGCATCACACTGTTAACTGTGGTCTACCAAGACCCCTAGATCCCTTTCACATGTACTGGTAGTAAGCCAGGTATCCCCATCCTATATTTGTGCATCTGGTTCTTCCTGCCTAAGTGCAGACCCTTACATTTGTCCCTATTAAAATTAATTTTGTTAGCTTGTGCCCAGTGTAGCCTTAGCAAAGCAGGGTTCAACGTTGCTCCAAAGGGAGAGGGACAAAAGGAGACAAAATGTCACCGAGGTTTGAATCAGAGAAAAAGCTTTTATTCTACATCCTAGAACTGTAGAAGGGCACTTGCGGGATCATTCCTCAGCAAGCCCACCAAATGGAGTTCGCATCCAGCTTTTATACATTCCTGCCCAGGAGCTATGACCTTATTAGGAGATCCTTCCTCTACCCATATAAGGAATAGCCTTATGATGTTCTGCAAACCTTATAAGGAGTTCCTTCCTGTGAACTTTGGCTGCTGACACATCCCGAGACCTAGACACTTAATCTAGCCATGTCTAGCTATGTACGTAAGCTTTGCCCTTGAACTGCAGCCGTCATGTACTAATGAAGAGATCACCCTGGGCTTTTGTCTCTGGGTTGTGCCACTGGGCTAGAGGGGAATTTGGCAGAGAACTGGAAATCTAGTACAGAAGCTAAATAGTTAGGTGTTGGCCTTTGGGTAGCTTCAGGTAACCCAGGTTTGGGTTACCTACCCCTTCACCCAGTTCTCCAATCTGTTAAAGTCATTTTGAATTCTGATTCTGTCTTCTGAGGCATTAGCTACCCCTCACAGTTTGGTGTCATCTGCAAATTTGATGAGCATCCCCTCAATTTCTTCAACCAATTCATTTATAAAGATGTTAAACAAAATGGGCCCAGGACAGAACCCTGCAGCACCCCACTTGTCATTTCCCCCCAGGATGATGAGGAACCATCAATGAGCACTCTTTGGGTTCGGTCAGTCAACCAGCTAGAAATCCACCTAACAGTTACCTCATTCAACCCACATTTTACCAGCTACCTCAAGAAATCAAGATACACTATGTCCACAGCATTTCCCTGATCCACCAAGTTTGTAATTCCACTAAAAAAAAGAAATCTAATTGGTCTGGCATGACTTATTTTTGAGAAACCCATGCTGGGTCTTAGTAATCACAACATCTTTTTCTAAGTGCTCACAGACTTACTGTTGAATTATCTGTTCTGGAGTTAAATGCTATTCTTTCCTTGCATATAATATAATATTTATTTCTTGGGGGTGGAGGATGTATGATAAAGGCATGTTCCTGGGCTCTTCTCAGCACAAACATAAAAATATAATAATAATAATAACTGTGAGAATGATCAGGCACATACCGGAGAATAAGTCCTATTGAACTCGGTGGGATTTACTGCTGAGTAAAAATGCTTAGGATTGCAGTTAACTGGGAGTAAGTGGATTGGCTACATTTTCCTTCAAAATAACAGGAATGGACAAATACAAAGTGCTTTGTATGCCAGCATCACATTTCATTCATTTCGTACACGTATTTTATAGCTGATTGTATGCAGCAGTGCCCTCTTTATGTATTCACGTGGTATAAACTTGTATGTTGTCCTCTCATCTAAACAGACACACAGACAGTGAGAGATAGAATAGACATATTATAAGCAAGAAATACTCCAAAGTGCTTATCTTGTGAACTTGCCATTTAAATTGTTTAATTATGACAAAAGGGTGAGGAGATCTGATCTCTTCATCACTAAGAGATCAGAGCTTAATCTCTTGAGATGTGGAGGAGAGGGGAAGGGGAAAGGAGAAAGGATAGTTCCAACTCTGTAGTTTTATCTATACCCCGCCCATCTGGGCGACTTTCAGCAAAATATAAAAAATAAAATGTCAAACTTTAAAAACTTCCACAGGGCTGCCTTCATATGTCTTCTAAAAGTTGTGTAATTCTTTATCTCCTTGACATCTGACACAGGGAGGGCACTCCACTGTCAAGGCCCTCTGCCTGGTTCCCTGTAACTTCACTTCCTGCAGTGAGGGAACCGCCAGAAGACCCTCGAAAGAAAAGCCCCAGAGATAGGCAATGCCAGCCTCCTTCAAGGCAGCTGTATAAGGGTGAAAATCATGTCGCCGGGCAGGAGTGGCTAGACTGATGGCTTGAAATATGTCAGTGCTTTATATTTTAAGTCCTTGATGTTATGGAGTGCTTTAGACATGGCATCTCTGAGTCTATAATGCTCGAAGCGAATGACAATTTCATGCAGGGCTTCACCAACTCTGCTTCTGCCTCCAGGAACTCTGTGTGCCCTCTCCACATCTGCTATTGACAGTTGGGTATTTATATTCAAGGTAAGTATCCAATCCACCAAGAACTGGGCCGTATCTTTCCCTTCCTGGTTTTCTGGCAGGCATCTGATTCGAAAAAAATTACGTCTGTTTCTGTCTGATTGTTCCTCAAACTTCAGGGTAAGATCGTCTGTGGCCTTATGCAATCATTGCATTTCAGATTGGTTGGTGGTGGCAAGATTCAGTGCTTCGTTTGCTGTTTGAGAAATGCATTTCAGTTGATTCGAAAGGTCATCAAATTTCTGTGCAAGTGAGGCCAACGTGATGGTCCAGTCACACTTTAGGGCTTGGAAAATTCTTTCTATGTAGGCATCTGAGTCAGCCTCCATAACTGTTGCCGTTTTCCTGCCTTTTTGTGAGAGACTGTTGCCTTTAGGCATATAAGTGTCTGAGGCCTTGTCTGAGGCCTCAGATATTGAGCCTTCACTTTGCTCTTTTAAATCAAAATGTGCAAACTTACTTTGAGATCCTTTAAATCCTTGAAACGTTACCATTACCGGTGTGTATTTTTTTTGCTGTTCCAAAGCCTATATGGTTGTCCCTCAATACAATTTTCAGAGACATAAGATTATGGCACCATTTAGTTTTGCAGCTAGCCACACACACCCTTTTTCATTTTTTCATAGATGGAATTATTACAGCATGAATCCTAACAGCAATAGATATTTGAAATATAATTAACATTGTGTTGATCCTTCTCCTTTCTCCTAAAATGTGTGGGTGTGCTTTAACTATGAGGGAAAATGTGTGTGTTTCTGAAGCTTATATCCAGAGATATTAATAGGCCGCAATTCCCTGTGCTTTTTAACATGTATGGAAAATATATACCATTCAAGAAAAATTATCCTTAGTATTTCTTATGAGCTACCCTGCACTAACTTGTAAAGTTCCTGGCTGAATCCTGCAATACTTTGATGACCAGTCTTTTAAAATGCCTGTATCTTGTATCACTTTATTTATAGCATATTTTCTGCCAATTGAACAAGGTTCATCAATAGTGCCTCTAATTCATATCAAAGTGCACTTCGGAATTATACTTTCTCAGGATGTGGTCTTAGCATGATAAAAAAACAATTGGCTGCATATAAAATGAATAACCTTGGCCTTTTTTGTGTGTCCAAAGGTTTTGTAATATTTTTTCTTCCATGGAAACTGGGGCTCCTCCCCACAACCTGTTTATTGAGCATTTCATCCTGATTTGTTGCACAAAGCTTATATACTGTACTATGTCTATTTTTTGCTGAACATTTGCTCTGATTTTTGTGGGGAGGTTAAACAACAATGAGCTCTCATCCTGAATTATTTGCCCACTGTTCATAAGTCTTCCCATTAATCTTTTGTTCAGCCCACCCTTTTCACTGCATTTCCCCCTCACTTTCCTAACTGCAGAAAACCACTTCTTAACTGGATTTGTTGCACAAGGCAACAAAACACTTTAATGCACTTTAATTGTATGAACCTAAATTTCTGGTATGCTCTTGATTTCCTCCCACAAAACACTGACCATCTAGAAGTGACTTTGTTTTCCACATGCCAATCTGTCTTAACAAGTGTTCTGTTTGCACTAGATAGCCCTTAGGCACATACACAGTGCTGTTCCCCACATGCTACAATTAATGCATCATCACATTGGTCAGTAGTACTAATGATCTTGTGGGGAAAGAGACACTGCAATGCAAATGCCTTTATTGTTTCCCAATTACACATTCTCAACAAGACACCCAGACAGTTGTGTACAGATGAACCCACTGTGAATGGTGCAGAGCTGGATCCCTTGCAAGAGGGGTCCTCCTAGTCAAATGCCAGAGGAAAACTAGATTTCTTTTCCCTTTGTTATTGTGTAATGTATCATGGAAGGCGAGGGATGTAGCACCCCAACTCAGGTGAAGGTAAGGTATGCAGCACACCTACATAGGCGAAAGGAGTACACATTCCATGAAGTCAGAGGCCATGGGTGTTGGATTTCAATTAAATTACTGTAGAATCTTTCATAGTGTGCACACATACCTGAAAAACAGGGAGTCTGAACACTCCACCCCTCCATTTTCCCGACACTTTCCCTTGAGAAAACCCATGGTTTAGCACTGAATCGGAACAAATGACAATCATTTTTATTTGCTTTGTTTCTTAAAATCACACCTTTTACAAAAAGCAAGACAAGTGAAAAAAGCAAAGAAATAGATTGTGTCCCCCTCCTCAAGTTCACAATCTGTAGGAGTATTTCTTGACTTGGTGAGGGTATTTAATTCTCTGCCTGCTAGAGATAGAGAATGGGATGGGGGAAACCTTGCTAACAAAATGCACATGTAGAAGACAGGATAGCGTCAAACAATCCTGGTTTTTCACAGTAACGGATCACATCTATTCAGAATGTTACATTGCCTTTGCTATTTAGTAGCAGTATATCACCAAAGGAGTCAGATAAAGCCGACATCCTCGTGTTTCACCCACACATATAAAACATTGCGTAAAGTAGACACGTTTGTCTTCAGCCATTTGCTTCAGAGCAGAAAACAAACTGCAAAGTGAAGGAACATGGAGCTCCATTTCAGGCCATACCTCACCCAAGTAAACCCCCATTTAACCTGAGAAACATCCAAACGATGTCTTTCCCTTGTGGCACTTAACACAAGGGCAAGTGAGCATGGGCTAGTCAATACTTTGTTAGAAAATTTGGCAGGGTGGGTGGGAGGAGAGAGAAAGTTAACAGTCCTGAAAGACAATCATACATACACAGCTGCTACTCCTCCTGCTACCATTTTTGGTTTTCCCTCCTATCAGAGGAAGAAACTGAAAAAGACCGCTGCCCCTTACAATTTCCCAGTTTGGGGTTTGAACCAGTCCCCTCAGCTCATCACCCATATTTGTGTTTCCCCTTCTTAAACAGGATGAAGGATCTGGCAGGTCAGTAACTAGCGTTAAATGTTTAATGTCTTGAACCTGTGTGAATGCAATTCTGTGAATGCAGAATTCAGCAGCCAGGTTGCTTACTATGGCAAGATGGTCGGAGCACATAACACCAATACAGGCATGACCACATTGGCTGCCAGTTAGTTTTGGGGCCTCATTCAAAATGCTGGTTTTGACCTATAACGCTTTAGGCAGCTTAGGACCCCAGTACCTCATCAACCCCATCTCCCCACAGGGACCAACCCAGACCACGCATTCTTCATCTGAGACCCTGCTCTGTGTGCCCTGTCTGAGGGAGGTGCAAGGAGCGGCCACATGAGAATGGGCCTGCTCTCTCCCAGGTGACACACCTGGCACCAACACTATCTGTTTTTAGGCAACAAGCCAAAACATTCTTGTTCACTCATTCCTATTCACTTTGATTTTGTGCTTATCTCACAGTGGGCTAAGGCTGAGTTGGATCTGGCTATGTGTTATATATATATATATATATATATATATATATATATATATATAGAGTGGTGTTAGCCTTGTTTTTAATGTTCATTTTTGTAAGTTGCTTTGAGCTTCACTTTTGGGGAGGAGCAACTAATTAATAAAATAAATGATAATAATAAAATAACTAATGTGCACGTTTCTGTTATGCGAATAGCAGTGTCAGAGAAGGCTGAGCAGCATTGGGGCCACCGGGCTGGAGAAAGGGGATTTCACTTCTCTCTCCTTGTCTCAGTCCTGAAAAAATTGTCTCTTGAAAGTTGCTATTTTCATTGGAGGGGGAACCTGCATTGGTATCTGCATAGCCCAAACATGCATTTAAATTGCATTTTGGCCCTGAGCAACTTGAATAAGATTATATTTTGCCACTTTTTAAAATGAAACTGTGAGAATGAAATACTTTCCAGTTAATTGTGTGACAAATGGGGAAAGAAGCAGCTTGAGCTATAAACTAATAAAGTCAGGGTGAAATTAAGTTCAATTTAAACAAAGAATTCTGGCTTCAACTAAAATCAATTAGCATTCTATAGGAGGAAAACATGGTGGAATGACCCTCAAGTGCTTCTTTTGCAAGTCTGAAAAAGGACTGGACCAACATTCTAGGTTTACTGGAATAATTGTTAGAAGGTGTACAGTTGCAAGCATTGGCTCCAGATTCAATCTTTGCCATCTCCAGTTAAAAGGATCAGGTAACAAAGGACATGAAAGGCTTTTGCAGGAGTCCCTAGACACCCAGAACTAGTAGAAAGTGATGGGAAACTTGTGCCCATGTGCTGTTTGACTCCAACTTTCATCAACCCCAGCCAGTTTGGCCAACAGTCAGGAAGATGGGAATTGTAAACGAACAATCTGGAGTAGAAACTTGACCTTAAGCACCTTCCTCTGCTCCTATGCCATGTGAGAATATGATGTGAAATAACATGGCAAGGGTGGTTGTGGCATTTGGGTTGTGATGGCTGTTCTAGATAAAAAACTCTTCCCTTGATTATTGCAGCCATTGGATGAGGGATATGAATGAGTGGATGCATCCTGAGGACATCCATAGACCCTCCAAGTGTCCCTATTTTCCAGGAATAGTCCCGGATTTACAGACGCCGTCCTGGTTTCTGATTCGATCCCAGAATGTCCCGCTTTTCTTTAGAACATCCCTGTTTTCATCGGATAAATGTTGAAGGGTATGGACTTATGTGACCCCTGAGCCAAGGGGATAAATAACTATACAACCTTTAGAAGACATCTGAAGGCAGCCCTGTATAGGGAAGTTTTTAATATTTAATGTTTTATTATGTTTTTATATATGTTGGAAGCTGCCCAGAGTGGCTGGGGCAACCCAGTCAGATGGGTGGGGTATATTACTACTACTACTACTACTACTACTACTACTACTACTATTGAATAGGATGTCCCTATTTTCACTAGAGAAATGTTGGAGGGTATGTATCGAACAGCTTGTCTTTATCCTCAAAATGACTGGAGAGAGCTGGTACAAGATTGTTGAAGAAAACACAGCATATAACAGCCTTTTCCTTCCTTAAAAGAATCACCGGAATCATCACATGGCAGGAAATGGTGTCATATGATTGAGTCTTAACAGTTGCCTGGGATAACAGTCTCTGGGGAAATTCAGATATGAAAGGTTTTGTTTGTATTTAGCTTTTGATGGTTAGTAAGCAAAAGCCTAATGCTTGCATCAGCATGTAGCCAATTCTCCCACTCCCTTGCTCTCCCACTCTCTTCCTTTGAGTTGTCTGATAATGCAACCATTTCCTGTTGTAAACTGACTGAAAAAAGCTTTCTGCAGTCCCCAAGTGCAAATCAATACAAGTCATCGTGATTCATAAAAATAAGACTGTCAACATTATTGTTCAATTATTGCTGTGTTAGAGGAAAGACTCTTCAGGTACTGAACTTATTGCTACTAATATTTATAATCTACACTGAATGATGCTAATGAATGAGTGGGTGTGCATTAGGCTCAGATGCAATGCTATTTGATTTATACTGAGTCTAGGTCTTATTGCTAATGTTAAATCCATTAAAGTATCTCTTGGATTTGCTTTAATGTACTCCCCTGCACGCAATCATGCTTAAACAAACTCGTTTACTTAGTTTCCAATTATTGGTTGGATATTTGCGTTATTACATCAGGCTGACAAATATGTTTCGGAATAGTTCTGTAGGAAGCACTTCAAACAAAGATGTCCACTATACAAGGATGGAAATTTTCAGACTTGTTGTGAATTTTCTACAGACATACAGTCGTACCTTGGAAGTCGAACATAATCCATTTCAGAAGTCTGTTCGACTTCCAAAACGTTTGAAAACCAAGAGCGGCTTCTGATTGGCTGCAGGAAGCTTCTGCAGCCAATCGGAAACTGCGGAAGCCCCGTTGGATGTTTGGCTTCCAAAAATAGTTCACAAGCGGAACACTCACTTCCGGGTTTGTAGCGTTCGGGAGCCAAAATGTTCAAGAACTAGGCTGTTCAAAAACCAAGGTACGATTGTAACAGGCTTTTTTAAGGATAGGAAAGAATAACAATGTACACTGTTTTACTCTGGATCAGAAAAACAAAATAGCAGACAGATTTCATCTGGAGGTATACTTCACAAATAGTAAATAAAAAGATCATATCTGGAGTGCCTTCAATATTTTTCTATACTTTTCCACTTATCTTGAGAAGAATTAGAGGAAAACCATCTATACCCCTATACTGCAGGGTCAAGTAATGCACAGGTAGATAAAGGCAAAGGACCCCTGGACAGTTAAGTCCAATCAAAGGCAACTATGGGGTGTGGCACTCAGCTTCAGGCCGAGGGAACCGGAGTTTGTCCACAGACAGCTTTTCGGGTCACGTGGCCAGCATGACTAAACTGTTTCTGGCGCAACAGGACACCATGACAAGTGCCAGAGCACACAGAAATGCTGTTTACCTTCCCACTGCACCTGTATCTATTTATCTACTTGCACTGGTGTGCTTTCGAACTGATTGGCAGTTGTGTGACAGTCAGAGGGGTAGGGGCAGTGTCCCTTTTGGTTCCGGGTCCACACAGGGAACACTTGATGTCTGTCTGTCATACAGATTGCTGGGGTTCAGGAGCCTGCCTAGTGTGAGTAACTTGGTTGGCAGGACAATACTTGTGAAGATGGGGTGAGCCTCTTTTCCAACCACCTGAGTTCACTAGTAGAGGGCATGATTATCATATTGAAATATATATGCACTGGAAACTGCATCTTTACTTCTCATGGTTGCATCTCCATTTCACCATGTGGAACTTTATTTTGAAAGTAGCTCATATATAAGGGGGTTGGACTAGATGACCCTTGGGTCCCTTCCAACTCTTAAGATTCTATTATTCTAAGCCCTTTAAGCCAGATGCTGTGAATCAGCTGCAAATGCCGTTTTCTAAACATGTAGTAGTAACACATGAGGGATCAGAACTTCCTGCTGCTGCTGGACTCCAACTCCTATCATCCCAGATCATGGTGCCTAAGACTGATGGGAACTGGAGTCCAGAAAAAAACAGAAGGCCATAGGTTCCCCACCCTGCATTAGATGATTAGTTCGCTGAGAAATCTGGATTCTTTGCTATAAGGTTCCACAGCAACACCTCATGAACAGCCAACGTGTGCAGATTTCTACAGTGAGCATAATGGATGATAGCACACCACAGGTGTCCTGAAATTCAGCCCTCAGTACAGAAAAAGAAAAAGGGCTCTTTCTCACACTACTTTAAAATGGCATAAACATGCTATCAGAAGTTAAGTCTGTGGTTCACAACGCATACCAAATTATTGCTGTTCAGATTACCAAAGTCAAACATCATCACTAGCAAAGAAAAGAATCCCATTTCAGGCACACCAGATGGGTTAATCAATTATTTGTGCAATGCTTACAGCCCTAATGTCTATTTTGGAGAGAAGGCACACAGATTTCAAAACTGCAACCAGAAGCTTGCCCTACACAAGTCTTCTCTCCAAAATAGACATATGTATTACCCTTCTGGCATTATGTTCTCACTCATCTTGAGATACCGATGTGACTTCCAAGAACATGTACTTCAAAGAACGACAAGAGCAAACCCCCAAGTTACTCCTCTCAAATGTCACTCTTCACTGATGACCTCTGCACTACAGATCGAGTCAGTGCAACGTAAGGATGGAAGAAACTTCACCTGTCAAACCACTTCCTGCCACACTGCACTTTTAAAAGAACAGGAGCCCTCTTTAGAAACAGAATTAGAAACTCTACTGCTTCTAAGAGCCAGTGTGGTGTAGTGGTTAAGAGCGGTGGACTTGTAATCTGGTGAACAGGGTTCGCTTCCCTGCTCCTCCACATGCAGCTGCTGGGTGACCTTGGGCTAGTCACACTTCTTTGAAATCTCTCAGCCCCTCTCACCTCACAGAGTGTTTGTTGTGGAGGAGGAAGGGAAAGGAGAATGTGAGCCGCTTTGAGACGCCTTCGGGTAGTGATAAAGCGGGATATCAAATCCAAGCTCTTCTTCTTCTTCTCTTTCTGCCTGTAGGGATCCTGGCTTGGCATTCGCTGTAGTAACAAAATGCCACTTCATCCATCCAGCCCCCTCAAGGTCATCCAGCCCCCCCCCCAGGGATGTTCATAGAAGGAGAAGGAGGAGAGGGAGAATAGCAGTGCTTTTACCACCTCAGAGTCAAGGGTGGGAAACCTTTGGCCCTCCAGATGTTGTTGGACTCCAGTTCCCATCAACCCCACCCAGCATATGCAATGGTCAGGGATGAAGGGTGATGTAGGATCTTGCAAGATCTTGAGGGTGACACCCTGTCACTGTATATGAGGTATCTGAATACTTCCCCATGTCAGAAACTCTTTGAAAGAAAACATGAAAGAGAAATGGGTTTGGGCTAACCGGATGTGCCAGGGTTTTTCGTATTCAAAGGATTGGGGAACACATGGCTTTCCAGATATTGCTGGACTCCAGCTCCTATCCCCCGTCAGCATAGCCAGTGGTCATGGATGATGGGAGTTGTAGTCCTCCAACACTCTCAAACCATGCACTTTGTTTTGCCACCTGTGTTCTGAGATGGCCTATCCTTCACTACTGTAAGGTTGCAATGTCAAGATACAAAGAGGTACCTTTAACTTTAAGAGCTGCACAGACAGAATGCTCCTCAGAAGGGAACAGCTGCAGCTAATGGAACTTTCCCTTCTGTTGAACTCTTAGAGTAGAACTCCATTCTTCTCAGTCACTGAATCTGGCAATAATAATACTATCTATCCACACACACACTTTAGCATTTAAATATATAATTACTTAATTAAAATTAAATTACACTTCTGCCTATGTTGATGAGGGAAGGTTGATGACTGGAATCTGTCTCTTCTCGGCATTCTTTCAAACAACAGCTCTATATTAATTTTAAATGGTCCCAAGTTCAGTTTGGAGGTCAGCTGAATGGGGGGAACTTTGAAGGGTTTTGTGGGCCAAAGAAGTGTGAAGGACCATTTAGCCTTCCATGGCTAGCCCCCACAAACCAGTGGCGTGTATAATAAAACTGTTCCCAAGCACAGTTACAATGATTTCTCTCAGCATTTTCCTTTGAAGCAAGAAACAAAAAAACAAAAATTGAAACCCTCGTATTCCCTATTGAAAGTAATCACGGTTTTACATCCCTCAGTGTTTACATAAAGAGAGCTGTTTATTTAGACTCCTTGGTGATAAGGTCGCCACAAGCGCATAACTTATTATACATTCCCTTTTCATTTTTGTTGCCTTTTTTGGCAGAGAGGGGGAGAGGGGGGGAAAGTGAGAATTATGTATATTTTATGATAACCCAAAATGACTTATACATAAAAAATACAGACTTTACAGATAAAAAGGATTAGTAGCAGGTAATGCATTTTCCATGAGTGGCTATAGGGCTCTCAGTTCCAGGACGAACGGGCTGCATACCAATGAACTGATAAAAGTCTTGAGCTGCGGATGGGTAAGGAAGGCTCATGCTTTGCTGGAGATGATTCTTAAAGTTACAATAAATCAGACAGACAGTGTCGGCCTTTGAGGATAAACCTGTGATGGCTTGTTGTGCCTCTTTGAATCGCCTCAGAGGCCCAGGGACTAAAAAGTGCCTGGATGTCACATTAAATCTACCGGGAGGATAGAGCACTTCAAAGAGGAACGCAATCAGATCTGATGGAAAATACATTTTCTGAAAGCTACTGACAAAAAAGTAATCTTTTGATGTGGATGTTGAATAACAATTGATATTGTCTTTCCTGACATTTTTCATTATTGCCGTCTTATACGGCCTACTTCATGTATTAGAGCAATATTAACTGTTTGACAGGGACAAATCCTCAAACTATCACATAAGCAATTGTTTCTGAATTGTCTTAGCCCACTGCCTGTAAAACCTGTCCCAATAACTGCCTTTAAATACGATGGTAGGCTTTTTTCCTTGACAGTGTCTGAGCCTTGGCATAATACAATGGAGTCCAGGGGATATTAAAAATGGTTAGGTGGTTGTGAGATGCCATTTGATTGTAAAGGGGAAAGAACAGGACTTTTTTTTAAGGTGACTTTTAATGAGAGAGGTCTATAAGAAGTTTAAGCCTTATTATTCCCACTGCACCATGCACCTTTAATCAAGTATATGTACTCAGAAGTCTCAGATCTGCTGCAATTCTTGCAGCTTAAAGGAAGAAATGGGGAATGTACAAGAGATCTGTGTTATTTATGCAAGGAAATAAAGCAATCTCTGGCTCTACAAAATGCTATGAAATATACTATAGTTAAATCCCAAGATGTTGCTAGAAAGAAATTCAAGCAAATCTTGGGAGCCACATGTCATTTTCAAAGAACTGAATCCCTCCTGGGGTTTGACGTCTTAACCTTCTACTGTAAAGATGTGCAGCTCTATCACAGATATTTATAAATCTAAAATCCCCAATTTTCAGATGACCTTGAGAAAATCTGCAGCTAGAACACCAGCTTTCTAATCAGTTTTCATATAAAGAGGTTAACTGCATTAGCATTAGTTAAGAATCACATGTTCAGAAAACCCTGAAAGAAGAATTACAGAACCGGGATAATAGACTGCTCTCAAGCTTTTGCAAGTTATTATCATTTACATTTTGCTCTTTAGCTAAATGTGTGTGCATGTGTCCTTCTAAGCTTCTGATTCCATAAAAAACTTGTTTCTGGTCTTGGGTTTTTTCCCCCTCATTCTTTTAAGAAAAAATTAAAAATAACTGGTGTGGTTAAGTGACACACAAATGTTTTACTTATATATAGCATTGGTCCAATTTTAATTCCTATTACTTGCACCCCTATTAATTTTTGAGAGAAACAAGGAATGTTTCTGAACTATGCCACTTAAGGATGTTTAAATAGAGCCTCATTAAAAGCAAACAAGCAAACAAAAAACCTTGCCTGCACATAGAAAAGTAGCAGGGGTGGTTAACAAAAACCTCCATAAATTGTTGGAGTTCAACTACCTTCAGCCACATCCAGCACAGGTAATGGCGAGAGATGACATGAGTTAAACGACACTTGGAGAGCCACAGGTCAGCCACCGCTGCATTATAGGAAGCTGCCTCACACCATCACACCATTAGTCTACCTGGCTCAGTATTGTCCGGCAGCAACTCTCCAGGGTTTCACACAGGAGTCCTTCCCAGCTATACCTGGAAGTGACAGTGAGTGAACCTAGAATCTTCTGCATGCAGTGCCAAAAAGCAGATATACAGGGGTGTTATTTGTGTATAGTAAGCCCGCAACTTACACACATTTAACTTGTGCACATTCAGCTTTATGTGTGTGGAAATAAATGTATGTATGTATGTACAGTATGTATAGTGAGGGGGGGAAGTATTTGATCCCCTGCTAAATTTGCCCGTTTCCCCTCTGACGAAGAAATGACCAGTCCATAATTTTAATGGTACGATATGCATCTATGTATGTATGTATGTATGTGAAAAGGGGGACAGGGTTCCAGGAAAATGACATTGCAATTGAACCAAAATGGGTTTTGACTATACACGATTTTTGCCTTAGGCGTAATCCCCAGAAGTAACTCCCCACCCCGTAAATTGTGGACTTACTGTATTTTCAAAATTGGTTTTGACAAAGTCCCCCTCCAAAGGCTCCTGAGCAAACTTAGCAGTCATGGGATAAAAGAGCAGGCCCTCTTATCTTTATAGTAAGAAGAGTTGGAGGAATGTAAGACACCAGGTCCACCAAAGATCTACTTGGGGTGGATCTACTAAGGTTGCCTTATTTCAAAAAGTGAAAATCCAGACCCAAAAGTTGTTGAACTGTTTTTGTTTGTTTGTTTTTTTGGGAGGGCCCAAGTTGTTGAGCTTTAAAATGACGTTTCAAAGCAATTTTTATGGAAAATTGGAAAAAACGACACTGCCGACATGGGTTGCCGATTTCCGCCCAGACACTGCTTCCGACTGCAGGACACCGGTCCTGAGAGAACTACATTGGCTCCCAGTACGTTTCCGAGCACAATTCAAAGTGTTGGTGCTGACCTTTAAAGCCCTAAACGGCCTCGGTCCTGTATACCTGAAGGAGCGTCTCCACCCCCACCGTTCAGCCCAGACACTGAGATCCAGCACCGAGGGCCTTCTGCTGGTTCTCTCACTGTGAGAAGCAAAGCTACAGGGAACCAGGCAGAGGGCCTTCTCGGTAGTGGCGCCCGCCCTGTGGAACGCCCTCCCATCAGAGGTCAGAGGTCTTCATGCACTTTGTCTTCTAGGAGTTAACATGGCATAACATTCAACATCTGATGAAATAGACTCTAGTCCACAGAATCTGATGCCATGATAAATTTGTTAGCCGTTAAGGTGCCTCAAGACTCTTTGTTGTCTTTGCGACAACAGAGTAACACAGCTGTGCCTCTAAAAGTCTCTTTAGTTACAACTCTATAGCTTAGACACATACAGGAATTGTGAAATTCTTGCCTACTGGATTCAGCTGAATGGTATAGCTAAAATTGTTGTAATTGCCTTATACTGGGCATATTGATGAAGTCTGGGAATGAGCAAAGCAAAGATGTGGCACCACAAGCTTGTCAGGAATCAAACTTGCAACACAAGTTGAATCATGTTCCTAGGTTTGCAAACCCAAAGATAGCCTGCATGTCAACATATTTCAGAGGTTCTAAGTCACAGCAGTACCTCAGTGCTCCCTCTCTTAATTTCTAGCTAGCTGGGGTAGGCAGATGTGTGCATTCCACCATCACAAACATTTCGAAGATCATGCTTAGAGCATTGGTCTGATCATCCAGAAGCTTTCCACCCACTACTCCTTATGCCACCTTTCCTGATGTCCTGCCCTACATCTCATCATTTTCCCTTGAGGCTTCTCTCCAGCCTGATTGAATTGATTCTCCTGGACACTTGACATTATTTTCCATCTCACTAGCATTTATGCCAAATCAGAATCACATTCATCTGGGAATTGGTTTCACACATTACCCAGAGGCAAACCTGCATTTGCAACCAACTATACATTCAACAAAGAAATTCAAGCAATTGCAGATCCCTAATGTATGACACACAGGTTTGCAAGTCCATGTTCGTCATGCTCATACTTTACAGGCTGGGTGCCAACGCCTTCTTACTCTGATAGAAGGACATTCCTCCAAGAGGTCTTCCTCCAATGATGGAAGTGCTTTTCAGCAGAGAAAGGATACCTTCAGATCCAACCCTAATTTACACTTAACACGTATTATGTGTATCCCTGAAAATATATGAGAAATGGCCCATCCACATTCTCTCAAACTTCTTCAATTGTATTTGGATCCCTCATACTGCTGGTCTTTATGTCATGCTCATATAGTCCATTTCAAACATCTCCAAATGCTTCACACATAATTTCAGCAATCCTTGCAACACTCACACAAGGTAGGTTTCTAGGATTGTTGCAAATGGAGCAGTAACAAGCTAAGACTGAGATGTTTGGGTAGCTGGTAAAAAAAAATCCATATATTCCAAAAGGCTTTTAAATGACTATTCTCTTTAGCTGGTTCATCTTTGGTGTCTGAAGTCTCAATGGCTGCTTTAGATTTTGCTATTGAGGCTTTGTTTTGCTGTTAATAATTGTTGTGATTTGAGATGTATCATATTAATCATCATATGTTGTGTATAGGGATAGGGGATAAAATTGATTCATTTTACACCTAAAGGAAATATACTAAATTCACACTTATTGAAACAGTGTGCGAGTCAAAATACAGCTATATTTCAGAATTAACATTTATCCAAATTTTGTGATGCAGTTCTATAAACCAAATAAAAATGCCTGATATATTAGGAAATTGATTGCAAAAATGTGTACATTGGTCCAGACTACATACAAAAATGTGTTTATTAAGAGAAATTCACATTAAAATGCTGGTGAATTTTCATGAGAATTTTGTTAAATGTACATTGCTGCAGAAATGTGAGGGGGGGATTTAAGATTGGGAAAATGAGAAGCTAAGAACAAAGACTGACAGGCCCTTCCATCCTTAGCTGTGAATTGTCAGCCACCTTGAGTTGGTAAAATTGGTGTACATTTTAAAAATAATTAAAATGTACTTTTAAAAATAATTAAAAATAATTAAAATGTAATGACTTGCACACGAAATGTCCTGCTGGATGGGTCAAAGCCCCATCTAGTCCAGCACCATGTTTTCACAGTGTCCAACCAGAGGCTATAAGAAGCCTATGTGTACATCCTTAGTCCAGCAGCATTTTCTCCACTTGTGATCCCCAGCAGCTGTTATTCAGAGGCATACTGACACCAGAAGTGGAAACACCCATCATGGCTAGCAGCACTGACATGGATCCGTCTAATCCTCTTTCAATTTAAAGTCATCCAAGTTGGTGGCCAGGGGTGTCCAACAGGTTGATCATGATTTACCTGTTGATTGCAGGATGAACCTGGTCAATCTTGGTCGATCGTGGGACCCTGATGTCCCACTCCCCAACCCAACCCCACCACAAAAGCTCATCAACTTAGGCTGATCCTCCCCCCAAAAAGCTCAACAACGCCCATCAATCCAATGGGTAGATCACTGCCAGATTATTTATAGTGGGAGTAGATCGCAGTCTCTTGGAAGTTGCACACCCCTGCTATATGGCATACCCTGCACACCCTAGCTAGTTTGCTGCTGTCAGGTGTGGTGCAGGGTGCTGACCAAACATCAGTGCTGAAGTAAGATTCTACTGTGGACTTTAGTAAATGTCATATACTATATAGAATGGTGGCACCATCTTGTCCTTCATTTTGAACCAGAGACTTCCTAGCTCTCAACACAATTTCTTAACCTCTATGATTCACATGATAGATAAGAGAATGGAACCACCTTCATTTAGGTGATGGAAGGAAGGAGGGTGGGCTTTTTATGTTAAGCAGTTTGAAGTCCAGAGTCCACTCTATCACTTTGACAATTTCATCCCCAGTCTACCAGTAGGGATTTCATCTCTTTCATGCATTGTTCTGTTCTGCCCCAATGGAAAGTCATTCACTCCTAGATTTCCTAAAACCATTCTTTTTGCTTATCGAAATGAAGCCACACGAGCAGCTGAAATGTCTTTGAAGTCTGGGAAAGTTTCCAATGTCAGCTTGTGAGAATTCCTCTCTATTTTCCCTTGATGAACTACTACTAAGCATTAGAGCTTCATGTACAGCAAATTTCTGGTGCCCCCTTTTGCTACACCTACAAGTAAATAGAGAATTACCGTAGGAAACTACAAAATTGACCTAATGTGTCCTAGGTGGAAATATTACTAAATCTTGTAGTCAGGGAAAGAGGGAAATTAAAGTCAATTAGTTGGTAAATGATGTGTGGCAAGCTGTTTTGCTTCTTTTTTTGTTAACTATTGAGGTAAATTAAACAAGCACCCCAGCATAGCACAAATGCTCCATCTCGAACAATTCAGATGCTGAATACTGAGCACCTAAGTGAAAACATAAGGTGATGAATAGAGCTGAACATACATTGCAAACTGGATCTACACTAATGAGAACGATGCAGTAGTTAAGGCCAATTTATGTCTACATCTCAAGAGAAAGGTCATGGGGGGAGTTTCATTAGCAGGACAAAAATCCTGCTTATGTCTGCATGACCTTAGACATTTGGTGTCCACTTCAGCCCTGCACTCTTAAAAGGTGGTGGATGATGAAGCAAAGGCTTTCTGTGATGCTCATTTGGATCCTATGCTTTTTCTTTTCCCTGTTCTCATCATGGGTTTTTTTTATATTGGTGGTTTTTATATCCCTCTGCAAAAGGCCCCTGTACCAGAACAATAATGCCCCAAGAACAACAAATCTAGAAAGTATTGTTATGATTTATCCTTTCAACACATTTCAGAGCCTTTGTCTATGATCTTTGAGGAATCTTGGAGAACAAGGGAGGTCCCTACAGACTGGAGGCAGGCAAATGTTGTCCCCATCTTCAAAAAGGGGGGAAAGAATGACCCAGGTAACTACTGACTGGTGAGCTTGACATTAATACCAGGGAAGGTCCTAGAACAGATAATTCAACAGTCGGTCTGTAAGCATTTAGAAAAGGATGCTGTGATTACTAAGAGCCAACATGGGTTTCTCAAAAAGAAGTCATGTCAGACAAACCTCATTTCTTTTTTTTGACGGAATTACAAACTTGGTGGATCAGGGAAATGCTGTGGACATAGTATGCATCTTGATTTCAGTAAGGCTTTTGACAAAGTCCCCCACGAAATTTTCACAAGGAAGCTGGTAAAATGTGGGTTGAATGAGGTAACTGTTCGGTGGATTTGTAGCTGGTTGACTGATGGTTCCTCATCATCCTGGGGAAAAGTGACAAGTGGGGGGCCACAGGATTCTGTCCTGGGCCCATTGTTGTTCAGCATCTTTATAAATGATTTATATGAAGGAATTGAGGGGATTTTGCTCCTCAGATTTGCAGATGACACCAAACTGGGAGGGGTAGCTAACATTGCTGAAGACAGAATCAGAATTCAAAATGACCTTAACAGATTGGAGAACTGGGTGCAAGCTAACAAAATGAATTTCAGTAGGGATAAATGTAAGGTTCGGCACTTTGACAGGAAGAAACAGGTGCACAAATATAAGATGGGGGCCACCTGCTTACTAGCAGTACATGTGAAAAGAAGTCTAGGGGTCTTTGTGGACTACAAGCTTAAGATGAGTCAACAGTGTGATGCAGCAGCAAAAAAAAAGCTAATGCTACTCTAGGCTGCATCAACAGAAATAGTGTGTCCAGATCAAGGGAAGTAATACAGTGGTACCTCGGGTTAAGTACTTAATTCGTTCCCGAGGTCCATTCTTAACCTGAAGCGTACTTAACCTGAAGCACCACTTTAGCTAATGGGACCTCCTGCTGCCGCTGCGCTGCCAGAGCACGATTTCTGTTCTTAGCAGAGTTCTTAACCTGAAGCGTACTTAACCTGAAGCGTACTTAACCCGAGGTACCACTGTAATACCACTCTGTTCTGCCTTGGTCATGCCACATCTGGAATACTGTGTCCAATTCTGGGCACCACAATTTAAGAAGGATGTTGACATGCTGGAACGCGTGCAGAGGAGGGCACCCAAGATGATTAAAGGTCTAGAAACTAAGCAGCACTTGAAGGAGCCGGGTATGTTTGGCCTGGAAAAGAGGAGATTGAGAGGAGATATGATAGCCATCTTCAACTATCTGAATGGCTGTCACCAATGGAGCAAGCTTGTTTTCTCCTGCTCTGGAAGGTAGGACTTGAACTGATGACTTCAAGGTCCAAGAAAGGAGATTCTGACTCAGGAAAAACTTTCTGACAGTAAGAGGTGTTTGGCAGTGGAACAGACTCCCATGAGAGATGGTGGACTCTCCTTCCCTGGAAGATTTTAAGCAGCTTTAAGATGCTTTAGCTGAGTTTCCTGCATTGGAGGGGGTTGCATTAGATGACCTTGGGGTCCCTTCCAACTCTAAGATTCTAAGATCCTGTGATTTGGATTTACACCGTGTCATTATCTATCAAGTACAGTGGGGACGTATCCCAAAGAAAATTTGCCTGTGACGCAGGCACAGCTTTTCATGAAGCTTACGCTCACTTTCACTGATGCCATAATGGGCTGAGCTTGGCCATATAAAAGCCAACCATTTTCAGGTACTGAGCTGAGTGATGATGGATGATCTGTACCTTCTATCAACAACTGCAGATGTTCTGGCATTGTTTGCAGAAGAAGAAAATTGCTTGGCTCAATGATGATCCACCATAGGAAAACCATGGGCTTAGAGCCCTTAAGTTCTCAACCCATGGCTCATACCTCTGCACAAGCAGCTCCCAGTACCTGAGGAGTGGGAGAAGCGAAAGCAAACTCAGTGGCAAGCAGCAGCCTCCTCAGTGTTTCCCATCCAACTCCCATCTTCCCTAACCAACACCCCTTATGAATCCTATGAATTGTGTATTGTGTTTATTAACTGATTTGCTGTCCTGCCCCCTGAAAGCGCTGCATACAAATCATATTGATAGAATATTGTAGCATTTCATTGTTAGATCACTTTTCATATTGTTCCATTTCCCATTTTTGATACTGTGTTTATTTTGCAATGGAAGTAAAAGTTAGTTACAAACATTAACTTAAACTGATATGGAATGAAACCATCACCTAAATAAAATAGTCAACTTTTCCCTAGTATATCATTGGCAAAGGAAGCAATATATTTGTATCTACCTAGTTAATGAGCAATTTCATTATCTACAATTGGGCCTAGGATTGTCACCATTCCCCTGTGATTATTAAGAATCATATAACTTCATACATTTACAATAACATGTCTAAGATCCAACTGCATTTGTACTTGGCTGCTGAAGACCCCATTTCAAATGTTAAACTGTGGCAAGTTACTGGTGTCAAATCACCCTCGAGACTGGAAGAATACCGGTAACAATGGTCCACTATTGAAAGGGTGAATAACATCAGTGCTTATTCAGTAATTCCTTGAGGGCAACATGAGAGCTGCATTGTAGTAAGGGAATTCCCCCAAGCTTTCATCACAGCTCTCTTTGCAACTCCTACAACTATAAGGAACTTTTCCCTTCTGTTGAAGTGAATGGGGATGCACATTCAATATGGAGATCTGGTAATAGGGAGAGGGGGTTTAAAAAGTGCATGCACATGGAAATGTTTGATATAATTAAATATATTAAATAATATTTCAATATACTGTCTTCCACAGGTGGATCTGGCCTAAGTCACAAATGTCTTAGTTATGGATTACTACAAATATGCTCTAGATGGGGCTGCCTTCAAAGTTCAGGAACATCAGCTGGTTCAAAATGCAGCAGCAAAACGCTTGACCAAAGCTAGTTTTTAGGAACATGTCAGCTACACTTGATGCCAGCCATTTCTAAGCACAATTCAAAGTGCACTTGACTACCCTTAAAGTCCTAAATGGCCTGAGGCCAACTAGTGCTGCATAATCCCACACATCCACATGTCCTGCCACTAGCTGACACATAGTTGGCAGAAACATAGAAGTCAGAGCCTTCTTGGTGGTAGCATTCATAATCCAGAACTTCCTGCCCTGGCAGATCTTTCTAGACCAGGGATGGGGAACATGATGTGGCCAGTGAGTCGGATCCTTATCTCCCATACCCCCCAACAAACCAAATGTGACAGGTGGGCATTGTTCGATCACCTGACATAAAAAAACATTAGGTGATTACAGTCATACCTCGTTATGTCCACTTCAGTTTGCGTGTTTTCGTCTTGCGTCCCGTGGCAACCCGGAGGCATGGAAGAAACTTGTTCCATCTCAAATTTCCAAACCAATACAATAAAAAATAGGTATTTTTGGAATTTGCACTTCTCTGAATTTTGTAATTCTACATATACCTGTACAACTGGAATAGCTCAGTAAGTAGAGCATGAGACTCTTAATCTCAGGGCCATGGGTTTGAGCCCCACATTTGGCCAAAAATTCCTACAGTGCAGTGTGTTGCACTAGATCAGATGTCAAGGAAATAAGCAGCTATCCTATTTTTAAAAGACATCTGAAGGCAGCCCTGTTTAGGGAAGTTTTTAATATTGAATGCTGAATTGTTTTTAACACTTGATTGGGAGCCACCCAGAGTGGCTGGGGAAACTCAGCCAGATGGGCGGGGTATAAATAATAAATTATTATTATTATTATTATTATTATTATTATTATTATTATTATTATTGATTACCCTTGTGGTCCCTTCCAACTTTACATACAATAGTATGGTTCTATATATATGGGGAAAGTGTACACAAAAAAGGCATTTATTACTGGAAATAATATACAAAAATGCATGTATTCTGGGGAATTTTTTTTACAAAAATGCTTATAATGGGAAGAAATCTGCATGAAAATGCAAATTAATCTTGATAAAGGATTCTTTTTTGCAGAAAAAAGTAAACTGAAACAGAGCAGCAGAACTTAAAAGTGGGAAAAATGAGAAATGGTGATAAACCAAAATTGATAGATTCTCCCCATCTAGGGGAGATGGGGCTTTTGCTCCACCATTACCTGAAGCATCTGCCAGTAGAAGGTGCATTAACAACTGAGTTCTAATTTTCCATTTCAATTTTATGCAAATGGTTATATTATCCTGTAATGAATCTACTACTAATTATACAATTACTCTCAATTTAGCAAGTTGGTTTTAACAAATGAATTGACGTCAGCCCATTCTAATTTGCAAAATAAATCAGGCATGATTCGTATTTGATGTTTAAATCAAGCAAGTCATCTGCTTGGTTCATTTTCTATGGGTTCTTCTGTTATAGATTAGAATGCTGAGTGCTGCTTAGCTCTGTGCAGCTGGTATAATGATGCATCCAGGCCTTCTAATAATGCAGGTAGGGAGAATGCAGTTCACAGTTGTCACTGCCTATGTAGACTTTCGCGTCTCCTGAACTCCTGTTTAAGCTGCCCACTCTCCGCTTGTTCATTATGAAGATTTATACTATCATCTAGTGGAACTCCTGTAAAACTACAACCCATTAATCCTCCCCTCTAGTAGATGCTTTGTATCACAGCCTGAGATTGAAAGAACAGCCAGTGAGGTCTTTGCATTCAGGTTATTAAGAGTTTTTTGCCATCTCCTAGGAAATTTTGCCATAGACGTGGGAATTTAAAATATTGCACTATATTAGCCTAAGCCAGGTAATACTACTGCTTGATCTTCATGCATCCTCCCAACCTTGCCTTATGTTGATTTTCAGGATCTGGAAACATGACTGCAGAAAGCTAGCTTGCATTATAGGCAGAGGGAATTCTTGGCTGACAAAACTGAGGGGGGGCAAGAGAAAAATTTAGTCAATTACCTTTGTACTGTTTAATAAAAAGGATTGTTTTCCTTATTTTCATCACTCTGTGATGGGGAACTTGTGACCCTTTCACAGTGTTGCATTTCAATTGCCATCCGCCCCAGCCAGCATGACTGAAAGTCAGGGTTGATGGGAGTTGTAGTCCAGCAACAACTAGAGTGCTCCTCACTCCTGCCCTGTACACAACAGAATTAACCCTGTTTTACTTCTGAATATGTCTTCTGGGGTATCATAACACAAGCTTGGAAATGGCATTGTGTAGTACATACTTCAAAATGACGTCTTGCTATTTTGCTGTCAGATTGCCTGTGATATTTCTGTTTTACTCATGCCAAGTCCTCCGCACCTCTTTCCCAATGAATTTGCTCTTCCTAATACAAACAGGGGTGTGGGGACACAGGGAAACAGTAGCTGCTGAATTGCAACATATCAGCTAGGTTATCTGCTAGAAAATAAAAAGGTACATATCTCAGCAGAAGAATAAATTAATTGTACAGTCGTACCTAGGAAGTCGAACGGAATCTGTTCTGGAAGTCCGTTTGACTTCCAAAACGTTCAAAAACCAAAGCCCAGCTTCTGATTGGCTGCAGGAAGCTCCTGCAGCCAATTGGAAGCTGTGGAAGCCCCGTTGGATGTTCGGCTTCCCAAAATAGTTTGCAGACCGGAACACTCACTTCTGGGTTTGTGGCGTTCGGGAGCCAAAACGTTCAGGAACTAAGCTGTTCGAAAACCAAGGTACGACTGTATATGTGTATAGAGTGCACAAACCATGAACACAGGTAAGTACACACAACAGAAAATTGGCACATGGGTAGACATGTTTACTTTTTTGTTTCTCATGTACACATGGCAAGACATTTGTGTGAACAGTGTGTGAGATTGCAGTTTGACACATCATTCAGGAGCAGTATTTTTAGAGCCCCTCTTCTATGTGTCAGTCCACATGTGATTATTTCTCAGTTACACCAGTATTAATGGCCACTAGTTCTACACACTGAGTGACTTTAGTTACAAATGATTAAGCAAGCTGAATGCATAAACCTTTTTTCATTTTAAAGACAGGGGGTGGTAAATAAATGACTATGTGAACAACAGTTGATAACATTACTAAAATTATTGTGAGATGTCCAGATATGATTGGCCAGCACAGGAGATGAGCAGAAACAAGCCCAGGGTGTCTAAATGTAATGTAGTATTGAATATGAATATATGAAACAGAGACTGGGCTATATTTTTTGGGCCTCAGTGGGGTGAGCAATGCCCCACTTGCACTGAGGGGCCTCTACTAGCAGGAACTAAATGCTCAGACATGCACCCAGTGGTGTTGTGAATTTGGCCATGTGGATTCAGATTTGCCATCCATATTACAAAGGACTCAGCTCTTCTGATCAAGACTAACTGGATATTTTATGACATCAGTGCAGTGATTTCTGAACCTAATAACGGTCACACTCATACAGTGGTACCTTGGGTTATGAACTTAATTCGTTCTGGAGGTCCGTTCTTAACCTGAAACCATTCTTAACCTGAGGTACCACTTTAGCTAATGGGGCCTCTTGCTGCCGTCACGCCGCTGCCGCACAATTTCTGTTCTCATCCTGAGGTAAAGTTCTCAACCTAAGGTACTACTTCCGGGTTAGCGGAGTCTGTAACCTGAAGCATTTGTAACCCAAAGCATTTGTAACCTGAGGTACCACTGTATTTTTCATATTGCCCCACTTATATTAGGTACATTTGAAGAATCATTCAACTCAAACAATGCTGCATTTTCTATATTGCAATTAAGATACACATACCTTCTAGATCAGCAATTAAATTATATAGGGAGAGGTCAGGATGAAGTGAAAAGTCTGCATGACAGAAATGTACCATGTTATTTCACAGACTTGGAGTACCGGTATGTGCCTGTAGACCCAATTAACAGAGTGCTCTTAATATAGCCATCTTGCATTATGGCAATACTCTGCACTCTAGCACATGACAGATAAAAACAGAAGCACCTCAATCTACAGCAGGCAAAGGAAGAAATGCAAGGAAGTCTGTTCCCAGAAATACCTGGTGTCATCCCCATCCTCTTACCGTTGAAGTATTCACTTAAAATCATGCATGTTCCCTGCAGACTGAAATGCAGTTTTTATTCAACATACCAAAACTGTATGTATGCATGTGTTATAGCAAATACACTAAAATTTAATGTCTAAATGCTGAGGCTGAAACTATTACTTAAGTATGAATTAATAACTATTGAAATACAGGCTGCCATACATGGATGTTCCCGGACATTACTGAGATTTCAAAGGCAGAACTGATGTCCGGGGGGGGGGGTGTAATGTGGTGCTTTGTCCTGTATCTTAGGCAAGTCAGTCAAGCTCAACAATTGTCAGCAATTTCAGTGGTTTCCTTGAAAAAAAGGCCAAACAATTTTGGGGTTTTCCTTAAAAAAAAAAAAAAAAAGCTCATCAACTTTCGGGATGTCCTGGTTTTTACTTTTTGAAATATGGCAACCCTAATTGAAATATTATACAGTATTTAGAAAATAGTATAGGAGTACAAATGTAGCTGACGGGATGCGGGTGGCTTGCCCGCCTAGGGCTTGCCGATCGGAAGGTCGGCAGTTTGAATCCCCACGACGGGCTGAGCTCCTGTTGCTCGGTCCCTGCTCCTGCCCACCTAGCAGTTCGAAAGCACGTCAAAGTGCAAGTAGATAAATAGGTACCACTGCAGAGGGAAGGTAAATGGCGTTTCCATGCGCTGCTCTGGTTCGTCAGAAGCGGCTTAGTCATGCTGGCCACATGACCCGGAAGCTGTATGCCGGCTCCCTCGGCCAATAAAGCAACATGAGCGCCGCAACCCCAGAGTTGTCTAACGGTCAGTGGTCCCTTTACCTTTACAGATGTAGCTGCTAAGTGTCTTTCACAATATTGCAGGGTGGACCGCTGAGTCTTATCTTTTCTGGGCTCCCAATTTACAGCACATGCAGTTTCTTTCTTGCAGAGTCACAAACTGACTAGTAACTACTTTTAAAACCTCATTATTTAAAATGAAGTTTGCCAGCTCTTCCCACAATCACTCACAATCCCCCCTTGAACCTCCTGCTGTGTGCTATAAATCAGTGTGACTCCCCACCCCAAGCACCTCTCTAAATGGTACACATATACAGAAGGCAATAAAGCGAGAACCCCTCTAATCTCTTCTAGTGGCAATCAAGCCAACACAGCTATAGTGGGTGTGGCTGTGTCATCTAATCATAAGCATGTGTGCAGTCCATATTAATACTTAATTTAGCTCGCTTTTAAATTTATGAAACCTCAACAGCAATGAAAAGGCCTGACCTGTCTCTCCTAGCGAAGCCTAGTCACATTCCTCCCTCAAGTTTTCCATGTGATAGAGCAATGCTACAATTAAAGCACAATAATTTGCTTGTTATTCAAGTCAGGCATTAGTCCTAGTAATGGGCTGCTTGGTGGAGAGATGGATTTCCTTGTTAGGAGCTAAGCACAGGATTAGCTGAATTCTCCATGGAGAAATCTTGATTTGTTCAAGGTCTTTCATGTTTTCTACAGAGAAGGGATTATGTCTACTTAAAGAGGGGGCTTGCTTAAAAAGCTACAAAGTATAAGAAAAGGATTTAGGGCAGTCGGGCCTGCGGTTAAGTAGCTGAGGGGGTAGAGGGTGTTTTAGAGCAAAGGATTATTTAAATCCATAAAGTTAAAAAAATTGGTTTAGCAGTACTAGGTCAAAGCAAAGGAACATGCTGGAAAGGCAGTTAAGCATAAGTTAATATTCATTTTACTTTGGCTAATTATTGCAAGGATTCAGAGATAACGGGTGAAAGAAGAAATGGCCAGCTCTTGCTGTCTCAATAGGAAGAGACAGGATTCAGTCCTACAGTGTCTTCTTTTCTGTTACTTTGCTTTCTAAAGATGTGCTTATTGCGACATATATTACCAGCCAAATGCACACATTGGGAAGGATTTTTTATTTTAAAAAACACCACTTTGGCATTGTTTGGCATCACAAGGCCATGATGAAGTAGACAGTTCAATGCCTCTCTCAAGAATCACAGGAAACACGAACCTTTTAGAGCCCAGTAACCACCATTCTCTTTTTTTCTCACTATATATGATTACTGGTAGGTCTAAGAAACAGCATTTTTTGCTCTTTGTGCAACTGTGAAAGTGCCACTCCACAATCACACACCCATTAATAATGGGACACATATTGCACAAGATGCACAGTTTGAATTAACTAGGGCTTACTCACAGGTACGTGGAAATAGGCTTGCAGCCACATGCAGAGAGAAATATCCACTCTTGAGGAATTTGTCTACTGATCAATAAGACTCAACTGGTATGCCCACTTGGGGCCACATTAGGTACACTTCCAAGCAGGTATACTTCCTTCTTCAGGTCTTTCAATGTACACTGATTCCCATCTTGCTGGCTGTGCCAGGTGCATGTTAAGTTCCCCAGTTAAAGCAACAGAAGAGCAGCAAACAAGTTTCCAACTGAAGAAGTACGAGAGTATTAATAGCCTGAACTGAAGAATACTTGCAGCAATTTTGTTCAATGCCTTTATGCATGCAGATACTGTATCTCCACACAAATGAATGGAGAAACTGTTGAGAGGGGTGGAGATTCTAAACTCACAACTGATTTTCAACACACAAACAACTGCTTGACCAAAGAAATTGATTTTTTAAATATATTTTAAATTGTTGTAACCTGAGCTGATAGGAAAAGGAATGGTAGAAATCCAAATAAATGTAAATTGGAGATTTATATTTATATATACAGTGTTGACTATCATTAGATAGATAGATGATAGATATTCACAATTTTCCTGAGAATAAATGTAGCCTGAGAACATATTTATATAGCATAATTGTAATGTTAAAATCAAATGGAAATGATGGTACTATGTAAAAATGCTCTAATGTTCGTGAAATAATTAAAAGTCAAGTAAGCTATAGTGTAGTTTTGCATGTTGTTTCTAATGGGGGAAAACAGACACATAAATTTTAAGTTAGGTGAGGTGTATACTGTATTAGAAAATAGTAAATCTGAAAAGGTTGGAAACATTGGAAGAAGAAGAAGAAGAAGAAGAAGAAGAAGAAGAGGCAAACTATGATGTAATTTAGAATGATAGATATTAGACTATCGGGGAGGGGGAAATGTTCTGATATTCAATCTGAGGAAAACCTGGAATACATCAATGTTTAAAAAAAAAAGGAGTAGTGAAAATGGGTGTTAGCTATAATAGTATTTGCCAAGCTGGTGCCCTCCACGTGTTCTGGACTACAATTCCCATCAAACCCAGCAAACACAGATGGGAGTTGTAATCCAAAACATCTGTTGAACACCAGGCAGTGCAATTAGAAAACCTCTAAGGTAAAATGTTGCACATGTTATGATCTGACGTGCTGTCTCCCTCCCTTATATATCTGTCTGGTCTTGAATATCTTCAACAGAGGCCCGTCTCCGGAAGCCCTCAGCAAATAAAGCAAGTCACATGGTTACCAGAAAGTGGGTCAGTCGTGGAATTATCTCCCTAGCAGGGCTTTCTTGGCACCTACACTGCGGTATTTTGAGGTGAAGGGCCACTTTTATTTTCCCAATCTTTTTAATCACAGGATTTTACTGCAGTTTTAGCTTTTGGCACTAATTACTTTCCCCTGCGCTGTTTTCTAGACTGCCTTGTGTGGATTTTATGTTATGTGCTGCATTTTATGTGGCTTTTGACCTGTTTTTAGGCTGATGTTTGTGTGCTTGGTTTTGTTTTTGTTTAATCTAGTTGTAACATTATAGTTTTAAAATATGAGCTTCGCTTTTAGGGCACTTTCATAATGTTTTGTAAAAGCCCAGAGGACTTAATCAAAGGGGTAGTATCTAAACACTCGGGAATAAATAGTCCATGCAAGAATCTTGGTAGCAAATAGGATACCCGAATAAACTCCTGCCAGTGCCCAATGAGATGCTGAGAAGTTAGAGAGAGTTCAAAGAGGAAAATGGAAAAATAATTAAGAGGGCAGAAGCGTATTATTATCAGGATTCAAGAAGCAAAATGCTGCTTGAGCACCTTGCCTAAGTGACAATCAAGTGGGTGGTGGGAAGGAGACACAATATCAGGCCACACAGACTTGGGGATTGTACAAACAAAGGAGAGGGAATACATTATTTACAGCAGGGTACAGGGCCTTAAAAGAGATCTGCAAATTGCTCCCTGAAAATGAAATCTATGGATTATTTCCCCAAAGCAGCAAAAACTGTGTCATAGGTATGTGCATGGGGTAGAGGGAGGATTTTATTTCTCCATTCACTAAAAGTTTCATCATCATCATCATTCATTGAATTACATTCATTTAATTTCCCATTTGGCTTAGGACATAGATATCTGAAAGAGCATTACTGGGACCCAGTATAATTCTGCCCTGTGTTTTGAGGTCAGCTGAGGAGGTTTTTCTGGTAGTGTCTTCACTGCATGAGATTAGAAGTCTCATCAATGGGGCTTCTCCCCAATAACACCTGAGCTATGGGGCATTCTCCTCTCCAAGCTTTGACTTGGGTTATTTTGGGGTGCCAGTTGAAGATTCTCCTCTTCCCTCAGACTTTTTGAACAGGCTATAATGGCCCTGAGATATATTTGTTTTTATTGCACTTTTGGTTTTTTTGTGACCCACCATGAGATCATAAGCGATGAGGGGAAGAATATAGATCTTTATTAAATAAATAAATAAAATGATTTTCTGTTGGTTTTGGTTTTATCTACTTGAAAATAGTAATGGCTACCAACTTGGATAGCTTTAAAAGAACATTTGATAAATTAAAGGAGGATAAGGCTATCAATGGCTACTAGGCATGATGGCCTCCAGAGAAGAAGCATGCCTCTGGATGTCTGTTACTAGGAAATCACAGGTGGAGAGAGTGCTGTTATGATCACATTCTGCTTGCAGGCTTCCTATGGACATCTGATTGGACACGGTGACTGATTCTTCCTATGTTCTTATGTCTGGTTTATTGTATGTATGTATGTATTTAAATAAAATATAGCTTCATATGGAAATCCACAGTACCCTAAGATTATTGTTATTCTTTATTTATATATTAACATTCTCATACAAACAGCTACTACATATATACACATAAACACCAAAAGAAAACCCTCATAATAACCACAGAAAACTTTGACACCACACTAACAGTGGGACAAAATCAGTTCACTCAATCAAAAGCCTTGGTGGAAATGTAAGTCTTTACCAAACAGGTGTCACCAAAGGTTCCAGGTGGAATTCACTGTGCATTCCACAGATGGGGAGCCACAACTGAAAAGGGCCTCTCTCTTGACATTCCCTTCCGAACCACTTTTTGGGGGGCAGAGAAGGGCCAAGGGGAAGAGCAGAAATCCCCCCTGCCACCTTCTGGAATTAACACCCATAGGTAGGAGCAGAATCACAGTGCCTCCAATTCCCACCTAGCAAGATACCATGGGTGATGGTATCAAAAGCTACTGAGAAATTAAGGAGAATCAACAGGATCACACACTTTCTCTGACTCTTCCTTCCAAAAGAGGTCATCCGGCAGGGCAGCTAAGGGTGTTACAGTCCCCAAACCAGGTCTAAAAACAGACTTCAATGGGTCTAGATAATCTGTTTCCTCCACTAACATCTAAAGCTTCCCAGACATTTGTTTGAACACCTTGCCAAAGAAGAGAAAATTCACAACTGGGGTGGGGTGGGGACTTTTCAGTGGTAAGTTCACCACCACTCCTTGGCATAAAGAGGCATTTAAGGTAAAAAGTAAAAGACCCCTGGACGGTTAAGTCCGGTCAAAGGCAACTATGGGGTGTGGCACTCATCTCGCTTCAGGCCAAGGGAGCCGGCATTTGTTCACCAACAGCTTTCTGGGTCATGTGGCCACTTCTGGCACAACGGAACACTGTGATGGAAGCCAGAGCGCACGGAAATGCCTTATACCTTCCCACCACAGCGGTACCTATTTATCTACTTGCACTGGTATGCTTTCGAACTGCCAGGCTGGCAGAAGCTGGGACAGAGCAATGGGAGCTCACCCTGTTAAGTGGATTTGAATTGCCGATCTTCTGATCAGGAAGCCCAAGAGTCATTTATCACCCCCTGGACACATTCAGTGAATCCTCCTCTGCTAGGTGTCAGCAGCCAAGAACAGCAAGACTAGATGTGGTTGGATGGACAGTCACAAGAGTCATGTCCACTTCCTCAGAATGAAATAACTGAAAATAACCCCATAAAATCTGACTAGGTGGTAATCTGAATCCCTCCACAGGAAGTCTATGAATTGTAGTGCCAACACCAGAGTAGATGCAAGCAGTTTTATCACCAAAATGCTTTGCAAATCTGTCATAGCAGGCCACTGAGAGCTTCATCTCGTCTGCTCCAAGCTAGATCCCAGCAAGCCCTTCACCATTTATAATAGGTCAGCTGGATGACATCTAGAGGATGCAATGGAGGCAGCAAAGTAAGTTCTTTTTGTCACCCTCACTGCCACATGACCTGCACCACATGTTCTCTGGCCATTGTCCATCCTGTTTTGTAGCCCTATAGTCCCCAGTAAACTCTGGGCTCCACAGCATCAAAGAGAATATTTGGGAACCATTGTTTCAATAGCACTATCCTTCTTGCCATTCCACAGTGAAACCAGGATCTCAATAGAATAACCAGACCTGTCAACCAGAAAATCCCCCAGAGCTTCAAATGCCATGATCCTCAGTTTCAGGCTTACCACCTCTGACAATATCAAACAAAAATAGAAACACTTATATGGATGGTATAACAGAAGCAAACTGTGGTCACACCCCTTGACCTAATCAAGCCTCAGAAAGAAATGTTGAAATGTGGAGTAATAATAAGATGAGCACTTTCCCTTCAGTCTCACATAACTGCAGTTCAATAACACACGAGTTTTCCACATCACCAAGTTTTCCATCATGTGCACATGGTTACAAGTGCTCATTTTATATTTTATCTGAAATATATTATCAGGATTGCCAGACTACTTTGCTGTTGATTATTTTACTCTAACCTATCAGGAATGCCAGGGAGCGAGGTGGAAAAATGTTAATTGTGTGCTCTTCGCAACTGAACTAATACACATTATTGTCTAAAATGGGAGCCCTGTAAGCCAAAGGTTATAACTGCACTGCTGCTCTGCTGTTGTGAGGGCTTTAAGGGGACACAAGAATAAATCATTTGTAGCCATGGTGACTAAATCCAGCTGGAATCTATCTGAGGAATCATCCACACACGTATAAACACAGAGAACATGTAATATAGGGGATAGCCAAAATTATACATTTCTGCAAAGTTTCATCCTCTCTCTTCTCCAGACTGCCCCAGCCTTGTGCACACTGTTTGGTTTAATTAACCTTCCATCTTTCCAAAGGTAACAGCTGTGCCATCACCTGTCAATGTAAATTAATGTCAGTTGTGTTGGACCAATACTAGAAGAAGCACAGCAACTTCTTAATGCTTGGTAGCCTGTTGGTCCCACAGAACCAAAAACACATGAGATCAAGTAATGTACAAAAAGCTGAAGGTGTCAGTTGTTTTGCTACACATATGTCAAATAGAATGCAAACAGATTGGCCTTTCCACAGATCATACTGTGATAGTAACAGTGTATAAACACCACAGCCCCTCAGTGGCACTGGTCAAGGAAAGAGAGGGAAATAGCGCTAGCATGGTGTCAGAGTGAATTTAGGAAGTCAGGTCATTGGTCCATCTAACTCAGAACTGCCTAAACTGACTGTTAGTGGCTTTTCAGGGTTTCAGGCAGGGGACTTTCCCAGCCTGACCTGGGCCATTTGGGGATTGAATTTGGGGATTGAATTCAAAGTGTACGCTTTACCACTGAGCTACAGCCCTTCTTCCAAGACTAACTGGATCATCTGCAAGGCACAGAAAACTTTACAAAACAAACAGGGAGGTACAGATTTAAGCCTGAAGGACCTCTTCCTACATAAAGAAACAGTACATCCTCTGAAATGTCTTTAAATCAGAGACTACAGCCAAAGCCATAGAGCATGGAAGGACTCCTAGAGTGCCACCAGGGCCAGCTCATGGCATTTTGCTGCCTGAGGCTAAGAGCAAGATAATAATAATAATTATGGCACCCACACCTTTCTATGTACAGAAGCTGACCGGATTGGCAACTGAATCCTATTTCAATGCCAACAACAGAAGAGTTTCTTCCCCCACTAAAGGCAGTAGACTAGTCATGGGAGTGCAGAATAGACCACATAGAACATACAGCTCTATCTGCTAGCAAAAGGATATTGTCAGGGAGGTGAAGAGAAACAACCGGAGGCTGATGCTTCTACACATGCACACACACAGTGTCTTCCCCTTGAGGCAGTCATCTGCCTAATGGTAGGCCTGAGTACCACATACGACTCAAACTCCAGTTGGGGCAGGACCCAGGGGAACCAAGCATATAAGGGATTCAAAAAAGCAAAGCAAAACACCCCACACCCATGGTACGAAAAAGCCACTGTTGATACTGGGCCCCACTTGGGGTGCCTGCATCATACTTTATATTATGTGTGTGGTGAAAGGGCAGAAAACACACTTGCTTCCTTACTATGTGATTTGCAGCACTGGCTTTGTATGTGTCTGAACCAGGCTTCAGATTAGATCGCTGTTGGTCAAAGATTTGGGGAGAGTGCCATATGTCATGTACATTAGCGGGTGGGTGCATGTGTACACACACACACCACTGCTATGTTTGGGGGTAGTTTTCCTTTGAAATGGGGGAAAGGCATTATTACACTATATCCTAGGGTTGCCATATTTCAAAAAGTGAAAATCCGGACAGAAAGTTGTTGAGCTTATGCAGGGGGAAGGGCAATGTTGTTGAGCTCAGTGGGTAGATTTTCCCAGACATTTAGCCAAATTCAACCCAGACACTGCCTGCAGCTGCAGTATTCCGGATATGTCAGGAAAATTCTGGACTTGTGGCAACCCTACCATATCCAAGCTCAAAGGCTTATTGTTTGCTTGTCTGTGGCATCTTTGTGCTACAAATTACCAGTAGTCATCAATATGGTAGTTATTGTTTCTGTTTGGTTACATTCGCACAGAGAACATGGGATGGAATTAGTAAGGACATCTCTGAGCAGGACATTCTCCTTAACCAGCCAATGCTTTATTTATTTTTCCCAGTTCTTCACTGCTTCACTTGAATTGCTGGAATAAACCAGCCCAATGTAATTCCTACTGAATTACATATACTGAATATCCTCCTGCTGGTTACAGAAGGAGCATCTGCAGTTCTGATTTCCAAGGTAGGTAAATGGAAAGGATACTTTGCTTCACTGAACAAGGAGAGCTTTGCCTCCAGGAATTTTGTTTTTCACATCTTCAGAGCTAAAACAGCCTGAACTCCAACAGATGACAGAGTGCTCTGCTGCCAAAGGAGACAGAATGACAACTCCATTCTTCACTGAATTCTGTCTCCAAAATTCAATTAAAGAACAAATATGAAACAAACATATACTTCTTTTTAAAGTGTGCATAACAATTACTGTGTACTGCATCCTTCTCTGTTAGAAGTAATTTTGTTTGGGGCATAATTTGAATTCTGGAATCCTTTTTAACTCCAAATTTTTCAAGAAATTATGTTCCAAACAGAAACATTGTCTTAATTATTGTTGCATATTACATACCCTTTGAAATCTCAAAGGCTCAGCTCTGGAGTATATGCAGAATAATAATAATAATAATAATAATAATAATAATAATAATAATAGTCATATTTGCACATCACACTAGGCCAAAGCATGGTAAAGGTCATTTCCACAACCTCAAACAGCAAGCACAACCAGGCTCAAATGAGGAAGAGATCGGCCAGAGTATTAAGTTTGGTTGGCTTGGGTCAACCTGATAAAAAAATGTTACAGTTTCTTAATGGTTGTAAATGGTCCTCTGAAGGGCAAGTCACGTCTAAGATGGGGAGCTCAGACAAGTCAGAGAAAGAGATAGCAGACAGGCAGAATCACAGTTTTGCAGTCTATATGATGAGGCAAATTTATAGCTAGAATTTGTAGCTGGAGTTAACAGGAACTGGGATCTCCAGGGATCTGCTGCCTGATGCAGGCGTGCTTGTTTGCATCTACTTACTTTATTTTCAAATAGAGCAAATGTGACAAATACATGATAAGTCTTCTGTGCTCTCTCATCAAAGGGAAACTAAATGCTATACAGCGCTATACCTGAAACTTCTCAGCCTTAGGGAAGTAGAAACACGCAAGAACACCAAATTTACTCAGAAAAGAGGGTCCAGAAAAAAAGGATCTATTTTTTGTGCCTGCCAACTGGCTAACCATGAAGGCAGCTGAAAAAAAATGGATCTCAACCACAGTGCCAATAGATGCTATGCCTAAGTCTTTGACAAATCTTCAAGAAAGAAGATCCACCACTGGAGAACAGCATCTAACAATGCCTTTCCATATGCCCTGTTCTACCAGTTAAGAAAAGTGTATTGTTATCAAGACATTTTAGGACTATTTATGACACTGTAATACACAAAAGCAAGCACAGGAAATGACCCTCAGGAAGGCAAACACATTTTCCATTCAACCACATTTATACCAGTGATGGCTATCCATTGTGACCTGACATATCCCTGTAAGCCATCTGTTTGGTAATGAGACAAAGTGTCCACCCTCCTCACTGTGTACTGGATGTTAGTTCTGGTGATAGCCATATTACCACACATTGCTGGCATCGTATGATAGTAATCACAGTTTAAGCAGCTAATGATATATCCATAGCAACCCACAATTCCTTTGCACATTTGCAATGGCACAGGTTAATAAGTGGGGTTCAGAATATGATCAGACTATTACTAAACATATATACTGATGTTATAGAACCACCCTTTCCTTATAGTTATTAAATTTACAGCATGAACTGTAAAGAAAACAAATTCCTAACACTGCTATTTCACAAACTGCCATCCTATGCCACAATTTCCTTGAAAATTGGCAAAAGAAGGAAATTCATCAGAAACCCCCAAAACAAAGCAAAATCACCAAAAATGGGGGGGACGGGACCATCAGAAACATTAAAACCAATGGAAGAGAAGCAGAACCACCAGAAACTGAAAAAGAAGCAAAGGGGAAAGGAAAATCAACAGAAATGCAAAAAAAGACAAAGAAAAAGCAATACTTAGCATACTAGTTTACACTCATTTGGGGGTTTCTAATGAATTTCTTTTCAATGACTTGTTTGTTGGGTTTTATGACAGTTCTGCAACTTTTCTAGTACTTTTTCTACATAAACAAACAAAAGAAGGAAACCCCCAAAATGAAGAAAAATCACCAAAAACTAATAAAAACCATCAGAAGCAGGAACACTCAAAGTCGAATAAGCAACACAGGGAAGAGCAAAATCAACAGAAACGCAAAAAAAAAAACCCCACGGAATACGTAGCATATCAGTTTTCACTCGTTTGAGAGTTTCTTGTGAATGTGCATTTCCATTAGTTGGGTCGCTGATCTGTGTCTTTTCGAGAAGTTTTTGTGGTTCTGGTGGTTTGGTTTGGTTTGGTTTGGTTTGGTTTGGTTTGGTTTGGTTTGGTTTGGTTCGGTTCGGTTCGGTTCGCTTCGCTTCGCTTCGCTTCGCTTCAGATGGATTTGTTTGTTGGAGATTATCACATCACATAAAAATGGAGCAATACTACCAGAAATGCAAAAACAAAAAGACACCCCAGAAACGCAGCATTACCAGAAGAAACACATGAAAACAAGAAGCAGAACCACCAGAAACCGAAGAGCTTAGGGGTTAGGTTAGAGGATGGTGATAGTGTTAGGGGTTAGGATTAGATTCTGTAAACTTTTCTTGATTTTTGTGCTTCTATTATTAAATATTGCTTCATTTTTAGGATTTGATAATCCTAAAAAAGAAGTGAAACCTCAATAAGCAAAGCAAGACCAACAGAAGCGGAAAAACCTGTTGAAAAGAAGCAGAAATGCCAGAACTCATGGAAAAGGAAAATCGCAAAGACCAAGAAAACACTCCAAAATGAAGCTATACTAGAAGAAACACAAAAACAAGAAGTAGAACCACCAGAAACAGAACAACACAGGGGAAAGCAAAATCTTCAGAAACCCAGAAACCAAGCAAATTTTAGCATATTAGTTTCTAGGGGTTTCTGGTTTTGGGGGTATTTGCTTTATTTGGGGTTGGTTTCCTTCTTTGTGGGTTTCTTGGGAATTTGCTTTTTTGTTGAGTTTCTTTTCAAATAGATTTTGTGTTTCTGGTTAATTACTTCACATCAGGTGGTTTTGCTTGTTTTTGGAGATAATCCAAATAGGAATATCATAGGAAGCACCAAAATAAGCATAACCAAAAGAGACAAAAAATGAACAAAACCACACACAAAAAAACAAATTCACTTGAAACCCCAAAACGAAGCAAACCACCAAAAATGAAGCAAAATGGAAATGGTTAGGGTGAGGGTCAGTTCTTAGGGTTAGTGTTTGCATAAGGTCTAAGTTTTAGGTATGGTTTAGGGTTTGTGATTATTTGGAATCAGCCTTCACAGTCACTTATGGACTCACCCTTAAGACCGTGTTCATGGAAGACAATCTTACTCGGGTACGAGTGATCACCAGAGAGGTAGAAGAAGGTGAAAGTAGGGTTAATGATGGATATGGGGGTTTTTCTTGGTTTTCCCGCTTATCGTGGTATTGCTTCATCTTTGTTAATTCCAAAAATCTAGCAAAACTTCAGAAATGAAGGAAGACCACCAGAAACGTAAAAACCCTTTGAAAAGAAGCAGAAATACCAGAAAGCCAACAAACATTCATCTCATGGAAAACCAAAATCACTTTTTAAAAAACCCCAGCACCAAGGAATGTTTAGCATTTTAGTTTTCACGTGTTTCTGTTTTTTGGGTGAAATTGTTTTGTTTGTACTCGGGTACCTTCTTTGTGGGGGACCCAGGTGGCGCTGTGGGTTAAACCACTGAGCCTAGGGCTTGCTGATCAGAAGGTCGGCGGTTCGAATCCCTGCGACGGGGAGAGCTCCCGTTGCTCAGTCCCTGCTCCTGCCCACCTAGCAGTTCGAAAGCACGTCAAAGTGCAAGTAGATAAATAGGTACCACTCCAGCGGGAAGGTAAACGGCATTTCCGTGCTCTGCTCTGGTTCGCCAGAAGCGGCTTAGTCATGCTGGCCACATGACCAGCCACATGTACGCCAGCTCTCGGCCAATAATGCGAGATGAGCGCCGCAACCCCAGAGTCGGACACGACTGGACCTAATGGTCAGGGGTCCCTTTACCTTTACCTAACCTTCTTTGTGGGTTTCTGGTGACTTTGCTTTTCCATGAGTTGCTTTGCTGGGTTTCTGGTAGTTCTGCTTCTTTTGGAGTAGTTTTTGCATTTCTGGTGGTTTGCTTCACTTCGGGTGGTTTTCCTTGTTTTTGGAGATTATCACATCACATAAAAAGAAAATACCACCGGAAAACCCAAACCCAAGAAAACCGCAGACATGATGCTGTACCAGAAGAGACAGAAGCAAAACCACCCCAAAAGAAGATTAATATGACCCATAGCGCTGTGCTGTTTAGTGTATGGCCGTTCCAGGCAGAAAAAAATAGTGCAGAACTGCAGGAAAGGCATGGTTGCCACTAAAGCTTTTCTCCCTTCCCCTCATATGCAGATAACACAGTGTCCTGATGTCCTCACACTGTGTGTCACCCTGACCAGTTTCACATTACTAGCTGCATTATTGGGCTTACCTAATTCTCACTTCCAGAAGAACACACAAAGACAAATGCAGCACTTTTCTGTGTACAGAAATGTCTGTCCTAAGGTGAATTGTGCATATAAATATATTCTTAAATTAATTTATATTGTTATTATATACTAAGGGAAATTTGCAAAAACATACATACAAAATGTATACAATGTACACAAACAAAATACATATATTTATATTAAAATTGCATCCAAATTTTGTACAGTATATTATTAGAAATTATTAAAATGTTGATGAACTTTCAAAGTAACTTTTTAAAATACAAATGGGGAAAAGTGGAGAACTGAATTTCAGATTGAAAAAAATGAGTAGCCATTCATAAATATGTGCATTCATTTATGCAATAGTGAAGTTGTTATAAGGGGTTTTGAGAAGACTGATATACCTGATGAATGAGCTCTTTCAGGGCCACTGTTGAGACAGACTATTGTGTTAGATCTGATCCAGCAATGCCGTTTTTGTGCCTGTCACAGTGAGTTGAAATGACTAAAGTATTTTGGGGGGGGGGAGAAGAAAATAAATGCAAAACTTATTGTAAGAAAACCACACAAATGTACTGCTGGTGCAATGAAACTAAAACTAAAGTAACACACCCATTACAGCAAGGGAAGTGATGAGCCAAGGCCAGTGCAGAGCCCAAAACTCAAGTCCATTGTGTTTTGATATTACAACAGCACATATGGTCTTCCATTAGTGGGTCTCTGAGCTGTGAGCACTGTTACTGTACCATATGCACCAATGTGAGCTACTGAGCTGATTTATGTTAGCATTTGTGGAGTTCCCTCCCCTGTCCAAGCTCCCTTTCAAAACATCTTTACTCTCTCAACAGAAAGATAAAGAGGTTCTTCATGTTTCGCTTTCATTCTGATTTACAGGAATTTCCCATGCTGTCTCCCCGTGTAATGTTGTTTTCCAGGAGCCACCTTACTGTGGCTTGCCATAAATATTAGGCAGCCCCTTTAATGGGGCTTAGAACATAAGAAAAGGGTCCCACTAGATCAGAGGGCCACTGAATCAGAGGCCCATCTAATTCACTATTCTCTCAGGTGCCTATGGGAAGCCTGCCAGCAGGACATGAGAGCAACTGACTCTTCCCACTTCTGATTCCTAGTAACTGGTATTCAGAGACATACTGGCTCTGTGGAGATAGAACGTAGCCATCTTGGCTAGCAGCTATTGATACCCTTATTCTCCATAAATTTGTCTAATCCCATTCTAAGGTTGGCGACCATCACTATATATTACAGGAGTGAATTTCATAGTTCCATGTACTTTCTTTTGTTTGTCCCAAGTCTTCTAATATTCAGCTTCGTTGGCTTTACCATCGTTCTAGTACCAGGGAAGAAAAACTTTTCTCTACTTTCTCCATGCCATGCGCAATGGTATGTATGCAGATTCCTCTATCAGATTCCTCTTGGATGCTTCTTCTCTAAGCTAAAAAGCCCCCAAAGCTTTAACCTTTCATCATAGGGAAGTTGTTCCATCCCCTTGATCCTTTTGGCTACCCTCTTTGGAAGCTATTCCCACTCTACAATAACCTTGTTGGAATACTCTTGTTGGAATACCTGAGTTTGACTACTCTTTTGGGGTTCATGTGGACCAACAGTCCACCACATCTCTGAAACTTATTGCTTTCCTTTGGCACTCTTGCCTTAAAAAAAGGTAAAGGGAACAAAGGAGGCTGTAGATTTAGAGGATAGATTTAAGGTTTTTAATTGTTGGAATAAATGATATTGACATTAGGATAGAAGAGATATTGAGGTTAATTAATTAAAAATGTTTTTAATGATGTCAAGGAATTACTAAAGATGATATACAAGGAACGCAGGAAGAGAGGATGGGAGGAAGTCAACCCACAATGATAAGAAGGATTACTAGGTTAAAAGGAATTATGTATGTTTTCTTGTGTATTATTGTTGTTGTTTTCTTTTTGTTTGTTTAGTGATGTTTGTTTTTTAATTATATTACTTTCTTAAAACAAATAAAAAAATTGGGGGGTGGGGGAGGCAAAGGGACCCCTAACCCATTAGGTCCAGTCGCGGACGACTCTGGGGTTGCAGTGCTCATTTCACTTTATTGGCCGAGGGAGCTGGCGTACAGCTTCTGGGTCATGTGGCCAGCATGACAAAGCCGCTTCTGGTGAACCAGAGCAGTGCACAGGAACGCTGTTTACCTTCCCACCGGAGCAGTACCTATTTATTTACTTGCACTTTGAAGTGCTTTCGAACTGCTAAGTTGGCAGGAGCAGGGACCGAACAATGGGAGCTCACCCCGTCACGGGGATTCGAACCGCCGACCTTCTGATCGGCAAGCCCTAGGCTCAGTGGTTTAGACCACAGCGCCACCCGCATCCACTATTGCCTTAGCACCTAGTAAATACAATGTTTGAGAGGCATCACTTCAGAGAGCATTAAAATCTATTTTATATCTTTTTTCACCTCAATAGGTACTGGGTTCAAGCCAGTGTTCATGCAATAATTACATCATAAACATACACACCAATTTTATTTTTGATATCGTTCAAGGAACATACGACATTATGGTGTTTCTGACATCTTTCATGGTCCCTTTGAAAACAAGTTTTCAAAGCTTGTTTCAAACCTTGTCAAGCTGGGATTAGAACTTGTAATGTGGAAAGGTGTGCTGAACATTCATGTCAACCTTCCTTTTGACTTTTCAATCAAGACAGAATATTGTATTAAATTCTGCATTTTCCTTTTCCCTTCCCACACATTGAAAATGGGCATGCGTCAGCCAACTGAATATTGAATAGTGTAGTAGGTTTAATCATATATTGAGTAGTGTACCATTTTTATGGTATTTCAATATGATTCATGCTTGCCTTATGGTTAAGCTATAAAGGTTTGTGATTTATATAGCCCAGACTGCATCTATTTGTTTAATCCCATGAAACTTAATGGGAGATATGGAGAATTGAGCCAACCCAGATCTCTATAATGCCATCTGCATATGCCCCACTGACTTCCAGTTCTTAGTATGATGCTAAAATGAGATGGAGACTTGGAAAGTGACTACCGGTACTTAAATAGATTTATTAATTTATCTTTCTGCACTAATCACATGGAGAATAGAATCTCCAATCCACACACAGAGAAGTATTTAAAGAGTTGGTTAATTCCAACATTTTACCACTCTTTAACTCCCATTATTGCAACTGAAACAGTGATTAAAGCATGTGAGTTCATGCAAAATGGTCTAATGCCTTTTCCAAGCCAAGTAACCTCTCTCTTGGACATTGTCTATCAGACTCTTCTTCTTCTCCTATAGCATAACCTCTTCCTTCCCCTTTCTTATCCTTACAAAGGAGCTTTACCTTCGAGGAAACCTTAATGTCCTGGTGCCAGCTGCTGTTCCAATCTGTTGGATCAAAACGTGCAGAAATAACTTCATCAATTTCAACCTTTAAAAAAAAGAAACAAAATAGGCTGGCATATGGCTTGACTGTATTCTCTTTGTGCATGTGCCAGCCCTTTCCGTTGTAATGCCTATGGTTCATCATCAAAATCCTAGAAAATTGCACTCTTCCAATACCAGGAAGGGCAAGTGCTACAGGCCTATAGAAAAGCTAGTGGAGGTGAAATATGGGATTGAGGATTTCAGAATTACTAACCCCCTGCATTCTGGTAACTGAGACACCCTATTTCTATCACTGGAATAAAATGAGACAGTCTTTTCCATGGGGCCCTCCAATTTTGGAACTCCTCTCCACTGAAGTGAGCATTGCTCCAACATTTCAGATTTTTAAGCAGGTCTGAAAAACATCAGACTGTCTTCAAATAAATGAAGTTTCTTAATGCTACTGGTTTAAAATTATTAAAAGTAATAGGTGATATTCAACTAAGAGTAGTTGGATATCTATTCAGAAGAGACCCATTGAAATCAATGGACAGGTTACTCAGTGGGTCTACTTTGAGTATCTTACATTGGCTATCATCCATTAATTTTTACAATATTGCAGTGTTTGTTTGCTTGTTTGTTTGTTTGCTTGCTTGCTTGCTTGCTTGCTTGCTTGCTTGCTTGTTTTTTGGAATCTACATTGCTATTTCATTAAGATTTGCATCAACTAGCTGAAAGGGCTTTAAAATAAAAGTGCTGCTATCTTATAAAAAGTCTGCATTGTCCTAATGTATTTTTATTTTTCATGATGACAAAAGCCACCATGCAATTCCTTAAAAGATGGACTATAAATGTGTGTGAGTGTTGTTAGTATACACAGCACACTCACACACTGTAAAGCAGGCATGTCCAAAGTCCGCTTCGGGGGCTTAATCCAGCCCCTGTGGCAATTTATTTCCTGGGGTAAAATCCCCAAAAAAGCTCAACAAAAAAAGGTCAACAACTTTGGTCGGCCCTCACGCATGTTCACTTCATCAAATCTGGCCCTCTTTGAAAAAAAGTTTGGGCACCCCTGCAAGCAATGCCAATATGGGGGTCAGCTGTTTGGCTGCTCTAAAATTAGCGGGCAAACAATCCACAACTGCTCAGGAGATGGTAACTGAAGAAAGGAAAGAACACATTTGTCAATATAGGAAAGATAACTACCGGTAGCTGTCCCTGAATCAATCATGCAACATTCTCGAATATGCCTGACCTAAATTTGTACACAAACGCCCCTAGCATAAATACTACCAATGCCCTGAAGCACAGGAGTTACTGGAGCTTTCTTCTATCTCCCCATACCATACCTGAGGGGTAGGCAATGTTGTGCCCTCCATATATTTATTGTTAGACTACAACTCTCATCATCCTGCCCACCGGCTATGCTGGCTGGGGTGGATCTCCCCTGCATGTACAAACAATATTTTTGCAGCCTTAGCCACATAGTGCATAAAGCAGCTTAGAGACAGCTGCTTCATTAAATATGGCTATACCCATTTCACAGATGCATACATGGATCACCAAATGAAAAAGCTACAACCTAGATGGCTTGCAGCTAACCCTTTTCCGCTCATTCTAATGATTCCCTGCTAGATTCACTGAGGAAACACAGAGTAGGAATAAAAATAAATGTACTCTGGCAGCTGCCTCAGCTGCCACTGTGGTGCCTTGTGACACATAATTAGAAAATAAATGGCAGATTAGCTTAATAATATTCATTAGTATCTAATGAAACTGAGAGTGTTTCCTGTTCAAAGCATGTTGAGCTGTTAGTTGAATTTAAGCAAATTCTATATTTTTCCCCTTCGACAAATTGAGGTGGGATGGTGGGGGGGGGGGTTGTTTAACAACTATTAACCCTTTCCCTAAAGGCTGGCTTTGACACACATGCTTGTCCAAAAGCTGCAAGGGAAGCGAATGGTTAACAGAAAAGCAATACTTCCTTTCAGACATTGTTGTTCTTTTGCTTAGTCCCCCTCCAGTCTAAGAATTTAATGATATGCAGAAATTATAGCTGTCTTGCTGACCTCCCTTGACAGTTCTTAAATTATTCAGCTATCAAGGGCCTGCTAAACATTAAATTAAGCATCCTCTCTCCCCTGTCCTAAACCATTAAGTTATGCAAATGCACAGATAATGGGGCATATGACAGCTGGAGGCATTAATCAAGCCGCTCTGTCTCGGGGCTGTTGTTATGTAGAAACTGCATCTGCCAACAGACAGAACAGACACAATTAGATCCCACTCAGTGGGATGAGAAGGAACTTCCTCGCTCTCTACGTTCATGTAAGGTTGTCAACCTGGGATTGAATAAGACACTTGGGAAATCTCTCTCCGTTTCATTCTGTCTAGTTTTAACTCCCCACCTTCCCACAAGTCTCTCTCTCTCTCTCTCTCTCTCTCTGTCTCTCTCTCTCTCCTTATACCTGCTCCCTCATCAAAATGAAAAATTACCTATAATTGTTATCATTTGCAAACAAAGCCTGTCATAAGTTCCACCTGCTGTTTACAATGGAGGGTTTGTTTTGTTTTTGTTTTTTTCTCTTGTGCATAATTCAGGTTCTTGGGGGGATTTTATATATTTGTTTTTTGTTTTTTTATTTAACTAACATCTCAGGGCAAAGGAGGGAGGGAGGCAAACAGAATCCTATCTCACGTCGGCCCTTCCAACGTGTGAATTGTTGCTTTTTAAAAAGAAGTATACTCCATCATCCTCCCAGAATTTAGTGCTGAAGCACAAGACAGTTGTTTGTGCCTATTTATTTCTCACCAATAAAGGGCTAATTATTTGTAACTTGAATGTTGGCAAACATTTTACGCAATTATTTTCCCTCGGTCCTTATAATCTAGTTTCAGGAAAGTGATGACAAAAGGCAATACCCTGTTTTGCCTGTCTTCTGAAAATAACTGACCATCCGAACTCAAGACAGAACATGGAAGGCGGTGTGGAGGAATCCCCAGGGTCCACCTTGGAGACAATTTGGGTAGAGATTGTGCCTAAAGGAATCTTGGCACAAGAAGCCCCAGAATTAGTTTAGTTCCGTCATGGGATGGAGAACCTTTTTCAGCCAAAAGGCCACATTGCCTTCTGGAAGCCACGTGCCAATGTTTTTGGTTTTGTTTTTAAAATTGCTTTTATTTTTTATCTATGCCATTTTAAATTGTGATTGATATTAATGCTGTATTCTTAGTTTTAGATTTTATGATTTATGTGGAAATTGTTTTCCATTTGGTTGTGTACTTTTTGATGTGTTTTATTTATTGCTTATGACTTTTGTTATGTTGGTAATTATGTAAATCTTGTCATGTTGTAAGCTGGTTCACAGTCCCGCAGACGCCGCGGTGGGTTGCGCACACATGCTCAAACGCTATTTCCAGCGCTCCTTCCAGTGCAGAGGAGGCGTGCGCAGCTTCCCATTGGCTGCAGGAGGCAGTCCCTGCTCTGCTCTGCGCCAGTTTAGCGTTAAACAACCCCCATGGGCCTAAGGTTGCCGACCCCTGCTCTTGAGCATTTGTAGTTTTTTCCTTTGGAACTCACGTAAATCACAGCATCATCGGGACTACAGGAAAAGAATGGAGTTTGCTTCTGCTACTAAACACATTTATTTGGAAATAAGCACCATTTTGTAGCAGAAAAAAGGATAATATATTTTAAAAGTCAAAATAATAATTAAATGAGCACCTGTAACCTTGCCCCCCCAACCAGAAAGTGTTATTGAAAATAAGAAAAAAGAAAGAATGCTGTCAGGACCGATGGGTTCCAGCATCCCCATGGTGGTCTGGTGCTGACTCCGGGTCTGTTCGCCACTGAACTCCATCACTGCCAATACTAGACAATTTGAGATATCAATTATATTGGCAAAAAGGTGTCACCAGTGCTGTAGTCATTGGCACCTTCTGCTGCATGAGCACCAAATATCAGAGCAAGTTTGAAAGTGTATGAATTGACTTAAATGGCAGTTTAATTGTGGTGGGACAATTTGGATGGGTGACCCCCAGGAAACTAATGGAATTGGATCGATTTTTTTAAAAGCTGCAGAGTAACATTTAATAAATGCTGAGCAGAGGACCACTCTGTCCACCTCTGGCCATGCTGTAGCCTTACGGTTGGACTGATGCCACCACCAGTAACTACCTGTATGGTGAGTAAAGGTGGCTCAGTGTCAGAGAGGCTTGCGGGAGAAAGCGAGTTCTCCATCATAGAGAGCTCGTGTTGCGGAAGGGTTAACAAGACAACTCCCTTGTTGCTGGGCGGGTCAGTTTGGATGGCCACGCGTGTGATTGGGCTCCTCATGTTGCTGGGGAGAGTTTGATGTTGCAAAGTTGATGATTGACAGCCATAGCCCCTTAAATTCCCTGCACGCTGCATGGAGCTTTCTCTTTCGCTTCGTGCATCGGATCTCCCGCCCGCCCGCCCTGTTTTCAGGGTCTTTTGCGTTTGACCTTGCTATGCCTGTCATGGGGTCGCCTGCTTTGGAGCAGGGGCCTGGTAGGAATTTTGTCCATTTGGCTGATTGGCTGGTGCCATTTGGTTTTTGCCTACTGCGTAGCAAATCGTCACAACTTGTAAGGTTGCGGTTAGGCATTGGTTAAAATTGGTTGGTGGAGGGGTAAGGAATCGGCTGTGCCTTCCCCTCAAAAAAACTGCTGCTGCTGCAAGGGTATTCCGTTAAAGGAATCCAGGGGCTCAACATGCTTTTGTCCGTACCCCCGGCAAGGGGCTAGGGCCATGCAAGAGCCCCTGAGGGCATTTGGGGAGAGATGAGGGCCTGACACCCAGTTCCATTCTCTCCCCCTTAAAAGTGTTTACCCTTACTGACTTTGCTGGCTAGCGGATGTCAGTTCTGTCCCAGGGCGGGGGACAGATAGTCAGAACCAATGCCTAAGCAACCACTCACATGGGTTGTATTTAAATAAAGTTGTGGCCAAAATTAATGCCAAAAACCTTAAACTTAATTTGCTGTGTGATGTGTGAATTTATTTGGGAGGGGTGTCTTGGGACCTCGATACGCAAGGAAGGGAGGGGAAAGGGCCATAGAAAGTGCTGAATGAAGTTAGGGGGGGAACAGTTTGGGAGACATGGGAAGAGGGGAAAATATAGATTTAAAAGCCCTCTGAACTTGGAACTTCTGGATCAGAAAATTCTCCCTAAAATATGATCCATTTCCAAATATTTCCCAAGCTAATATTTGTATTTAACTTGAGTAAAGATGAACTATGAAACTCCTTATGTGAAGGAAAGTGGGGTGGCAATGAATTTCAAAAGAGGGATTAGATATCAATAGAAAATTGTGTTAGCAATTGCCAGCTGATTGTGTCAAACTCACTCTCCATCTGCCACCATTTTGTTACTGAATCTTCCCCTGCAACTTCCCATTTTGCAACTGGTGGGCTTTAGTAATTTCAGCCTGCCCAGGTGAGCTCTAGGGATAAGGAAGGCTAGCATTTGAAAAAGACAAGGGAGATTATGAATGTTGGAATACCCATGGCTCAGATTTCTTATGGGTCATACAAAAATTTGTAATATCTACACTCGGTCGAAATTATGCAAAGTTCTGTAAATGTATTTAATTAGCATAATTAATTTTGCTAATAACATTTCCATCATTAATTGGGCTACTAATGATGGAGAACATTGCAGCTGAGGCAGTTTTAGGGTAGAGCAGCCAGTGTGGCTGCAGAGGGTGCCACAACAATGCTGTAGAACAGGCATCCCCAAACTGCGGCCCTCCAGATGTTTTGGCCTACAACTCCCATGATCCCTAGCTAACAGGACCAGTGGTCAGGGATGATGGGAATTGTAGTCCAAAACATCTGGAGGGCCAAAGTTTGGGGATGCCTGCGTAGAACATAGCATGAGAGGGTGTGCCAAATTTTAGCGTCACACAGGGCACTGTTGAAGTTTGAGAGTCCTGTCTGCCACTGATTACAGGTGTGGATGACAGCAGCAAAATAGTGAGGGGTTTAGATAAAATGTTTATTTACAAGGTGCATGAAGGTGTGCACTTCATAATATCATTGATTTAAATGGGAGACCTAAGCCAGGATTGGCTGGATCATATCCAGCATTTTGCCAAAATGAAAATGCAGTGAGGAGAGTGCTGTTGCCCTCTGGTCCTGCTTGTGGGCTTCTCACAGGAATCCAGTTGGTCGATGGGAGAGCAGATGGCTCTTCCTTCAGGAGAAACCCCATGTTAAGTGACTTGGTGGCCATCACCATGCATGCCAGATATTGCCACAACTAAAGACCAGTTGGAGAATCTGGTCAGCTACTGTGTACAGAATGTACAGAATGTACAACTATTCTGCCTCAGATGATCCATTAAAACTATGGATTCCTTTAGAGGCCCTACTATCATTTTTTTTTATCACAATTACAAAAGTAGATTACAAAAGTACAAAAGAGATTCTGTTTTGTCATGGAGAAAAGTATAATTTTCTGAACAGCTCTCAGATTGTGGCCAGATATCTAATTTTATGTGGAGGTTATGCAACTTTATTTTGTTGATATGAAGTAGCAAATCATTCATAGACCAAAGGCAATAAGTCTTAACTGTGGGAAGGAATTTTCTTCTCTTAAAGCAGAACTTGTAGCATAGAACACGAAAACTACAATATGCCCTGCAAGCATCAAGATCTAGCTGTGAGAAGGGGGACAGCTCAACACAGCACCAAGAAAGAGCAAGTTCATTGGCTGTGCCTCAAATAAGCCATAACTGATTTATAAATGTGTAGCTGAAGTCATTTGAAATGGCAACTGCCCAGAAAGGGATTTGCTGCTCATACTTTATCAAGTGTACCATGCATACATCCTATACGTCTTTTAGAAGATGATTGGAAACTGAGATTCCTACTTTTGTTTAACTAATAATCTGGAAATACTTCATGCTTTGTGGAGGCTGAACTAGATGGGTATTTGCCCTTTTCCTAACTCTGTAGGTTTTTCTGTCAGAGGCTAATTCATGCTTTCTCACTCCTGGAAGAATAGTGAGACAACCTAGAAAACAGCAGTTTGGTAAGGGAACTAGGACTATAAAGTTGCTGAGTATTCTCTCTCCAGTGAACAACTTTAATAATACCAAATAAAATTAAACACATGCAGGTTTTTAATGACAATTTCAACTTCTTCCATGAAGAACAAATAAGGATAAAGGAAGTTGGCTTGCAGTCAGAATGTTGGTCCCTCTAGCACAGTACTATCTACAATGACTGGCAAAGATTTCATATAGGGGTCTCTATCTCAGCGCTACTGGGAGATGCCAAGGATTGAACCTGGAACCTTCCACATGCAAAGATGATGCTCTACAACTGAGCCACAGCCTCTTTCTATTATAATTTAGCCTATTTACAATTAACTTCTTTCTAATTCATGTCCAGTTCTATGATACTATCTACCATGTTCAGAACTGGCTCAGGATGTTTTGCCACATCAGGAAAAAACAGAAAATGCTGCCCCCTTTGCTGCTGTCAATTCCTCATCTGCACACCCCACCCTGCATGCCCCCTCTGCCTCCACCACCTGCCTCAGACATTCATTTTATCATGAACACTTGTATTGTGGAAGATGGTCTTTATCAAGTTTAACTCATTTTACTTTTGCAAAATGAGTTGATAAATGCCTCCAAAGGATCCCAACTGTATCAGTAATTATTGCTCTCTTCATGTTCTTGAAGGAAAACATATGCTTTTGCCGGTTGTCTTCCCAGAATCACAGAATCACAGAATCACAGAATCATAGAGTTGGAAGAGACCACAAGGGCCATCCAGTCCAACCCCCTGCCAAGCAGGAAACACCATCAAAGCATTCCTGACAGGTGGCTGTCAAGCCTCTGCTTAAAGACCTCCAAAGAAGGAGACTCCACCACACTCCTTGGCAGCAAATTCCATTGTCGAACAGCTCTTACTGTCAAGAAATTCTTCCTAATGTTTAGGTGGAATCTTCTTTCTTGTAGTTTGAATCCATTGCTCCGTGTCCGCTTCTCTGGAGCAGCAGAAAACAACCTTTCTCCCTCCTCTATATGACATCCTTTTATATATTTGAACATGGCTATCATATCACCCCTTAACCGTCTCTTCTCCAGGCTAAACATACCCAGCTCCCTAAGCCGTTCCTCATAAGGCATCGTTTCCAGGCCTTTGACCATTTTGGTTGCCCTCCTCTGGACACGTTCCAGCTTGTCAATATCCTTCTTGAACTGTGGTGCCCAGAACTGGACACAGTATTCCAGGTGGGGTCTGACCAGAGCGGAATACAGTGGTACTATTACTTCCCTTGATCTAGATGCTATACTCCTATTGATGCAGCCCAGAATTGCATTGGCTTTTTTAGCTGCTGCATCACACTGTTGACTCATGTCAAGTTTGTGGTCTACCAAGACTCCTAGATCCTTTTCACTTGTACTGCTCTCAAGCCAGGTATCACCCATCCTGTATTTGTGCCTTTCATTTTTTTTGCCCAAGTGTAGTACTTTACATTTCTCCCTGTTAAAATTCATCCTGTTTGCCTTGGCCCAGTTCTCTAATCTGTTAAGGTCATTTTGAAGTGTGATCCTGTCCTCTGGGGTATTAGCCACCCCTCCCAATTTGGTGTCATCTGCAAACTTGATCAGGATGCCCTCAAGCCCATCATCCAAGTCATTGATAAAGATGTTGAATAAGACTGGGCCCAAGACAGAACCCTGTGGCACCCCACTAGTCACTTCTCTCCAGGATGAAGAGGAGCCATTGATGAGCACCCTTTGGGTTCGGTCAGTCAGCCAGTTACAAATCCACTGAATGGTAGCATTGTCTAGCCCGCATTTTACCAGCTTCTTTACAAGAATATCATGGGGCACCTTGTCAAAGGCCTTGCTGAAATCAAGATAGGCTACATCCACAGTGTTCCCTTCGTCTACCAGGCTTGTAATTCTGTCAAAAAATGAGATCAGATTAGTCTGACATGACTTATTTTTCAGAAACCCATGCTGACTTTTAGTGATCACAGCGTTCCTTTCTAGGTGCTCACAGACCGTTTGCTTAATGATCTGCTCTAGAATCTTTCCTGGTATTGATGTCAGGCTGACTGGGCGGTAATTGTTTGGGTCCTCTCTTTTCCCCTTTTTGAAAATAGGGACAACATTTGCCCTCCTCCAGTCTGCTGGGACTTCACCTGTTTTCCAGGAATTCTCAAAGATTACTGCCAGTGGTTCTGAAATCACCTCTGCCAGTTCTTTTAATACTCTGGGATGTAGTTCATCTGGCCCTGGAGACTTGAATACATCTAAACTAGCCAAGTGTTCTTGTACTACCTCCTTACTTATTCTGGGCTGTGTTTCCCCTGCTGAATCATCTGCTCCATATTCTTCAGGTCGGGCATTGTTTTCTTTTTTGGAGAAGACTGAGGCAAAGAAGGTATTGAGGAGTTCTGCCCTTTCTGCGTCCCCTGTTCGCATTTCACCATCTTCTCCTCTAAGTGACCCCACTGTTTCCTTGTTCTTCCTTTTGCTACGGACATACCCATAAAAACTCTTTTTATTGCTTTTAACCTCTCTAGCAAGCCTGAGTTCATTCTGTGCTTTAGCTTTTCTGACTTTGTCTCTACATGTGCTGGCTATTTGTTTGAATTCCTCTCTGGTGGTTTCCCCCTTTTTCCATTTCTTGTACATATCCCTTTTAAATCTTAACTCAGTTAAAAGTTCTTTAGATAGCCACCCTGGCTTCTTTAGGCACCTTCCATGTTTTCGTCGCATTGGTACTGCTTGAAGTTGTGCTTTTAATATCTCCCTTTTAACAAACTCCCATCCATCATGAACTCCCATCCCTTTTAGTATTACTGACCATGGGATCACATCCAGCATTTCCCTAAGTTTTCTGAAGTCGGCTTTCTTAAAGTCTAGAATTTGAGTCTTAGTATGCTTGGTTGCTCCTTTCTGATGTATAATAAACTCCAGAAGAGCATGATCACTCCCACCTAATGATCCTGCCACTTCTACCCCACTAACCAGGTCATCACTATTGGTTAGGACCAGATCTAAAATGGCTGATCCTCTTGTTGCTTCTACCACTTTCTGGACAATGAAGTTGTCTGCAAGGCCAGTGAGGAATCTGTTCGACCTTATGCTCTTGGCTGAGTTTGACATCCAACAAATATCAGGATAGTTGAAATCCCCCATTACTACTATCTCATTTCCTTTTGAATGCTTGGTCATCTGTTCCAGGAAGGCATCATCTATGTCCTCAGTTTGGCTCGGGGATCTATAGTAAACTCCCACAATGAGATCACTGTTATTTTTCTCTCCCTTAATTTTGACCCAGATACTCTCAATTTGGCTTTGAAGTTTTAAATCATGGATCTCTTCACAGGTATACACATCCCTGACATATAATGCCACTCCTCCTCCTTTCCTGTTTGGTCTATTTCTCTGAAATAGATTGTATCCCTCTATTACTACATTCCAATCATGAGACTCATCCCACCAGGTTTCAGTGATGCCTATTATGTCGTATTTAGTTTGCTGTATCAAGAGCTCAAGTTCATCTTGTTTATTTCCCATGCTCTGTGCATTTGTATACAGACATTGAAAACCATTGATCATTCCCCCTAGTCTCCTACTTAAGGATTTTTTCCTCCCACCACTAGGTCTGTGTGCTGTTTGCTCCATTTGGTCCTTGACTTTTGGATGATCATCTTCAGCATTTGATAGACTCCTACCTTCAGGACCACTGTCTCCCTCCCCCACATAAGTCAGTTTAAAGCCCTCCTGATGAGGTTTTTGAGATTGTTGGCAAAAACATTCCTCCCAACCCTTGTGAGGTGCAGCCCATCACTTGCCAGAAGTCCATCTTCAAGAAACTGCAGGCCGTGATCTAAGAATCCAAACCGTTCCTGCCGGCACCATTTGCGAAGCCAGTTGTTCACTTCTCCTATTTTCCCCTCTCTTCCTGGGCCACGGCGTTCAACTGGGAGGACAGATGAGATGACAATTTGTGCATTTAATTGCTTCAGCTTCCTGCCCAGAGCCTCATAATCACTTTTGATCTTCTGGAGGCTATGGCTTGCGGTGTCATTGGTTCCCACATGGACTAAAAGGAAGGGGTTTTTATCCGTAGGTTTTATTATTCCTTGCAGCCGTTCTGTAACATCATGGATCTTGGCCCCGGGGAGACAGCATACCTCTCGAGACATCTTGTCAGGCCCACAGATCACTGCTTCGGTACCCCTCAGTAGGGAATCCCCTATCACCACTACACGTCTCCTCTTAGGCTTGGTCGGGATTCTTACACGTGCTGTCCCTTCCAAGGTCGCCTGCACATTCCCGGAGGACTGACTATGCTGCTCGTCTTCATATACCTCATCAACTGTGATGAGGGAGAGATCTTCCAATGGAGTCTGGTCTTCATCTTCCAGATTTGAGAGCACTTCAAATTGATTTTGTAGTTCTAAACACTCAGAGCGATCCCTGGGCATTCTACTTCTGTGAGTCACGTTCCTCCATACATCTGGCTCCTGAGTTGGGGAACTGATCTCCTCCTCAGGGATGTGCCCTGTCTCCTGCTTGGTGGAGACAGTGTGCTCTGCTGCATCCAAGAAAAGCTCCAGCTCTTTAATTTTCTGGAGCGTAGATACACGGGCCTGAAGTTGCTGGACCTTGTCTTCGAGTATGGCAACCAACTTGCAGTTGCTGCAGGTGTAGCTGTCTACAACCTTTGGCAAGAAGACAAACATTGCGCAGGAATTACAGGCGAATTCCAGGAATTCCCATCATCATCTTATAGTTGCCATAACTCTTGGAAATATATTGTGTCTCTATTTGTTGTTATGTTTTATTATTTCCTTAAGTTATTCATCCCACAGCTTTACAAATCTCTGTCTAATATCTTTCTTCTGAATATGTTGGTTCTACCCATCTGCTGTTCTTATGTTCAGATGTGTTTTTGTAGATGTGTTAAGTGCTGTGTGCTAGGCATACTACTAAATCATAGTAATCCCATTGAAGACAATAAAAAAAAATCTTTGGGAATTACTTCCAAGCAATGTATTTAGGATCAAGGCAGCAGCCACATAGAATAAAAGACAGAATAAGAAAAGTTTGCTTCCACCACCACCACCATTTTAATAAATAAAATTATATTGCACAATGGAATGAATGAGCTATTAAGTTAAAGCGAGTGAGTTCTTGCAGACACATAGTCCTGAAAGCTCTGCAGTTTTGGTAACCACACAGGTTTTGTGTGTCTTCAGCTCTTCACAGCAGTAGAGGTTGGTTTCACGGCATTTTTAAAGATGATGATAGTTTGACAGGATTTTCATTAGGAAGCCCAGCTGCAATGTTTGTAGCTGTGGCTGCTAGTCTGCATTTGCTGAAGACTCAGTAGATTACTGTGTTCTCAGGGATGGCTTCGTAGGACTTCGCAGCACCCTCCAATGATGCAGCCCTGTGTCAAGATCACATTCCTACCTATCAATTAAAAGAATTTAAGGATTTATCAGGAAAATTAACAACATGGATGCAATATCATCATTTGAACGAAGTATTTAAGAAAGATAGGATACGAGGGTTTGGGGAACAAACATCACAATTGGAGAGAGATCTGTTGGAATGTAATGTTAAAGTGCTGTCTAAAATGTATAAGATACTATTGGAATGGGAGACAAAGGATGAGCAAGTAAAATCCTCAAGGATCCATTGGGCAATAGATATTGGTTATACAGTAATATAGATATGGAAGCATGGGAACGATTGTGGAATACGGATATAAAATTCACAGCATGCTATGGGTCAGCAAACTTTTTCAGGAGGGGGCCGGACCACTGTCCCTCAGACAAACAAACTGTGAACAGATAAGAACACTGGCAGGATTATTGTAATAACCTGCAGTTTTATAAGAGTATACATTTAAAGTAGACAAATAAATGATTAAGTTAATTTGGAATATGTAGAAAATATGAAAAACAAATGTAAGGTACCGCAGAAAGAGGAAGGAAGTCGAGTTTTGAAATGTTAAAATGATTGTAAAATTATTGAAATGTATAAAATTAAAACTCATAAATAATAATTATATATATATAAAATATCACGTTCCTACCTACAAATGCTTTGAAGTCAATTACATTGTTGTCTCCTATTTTCATTGCCTGAAAATAACAGCCAACTTCAAAGATGTTGTTGGTGCCAGTGATTATTGGTTTGGCTCCCACCTGCTCTGTATCAGAGGTAATGTTTTCAGGATAGCCATTTACTGTTCTTCTATGATGTTACATTCCCCAATTATTGGCACAGCTTCTGCAACGATCCGCACTTTGGGGTGAATCACTGTCCTAGGCCCATTTGTCACATCACCCTTGATTTAACTCTTCACACAGACAACAGCTCCAGGAGCAATCTTTACACTCTTCTGTGCCATCTTGTCCGGCCTCTCATCCATTGTTCCAAAAGTTTGGCTTTGGGGTATTTGCTTGTTATTTAAACGTGGTACAAAAATTACAACGTTATATGATTTTTCTTTAGGAAATCTTTGAAAAATAGGATCTTTACATTGTTAATCATCTGAGGGTAAGGAATATTTGGCCACCTGGGCTTTTGATTTGATAGCATTTTAATTCAATGAAACCCAGGAGTGGTAGCAACCACATCAGATTTCACAGCTTTTAAAACTGAAATGACAAAAGAAATTAATAAAACAGTGTATCTCTGAACTCTAGTTCTAATCTGCTTTGCAGATTAGCATCCTAAAGGATAGAATTAATGACTTTTTTAAAATGTCATTTTCTATTTTAAAGATTAGCACAAGGAAGAGGCAATGCAGTTTTCAGTAACCCAACAACTTTCCTTTCTTTTCCTTTTGTATTTTACTCCAAGATACATTATCAGTTGTCCAGGATCGCTAGAATACAGCTATTTCGGATGAGAGGTCTCAGTCCTGCCCATAAGGAGCTCCACACACACACATCAAATGCAGAAACTGCAACCACTCTGCACAAGCAAGAGGCTTTAATTTCTGAATCACTACTTGTACACATGCTCCAGTTGGACTTGAATAGGAGCAGCATTTGATAAATTACATCCTTTTCAGTGGGCCCCTCTCTTTCTTTGGAATTCATACATCTTTCTGAAGTTGTTTCATGGCGTATCCTTCTGAAGTACTGTAGCTTTTGTGGTTTTTAGTCAATGAATAATGGCACAGCACTCTCCGCTTTCAGCCTTGAAGTGAACTCTCTACTTGGCCTTAATAAATGCTCAAAGTAACACCAAACTGCCAGTAATAACAGATTCGGTTCTATATCTGTAATATTTTCCAGCACCGATTTCTAGTGTTTTTCTTCCTATTGTTTTACAACCCCGCTAATTTTAAAGCTTTTTTTTCACCCCTCATTTTCAAGCCATTGTTCCCTAATCACAGCAAGATCCCCAAGATAATTATAGATACGATCACTTTTGTGTGGTCAGAAGTTGAACTCTAAACCCTCAGGCCCCAATAAACCCCCGAGGTATGCTGAAATTCATAATAACCCTTGGTTCATTTTGCCATATTACTTAATTAATCCAGCTGCTCCAGACTTGCATTACTGGATATTAAAACAACTTGTCAATCTGTAATTGCAGATCTCCTTCCTCCCCCTTTTTATCTAATTCAGTTGTGTTATATTAAGTCAGTCTCTTCCCTGCACTCAGTCTCTTTGTTTCATTAACTTCTAATAGAAATGCATTTGATAAAATGACTTGGAGTGAAAATGCAATCTGGCCGGCATGGACGGTGAAACCTTATATATACTTGGGAACTGCACTAAAACATTATTACAAAATACAGTAGAATATTATACAAGAAGAATATGGGAAATAATGTCACTCCATCCTCCTCCCAAAAGAGATACTACATTACTATGTACTGATGAAACTTTGTATTCTTTCATTTATATATTTTGCTTTTACATAAATGTATGGCTTTTGTGACATATAGAATTGCCCACTGTTTAAGTTCAAGCATCTTTTACAGTTTTTCAATGGACACTGAACACCCATCTCAGAAGGGTTCCCTTGCCATGCATATGCAAAATCAGTGTAAAATTAATGGAGAAGATTGTATATTCACATCTCTGTCCAAAAGAGGACATGAACATTTAAACATTGGTCATTGGTTTACACCTGAGATAACACATTCATCTGATTGGTTCACACATCCTTATGCATCACCTGATTCCTTTCACCACTTGATCAATTGCAGCTAAACTTATTTGAAAAATGTTATAACAGTCATATTATCTGTGGTGTTTAATCTGTGAAGGCTTACTCATGTATGCAGGTCACCACTTGATGCTGTAGTGATCAAGTGATAATCATGCATGTAGGAACCAACTCATAGCTGGGGCATGTCTACAAAAGGAGTAAGACACTATATGTATATTATATAGTGTGGCTTTTCTTAGTATCAAAGATGCTTAAGTCCACATGTATCTGTTTCATATTTGAAAATGTGTTTTTTGCTCTATTTTCTTACAAAATGCTGGAGAGGGTGCACCTCCACAGGCACATACCTCCACATGTGGTGGGAATGTCCCAAAATCCAACTCTTCTGGACATCAGTCATACAAGAAAAAGGCAAAATAACTAAGTAAGTATTAGAAGTAACCCCAGAACTGGCCCTACTAAACATCTTCCAAGATAATAATGCCCACTCACATTATAAAGAGCTCATAACCCACCTACTCTCAACAGCCAGAAGCATCATAGCTAGACCTGTCATAGAGAGACCTGTCAGGAGTAAGCATGGACCAATGGTATCAAATAGTATGGAAAACAGCCTTATTAGAAAAACTAACCAATAAACTGAAACTGACACAGTGACAAATAGAAGAAGACGCCTTCACCCCGGTATGGTTCCCCTTTTTATCACAAACATCACCCAACAAGACAGCAACAAGAATCTGCCAACAGCATACAAATTAATCTGGCCAACCTGATCCAAAAATACACACACACACACACACACACACACACACACACACATCTCACTACAGTCAACCAAAGACAACCAACCACACCCTAGGCCACCCCCCAACCTCTCCCACCACCAAGGAAATACAACAAGCGAATAGTAAGAGAATCCATACAAGTGATGCTGACACAAAACCCCACACATACACTAAGTAGAAGAATAGAAGCATAGTCACCCCACCCCACTCACCATTCCCCCTCCCCTTCTTCCCCCTCTTTTCTCCCTAACCTAATACTGCATGCAACACTAATGTCTCTCAACAAATGAAACTGATCTGTAGAAAACACAACTTGGAAAAAGAGACAATGCACGTATTTCTGTAAGCTAAAAAATCATATGTGTGTGTGTGTGTGTGTGTGTGTGTGTGTAATTTTTTTTAAAATTACCAAACCACCTGCTGCTTTGCCTCCCCGCAAAGGTGTTGCTTTTGGGGGGGGCATTTGTCAAAAGGGAACTCTATGCTCACAGTTCCAATCTGGAACACAAAGGGCAGCTCCTTTTATGAAAAATTAAAGGAGTCAGTGAAGCACATGCTGCTGTTTTGAAAAGTGTGCTTAACACAACATGTGGTTTCCTGTCAGGGGCGCACTAATAAATCAGTGCAAGGTGCAGAATACTGTGCCATATATATGATTATATTTCTTTGCCTGCTAACTCATTTCTGTTCCTTCCTCTGGTATGTTTGGCTTCGAAAACCATACAAGTAGTAGGTTGATATTGTGGGACAACGCTGACTGATTTTAAATGACAGCATCAGGAATATCAGTCTTGATGTCTTCCTTCCTCTTATTACGAAGAACGACTGTTGTGAGTGATACAGCCTGCTGTGCCCCTGGATCGTGGTGTGAGTTGCAATACTATTGCCTGAAAGCAAAAACACAATTCCCTGTGAATAGTGACACTGGTTTTGACCATTGTTAACATAGGTCTTTGGTGTAATACAGTAGTATTTCTCCTGTTACCGCATTAATACAGTTATGACAGAGCATTTATGAGTACACAACTTTTAACAAATTCATTTGAAACACACAAGGAAAAATACAATTCAGTTATCCATGGCCAATATCTCTCCACACAGGAATGCCCAAAGGCAAATATACATGAAACCAATACGTGGATTATTATAGCAAACAGCCACCAACAGCCTCATTATTCTCACTCAGGGGTCTTTCATGCAGGCAGAGAATGTCCCCTACTTGAAAGGACCATTCCTATGTTTAAGGCCCCTTGCCTTAAAAAAAAGTCTCCTTTACTGATTTCCCTCCCATTCTATAACAATTTAGGTATTTAGATTATAAATTAATTTGGATATTTCCATTCTAAAAAAAATGAAGGTATCTCAGTGAACGCCCAGTGTGAAGAGAAGAAAATGTCACAGAGGCAGAGCAATGTTTTTATAATGAAAAATAACTGTTTCAACACAACATGCAGTGAAAAAAAGAAATCAATTTGCATGTTTCCATCTCGCTACCAGCTTCCGGTTAGGCTACAAATCGGATTAAAAAGCATTGGGAACAAACTGCTCTAAAATCAATGTAACCAATCTGCCTGACTGTTATGTACTGAGCTGAATCCTAGAACAATAGGATCCAAAATGCAGCAGTCTGATTGGTCCTAGAGCAATAGAATCCAGAATGCAGCAGTCTGATTGGTCCGCAGGAGTCACCCAATCCAGCTCCAGGTGGAAGTGAATCAGCAACCTGATTGGCCTGCAAGAGCAGCCAATTAGGCTCCTGGATTAAGTGAATCCACAACCTGATTGGCCTACAGGAGTAGCCCAGAATTAGCCAATCACGTGGGGCCCATTGTGTAAATAATGTACCGGTATATATAGCAGACATTTTGGGGAAAGATTCCTTCCTTGCTACCATGAGCTGAATAAAGAGCATGAAATTCACACTTGATTCCGAGTATATTTCACTGACCTTAACTTCCAATAGCTTTTTGTCATCTAGTTTGAGGTGGGTTGTTTTTGTTTTGTCTTTGTCTTAATAAAGGTTGCCATTTGCACTTGATTCAAATGGGACAGACAGTTTATAAATACAATTGGCACACCCCAAAACCCCACCCAAATAAACGGAGGGGGTGCTTTCTTAAGTGTCAGATAGAAGGACAGGATGAAAGGGAAGTCAGTGGAAGAACACCTGCTTGGCATGCAAAAGATTCCAGGTTAAATCCTGGCATTTCTAGGTGGGGCTGGGAGAGTTCCCTGTCTGAAAACCTGGAAAGCTGCTGCCAGTTAGTGTTGACAGTAACAAGCCAGATGCACCAGTGGTTTCACTTGCTGTAAGGCAGCTTCATATGTCCCTACAGCGGGGATGGGGAGAGAGATTTCAATCACTACTGATGAAAGGTGTAAGCCAGATGCACACATGTGTCTCCATGGTGTTAACAGTTGCATTTGAAGTAACTCCACACATCTGCTTCATCACTTTCTGCACCGGACAGCAGCAACCCTCAAACACAGGCATGGAATGAAGCAATGAATAGGTATTTTGCTAAGAGCAGTGGACATTAGCTCTAAACTACAATGAATGAGCAGGTCAAGCAATCACAGTTTTCTTAAAATCATACTCACAGAGAACCACCAATCTGATATGCTTTAATAGTCATGTTTTCCAAACATAGTTTTTTCTGCTGGTGCCTGATTCCTAGCAGTTATGGTGTGAGCTTCCAAAGCGAAGTACTTTTAAATGCTTAACTCTCCAGTTGAAATCAATGCTGGATTGTAGGCTAAATTTGATGTGATGAAGGGGGTACAAAATTTGTCTTTCTTAAAAATACTAAAGTACACCCAAATATTTGATCAGTAGTAAAAGAAAGGCATGTTCAGGTGAACATGCATACCATTAAAAAAGATTTATTTCATCATACCTACATTAGGAAACCATATGCAAAATTTTCCCTGGATTTCTAATAATTTTCTGACTAAAATTACAGCAATTACATTGTAGGCTTCAGAGCACAGCAATTACTTCCCTCATTACCTAAGGGTTTGTCTCCCTCATGCGTTTGTAGTTTGAATAGCGGATGATAAAATCAAGTCTTTGGAAAAGAGCATCAAATGATTACAGAAAGCACTAGGAACTTAAAAAATCTCAAAAAACCCACCATGCACAAAGTTTTTAAAATCCCATAAAAATTAGAGCTAAAATCTGATGGTATCAGAACAACTCTGAGCCTAGGCTCCACAAAATCTATGCAAAAGATCTGTGGCTGCCTGCCTAAGAGATTCAAAATTGATTTTTCCTGTTCCCCTCCTCAGTAAACACTTACATTAAATATTACTAGCTTAACTTGAAATATTATATTCTGCAATAGTTTACATAGCCAAGATCTCTTAAATGTTGGATTTTACAGTCATACATATAGCTGAATTTGCATGATCTCATCAAGCAATGACATAACGGCACCCATGATTAATCCTATCAATATTACTAAAAGTAACTTAAAATATTCGCCTATAAAACTCTAATATTATTAGTTATTAAAATGTGTCATATCTGGTACACTGTAATGAAATGATTCACAAGTTTTATGTGCCTGTGCATCGCAATTATACTAATCAAAGCGAATGAGCTTCCAATCTGCCAGAATACTATTTATTTATAAACTCCGTAATTGTATACTAATTACATTCAGAATTAATTAATGATCAACAGTCATTTGGCATACTAAATAGTGGTGGTTGTGACTGCAGTGCATTCTCTATGGAAAGCTGTTCAAAGGTGGCAGGTGGCCCAGCCACAATAATAGGGATGGAATTCAGGTGGGACCCAGGTACCTAGTTGTTACTATCTGGGAGCCTCACTATTTAATTTTTTTACTTATATTGTTGTTGTTGTTTAGTCGTTTAGTCGTGTCTGACTCTTTGTGACCCCATGGACCAGATCACGCCAGACACTCCTGTCTTCCCCTGCCTCCCACAGTTTGGTCAGACTCATGTTGGTAGCTTCAAGAACACTGTCCAACCATCTCGCCCTCTGTCGTCCCCTTCTCCTTCTGCCCTCCATCTTTCCCAACATCAGGGTCTTTTCCAGGGAGTCTTCTCTTCTCATGAGGTGGCCAAAGTACTGGAGCCTCAACTTCAGGATCTGTCCTTTCCAGTGAGCACTCAGGGCTGATTTCCTTAAGAATGGATAGGTTTGATCTTCTTGCAGTCCATGGGACTCTCAAGAGTCTCCTCCAGCACCATAATTCAAAAGCATCAATTCTTCGGCGATCAGCCTTCTTTATGGTCCAGCTCTCACTTCCATACATTACTACTGGGAAAACCATAGCTTTAACTATACGGACCTTTGTCAGCAAGGTGATGTCGCTGCTTTTTAAGATGCTGTCAAGGTTTGTCTTCGCTTTTCTCCCAAGAAGCAGGCGTCTTCTAATTTCGTGACTGCTGTCACCATCTGCAGTGATCATGGAACCCAAGAAAGTAAAATCTCTCACTGCCTCCATTTCTTCCCCTTCTATTTGCCAGGAGGTGTTGGGACCAGTGGCCATGATCTTAGTTTTTTTGATGTTGAGCTTCAGACCATATTTTGCGCTCTCCTCTTTCACCCTCATTAAAAGGTTCTTTAATTCCTCCTTACTTTCTGCTATCAAGGTTGTGTCATCAGCATATCTGAGGTTGTTGATAGTTCTTCCGGCAATCTTAATTTCGGCTTGGGATTCATCCAGTCCAGCCTTTCGCGTGATGAATTCTACATATAAGTTAAATAAGCAGGGAGACAACATACAGCCTTGTCGTACTCCTTTCCCAATTTTGAACCAATCAGTTATTCCATATCCAGTTCTAACTGTAGCTTTTTACTTATATTAGGTAAATAGAAAGCCATAGAAATATTTAGAATATCAACTTCATTTTTTTATTTTAATAAAAAGATTTTGATTTTATCTATATACATACACACAATTAAACATACTACAGCAGGCCATGGAACATCTTGTAACTTTTTAGGCGCACGTCTTAGCCTGAGTGTATTCCATGACATAATGTTCCTATTCACATGTAACAAGTGGCTTAGTGCAAATGAGCAATCAAATATGCAGCCTCCCAGAGAGGAGGTTGCACCTGCTTCTTTTTAACTGCTATGCTGCACTGAGCTAAATTGTAGTTTGGCTTAGTGTGTTATCCAAGCCTGGGTTTATGATTTAGCTCTCCCAGACAAAGTACAATCCTGAGTTTGGATGACACACGGCGTCAAACCATGGGTTACCCTAGCACAGCAGCAAAACGAACAGGGAGGAGCAAAGTGGCCACGACTTCTTCTCCGGGAACCTGCACGTTTGCTCATTCGCCATGGTTTGGCTTAATCCTTAATGTAACATGTAAACTAGGCAAATGTGTTGGTTGCCTTGTATCATTTGTGGGGAGATACCCACTTCTAGGCTGCAAGCTCATTCAGACTGCAGATAAGCTTGTTTGGAAGATGCTTTGGAAGTTGTGCCCTTTCCTGAAGACCATCACCTACAGAATGCTGGGCTGCCCCGACTGTCTTTTGCAAAAGTGGTAAACAGCAGCAACATGTTAAAAATTCAAACCCAATATGAGCCATTACTTCAACCAGTCTGGGACTGTAGAAGAAAGCTCCAGAGTCTGCTGGCTAATAACTGTTCTCATAATTGTTTGGCCTGGCAAACCAAGCTGAGATTGAACCACACTGTTGCTAAACTCAGCTGAGGAACAATCTAACCTTTTTAAAATAATAATAATAATAATAATAATAATAATAATAATAATAATAATAATAATAATAATAATTTATATTAAATGTTATTTTCTGTGGTTACAAAAGTATGTGCAACGTCTCTTTTTTCAGGTCACAGAATCATTAATGTATAAGGTTGGGGTAGAAGAGAAGGGGGAGGGGTGGGGTGGAACAATCTAATATTGATGGCAACCTGAAAAGAGAGAGGTGCAGTATAGAAAATCTTTTTCCTAAACACGGATCTTATGTCTTGTTGACATATGTGACCTAGGAGAAATCAGTCTATTATCAAACACCTGGGAGTACATTCCCAAACTATTCTAAAGATGTCTGTCATTGTATGGCTTGCCCTAAAATCAATAGACTGGTGTCTGAAGTCATTTATAACAGAGCGCTGTGTGGCAGCTGGGTGATGCTAAAAACATAGCCAGCTCTTCCTGTTACATTGTCACTATTTTTCCCCAATCATAAACTAAGGATGGAGAAGGCTAAGCAGAGCCTATGCCCTTTGTGAAACTCTAAACTATGGGATTGGTGAAGCCTTTTAAGTGTTGTGATAACAAATAATCCTGAGTGACCCTGACCCAAATCTTAAATATTAGATCCCATTCTTCACGTAGAGAGGACATTGTTAGGACATTTATCTTTTGCTGCCACATAGTGAAACACAGCAGGTAAGTAGACCACCCGTAATAGAGTTCTCTTGAAAACTGGAGCTTCGGTATCCACTATTGATCCAGAAGTTGCATGAGAAGATTCACATCAGTTTCTCAGATGTATCAGCAGGAGGGCTTCCCCAGATTCCTAAAGGAGCAAAGGATGTTAGAAGCTAGCCTTGCTTTGATCGTTATCTCTTGCAAAACTTCAAGAATGATTGGCCTACAAATCTAGCGAAGCAAACAAGCTCTGCAAGGAGGGTGGTTATTGACAGGCCTTCCTGCAGACAGAATTCCACAATGTTTCAAAGAGCTTCTGCAAGGCTCAGGATTTGACAGATTGTTATAACTGAGTAGCAGGCATGAAGAATCATTTTTTAAAAAAAGAATAAACTACAGTCAGCACAGAATTTTGCATAGCTGCAGTAACACATGCCATGGTTACATGAGTAACCAAGACTAAAAGGTAAAGGTAAAGGGACCCCTGACATTTAAGTCCAGTCGCAAACGACTCTGGGGTTGCGGTGCTCATCTCGCTTTACAGGCAAGGGAGACGGCGTTTGTCCGCTTCTGCAGACAGTTTTTCCGGGTCATGTGGCCAGCATGACTAAGCCGCTTCTGGCGAACCAGAGCAGCACACGGAAACGCCATTTACCTTCCTGCCAGAGCGGTACCTATTTATCTACTTGCACTTTGACGTGCTTTCAAACTGCTGCAATACACTCTATATGGGACTACCTACAAACTGTTTTTGAAATCTTCAGTTGGTCAAGAATTCAGCAGCCATGATGCCTTCTGGACCATAGCGATCTGAGCATATTATGCCCATTTTGGAGCATCAACACTAGTTACCAATACTCTTCCAGGCACAATTCAAAGTGTTGGCTATTATTTATAATACGCTAGATGGCTTTGGTCCAGAGTAACTAAAATACTGCCCCGGTTCTAAAATCTGATGGAGTGACCTTTCAGTGTGCCACAACATGGATGAATGCTAGGAGAGATGGGGTGTTGGACGGGACGTTTTCTGTCACTGCACTCTAATTGTGAAGCTCATTCTCCCACAGGAGGTTCATGTGACTTTGACTACATCCATGCTATAGAGATAAAGCACCTCCCCCACCCAAGAATCATGGGAACTGTTGTTTGTTAAGGGTGTTATAAAATGGAGCTCTGTGGTGGGTATACTACAGTTCCCAGAATGCTTTGGGGGAACTTTCCATGTATGGTGTGCATACCTATAAGCATAGAGCTGGACAATGGGATGCAGATCTGAGGGCCTCTCCTTCGGCAGCAGTTGCTGCTATGTCTTTTCCTTCATTTCTTTTAACTTTTACTGAGTGGGCACACAGAGTGAAGCTCCAGACAGTGAGGCCTTTCATCTTCATTCTCCAGTTTGCTGTGCCTCTCATCTTTACATTCAGACCCAACAACATGGGCTCAGAAGCATTCTGGGAAAGGAAGATGGCAGGCATGGCTATCTGCAGTAGCAGATGCACTTTGGAATAAATTTCTAAAATGAAGGCATCAAGGCAACTGCCATCACTGCCACATGGAAAGCAGGGCTGGGTGTGGGGAAGGAGACTGACCAGGCTGCAGGAAAGGAAGAAGCGAGTCCCTTTTTCTTTTCTCAAAACTCTTTAAAGAAGGTTTGTCTCCTCTAAAGCAAAAGAAAGAAAAATAGTGTCAGGCCCACCAAGTGATGCACATCCAAGGCCTTTCATACACTGAAGATGCACCTCTTTGCCCTGGCCTTTGCTGCTTTGAGAGAGATAGTTTAGGACCAACTCTGTTCCCTTGGCTGCAATTTGTTTTCACTGCTTTTAATATCGTTTTTTTAAATGGTTGTAACCTTCCCTGAACATTATGGTGAAGGGCGGATAAAAAATATAAAATATAGTAATAATAATTGCTAACTAGTACAGGAAGATGCAGCTAGTCTGCTAATACCTGGCAGTAGGTTCTGTTCTATGCGTTGTTGGTAAATAAACCTCCATATTGCACAGCTGTCTGATTAGAAACTGCATCCTGATAACTTCTCATGGGGGCACCTTTATGGTTTATCATACAGGGTAATTGCAGCTTTCTGGGGTAGGGATTTTCTTTGGGAATTGGTATACAGTGTAAAATACAGTGCAAAAAAAGTGTGTGTCTCCCTGCATCACTCCATGTCTTTGACATAATGTTCATCACATCTTAGGATTGTAAAGTACAGTACATACCCAGAAAGCTGCTGAGAAATAGCAGAAGTAATAGCACTTAAAGTGGATAGTTAGCATTCTGTCAAAAATTGAGCACAATCCCAGTGGTTTCAGGAAATTGCTGCTGTCATTCATTATTTGTGACTGGTTAACAAAGCAGTTTACACTACCGGAGTTAAACAGAAGGTTTTCTAGCATTTTTTCCCTGATATACAGTAAGGTTTCCAGACGTCCCCATTTCCCAGGGACAGTCCCTGGATGTACAAATCAGTCCCCTGACAAAATCCATCTATTTAATAGGAAGTTGAAAAGTGTTCCCGGATTCATTGAAAAAAAATCTGGTAACCTTGGTATACAGTCAACATTTTCCAGTCTCAGTGCCTATGTCTTAACAGCATTAACTAAGTGGAGTGTTTCCTGGTATAGAAATGAAGTGATTCGCCACACAAAATGTCTTCCAGGTTGCAGCAAAGGTCAGTCCCCTAAAATTTCCTCAGTATGAGTGAAATATACTCGGAGTAGTGATTTCATGCTCTTTATTGCAGCTCGTAAAACAGTGAATGAATTTCCCTCCCAAACCTCTAGTTTTATATACATTATTCACACAATGGGTCCCGTCTGATTGGCTGATTCTGCTTCCCTCCTGGAGCCTGATTGGGCTCCCGCAGGCCAATCAGGTGCTGCATCCTAGGATCCTACCTGCCTATTGTTCTAGGATCCCAGCTTAGTACATAACAATGAGTCAATGTTTAGGACACAGATAGCTGGAAATCTATGTAGCCCCCTTCTCATGCTCCAGACCAGGCATTCAGTCAGCACATGAATGGAGTGGGACTGTAACCAGTGTTCCTACTCCCACCCTCCTCATTTTGGTAGGAACCTACATACTGCATGTACTGTATGTAGCTCTGCCTTTCCCAGCCTGGTGCCTTTCAGAATATCCAAGCAAGCAATAGGCTCTGTGGTTCAGAGTAGGCCAAGTCCTAGTTAGAGAACAAACCAGTTCCTTCTTGTTAACACATGTAATATGCAATACAAAATAAAAAAATTCCTTCCAGTAGCACCTTAGAGACCAACTAAGTTTGTTCTTGGTATGAGCTTTCGTGTGCATGCACACGAAAGCTCATACCAAGAACAAACTTAGTTGGTCTATAAGGTGCTACTGGAAGGAATTTTTTTATTTTGTTTTGACTATGACAGACCAACACAGCTATCTACCTGTACATGTAATATGATTAGTGAATGGATTCAGACTTGGAGCTCTGTAGTTGTAGTCTTACAGGTGCATGATCAACTTTTGCCAAAGTAAGGTTTACAGAAGTTAGATCAGTAACAGCCAGTGCTTTTTTCTGGGGGGGCGCAGGGGGACGCATACCCCTAAACACTTTGTGAATCTAAGTTTGGCCTCATTGAGGGACAGTATTTCAATATGAGTAGGACAATGAGAGTACCCTTAAACATTTTTTTAGGAAAAAAAAAAGCACTGGTAACAGCAGAGAACTGGTTTATCACACTTTATATGAGACTACCACCTTCCAAAAGCCCAGCAAAATTCAGGCTTGTTGTTGTTTTTAGAAAAACATTTCTCTGTTATTTAGATACACACTGAAGGCATATTGTTTTATGACTTCCCATCTTATTTTTTTTGTGACTTTGCACCTTGCTGCCGTGACTGGAATGGCTGTATGTTTTGCATGCAAAGAAATCATTAAGAAAGCACAGTGTTTATTTTCTGCATCTGGTTTAAGGTGGACCTCCTATATTCTCTCTGCGGTGAGACCCAGGAGCTCCAGAAACTTGAGTTGAGATACATTTGTTTATGTGTCCACTTATCTCCCTAGCAAACATCAATGAGCAGTAGCTGTTGTTCCACCTTTCTCTTCAGCCAGATTCAGGATGTTACCAACAAATTAAGTTGCAGCAACATCCTGCATTTCATACAGCCACCATCTCCTATCCCAATTCTTTGGCTTAGAGATGCATCGGAAGGACCTCTTTGCCATAGTGCTGGATTGGAACTGCAGGGTGCTGCAAAGACCTGGTTGACATAAATACTGGCAGAGTTTCTCTTTGAGTTCAAATTAAATGTGTGTGGAACAGGAAGAGTGTGTGCCTTTGAGGTTTTGGGGTTGTTGTTGGTTTCTTATTTTAAAAAATCCCTGACTTGGAGGATCAGCCTCTAGCAGAGCGCTTGGGGTAAAAGTGAGGAGGTAACCTGAAGATTACTTGGAGTCAAAGGGGAGGTAGGAAACTGGAAGGCCAGGGTTTTGAATCTCTCTTCTGTGTGTTTGTTCTACTATTAAAGGCCCACAGATACTGCAGGCATACAGTATGTTTGAGACCGAGCCGCGAGTGAAATTTGTCTTACTTTGCTTTGTGCACAAAGCAGTTACTTTCCAGTTTTTAAAAATGATATTTAATTTCAAACTATAGCAAAAGAAATAACCAAGCATAACATTGCCCGGAGGTTCTGTACACACCATATATTTAAAGCACAACTTCACTCCCACCCCCAAAAACAGTTCATGAGAATTGAAGTTTCTTAAGGATATTGGGAATTATAGCTCTGAAGTAAACTACAGGTCCCAGGATTCTGGGTGGGGTGGGTGTGTACATATATGGGATGCACAGAGTCAAAGTTTCATCAAAGTGGAGCATCCAATGCCCCAGAGACTTGGTGCTGTGTGAAATGTGGTAGTTTATGGGATGTTTCAGCTTCCCAGAGTCTCTTTGCACTTACGGGACAGGCCACCAATGACCAATGACCAGATCCTTCCTGGGTGAGTTTGCATCACATGTGTCTGCAACTACCATCATGCCTAGTTTGGTGATGTGACTAATCTAGAACTTGCCTTGCTTGTGCCTTAAGCAAACCATTTCCATGAAATAGACTGTGATCTTCTGCTTCATGAGTGTATCAACATCATTTACGGATTGTTAACGTCCATTATAAAGCAGGTTACTGTTTAACTATAGTTTATTTAATGCATAATGCATTCTCTATCAAACTGCTCTAGTATCTAAGTCTATACCTGACAATTTTGCCTTCAGGCAGTCAGGACTCCCAAGAGGAAACACTATCTTTTAGTTGCCTGTTGCTCCAGAACGTATTTGCATCAACATACAGTATATCGGTAAGTAGGGATAACAGATGTGAGTTGTTGAGTTGCAGCTGCCTGTGGCTGCCTGCAAACTAGAGCTGTCAGGTATGTGGTGGACTTTGCCCTCTACCACCCCCTTCCATTATATCTAATCTCTACCCACTCAAACAAATATTTGCATATTATTTTTAAGCATATACAGCTATGGGTATCCTAAGCTTTGAAAATAAAGGGAGACAAGTAAACACAAGAGCTCTGATTTAGCTAAATTGTGGCTCTAATCATTTTACTGGCAATTCCTGCTACAATAGTTCCACACACTTAAATCCCCAGCACATAATTTCCTCAGCCCAAATGTTTGCAGATTAATGCTTGGCCTAAAATACCCCTTACCTCTCTCTATCTTTCTGGTCCTTTAAGACCCATTTTTCCCTGGGATTTCAGTTGCTGCATAAGCTTTTGTTTTTGCTACCAATACACACTTAATTCTTTAGCTGCTTAAAAACCTAATAAATCTTCATGTACTAAACAGCTTTTCTCTCTGTCTCCTTCCATCTCTTTGATCTAGCCATCCAGGAGTAATCCATGGGTAATTATAACTTCTGAGCTTCTTTTAGCCTAAAAAGAGCCAATTTATCACAAACTGTCATGAATCCTGATTTAAAATTATCAAGAGCCCAATTACCAATAGAAATAAGGGATACTTCTTTCCAATTAAAGTGATTGATTTCACATAAAAACCAAGTAACATTTCACTTTTTAATTATGCATTCTTATCAAATGTGAAGAGGTTCTCCCACATTTTATTTTACATTCCAAGAGTGTACTATAACGAACATTAATCATATGCTGATATAATGCCAAGCCTAATAATTTGACACCTTAATTTGACAGAAACTAATCTATCAAAATATCCTATCACTTTTAATGGTTAATCCTAGTTACTTCTAGCATCTAGTAATTTGGAGAAGCAAAATAAGAAAACCGATTTGCTATATTCACAGCACAATGCTATGCGTAGCTACTCAGAAGCAAGATCCATCGTGTTCAGTGGAGCTGACTCCATAATAACTGGTTAGAATCACAGCCTGATTCACCTATCATATTAAATCCATCCTACAGAGTCATGCTGTTTTGTCTCTCTAGACAACTTTATTTTTAAGACACTTCAATTTGATTGATTTCATATACTTTTATGAAAAAAATATGAAAACCCAGTTTCAGATAAACTGATACCATCTTTAATACTACCCGTGATGAAATGAAAATATCAAATTACGTATCTTCAATCCTAGCAGACCAGAGAACTTCAACTCCATGCCAAAGCTGTTGCCATGCATTCCTGAACTGGTAGTTTTACAAGGGCATTGTGGGAAACAAATCACTTTTCAAATCACTGACTTGATGGTAATTCTTTGGTGGGCAGAAGGCCTGCCTGGGTATTATGTTATTTCACCCATACTTCTTTTCACATGGCTTACATTTTATTTGGGCTGTCTTCTTATTGTCATTGTTGAATCCTGGGATGAGCATTGAGGGAAAGGGGGGTTCATGTTTAGTTATATTTTATTTTATGTAGGCTTCCAACATATTACCCCTGGGATAGTGCAGGGGAGAAGTTGCTGTGGTCTAAACCACTGAGCCTCTTGGGCTTGCCGATCAGAAGATCGGCGGTTCGAATCCCCGCGACGGAGTGAGCTACCGTTGCTCGGTCCCAGCTCCTGCCAATCTAGCAGTTCAAAAGCACGCCAAAAAGTGCAAATAGATAAATAGGTACTGCTCCGGCGGGAAGGTAAATGGCATTTCTGTGCGCTGCTCTGATTTTGGTGTTCCGTTGCGCCAGAAGCGGCTTAGTCATGCTGGCCACATGACCCGGAAAAACTATCTACAGACAAATGGCGGCACCCTCGGCCTGTAAAGCGAGATGAGTGCCGCAACCCCAGAGTCGTCTGCGACTGGACTTAACTGTCAGGGGTCCTTTACCTTTACCTTTTAATTGACCAACACAGCATTCTCTTAAACTTCCATATAATGACCTGGTTTTCATGTCATAACCATTGACTCCCAGAGAGGTGTTCACATCTGCTTTGCTCTTCCATTGGCTTTTTAGGTCATTGTTGGATGGCAGCTAAGCCAAGGTTTGGCTTCTTGTCCAAACCTAGGATGATGGTTAAGGCTTCTCCTCCTCAACCAGAACATGTAACCATAGGACAAACCTTGGCAACAGCTTAAGGAGGAGACACCTTACATTCCTCAGTTCAGACACACCAAGCCAAAGCTTGGTTTAGCTGCAATTCTGCATCTATTTAAAAGCCCAAGGAGAAGCAAGGAGGCTGTGATCTGCTCATTGGGATCAGCATGTTTATGCACTTGTGCAAAGCCATGGCTTGTTTAGCATGACATGCCAATGCAGCCACTGGCGAAAGCAAATGAACTGGGATCTTGTAATAAAAGTGAATATATACATACGGAATTCTCACAACCTGTCTATTCAGCTCACTTTAATCACAGACCATCCATCCAGTGGTGGTCATCAATACTAGTATTTAAAAGGGCAGCTGTATATTGCAGAATAGTAGTATGGACCTTCAGACTAGATTGAATAACTACGTATAGGACTGTTAAAATGTTTGTACTTGAAAGCAGATTACATATTGGGACTGTGGAGCTTAATTGAGAATATAATGCTAATAGGGTAACCAACATGGTGCCCTTCAGCTTCCATTGTTCCTAACCAATGGTCCTGTTGGGTGATGGGAGCCGGAGTCCAGCAACATCTGATGGGAACCACTTTGGCTAAGCCTGAACCAAGCAATATCCAGACTATGTGCAAATATGTGAGTTTACTAGTCCACCGCTGAACTGAGGTAGCAGATTCACATAAATGCTTTTGAACAGATTTAAAACTTCAGAAGGTAGGACTGCGTGTGGTTTTTTTAAAAAGTCTCTCAAAAATAGTTTCGCATCCCATTTTGAGTTTTCAAAGTTAAAACAAACAAGATCAAATTCACCAATGATACTTTAAAAGACTTTTATTATTTTTAAATTTAGTATACAGAAATAAAAACTTGGTTATTTTAAACAAAGCAGGGAGGACTCTTTCTTCTATATAGACCCACATACTTTTAAGTAAAAACTCCAGGAATATAAAAGGGTTGTTCTTAATATTATGATGATGATGTATTAAACTGTGATGAAATTGTACAAGAAATTGATAACTGTCTCCGTGGCTCTAAGAAATCTAATCTTGAGAAACGAACTGATCAGGTGGCCAAATTCTATCAACAATGTTATTTCATTAAAAACAGCTAAAGGAACCTTTTTTTTAAAAAAAAAAAAAAATGCCATTATCTAATGAATGTAGTCTTTGAGAAATAAACAGTTTTGGTTAAAATTTATTTTTAAGGGAAACATTATTGGGCAGATGGGTAAGTTACACCAGAGAGTAAACATGAAATAGAATGCAAGGGGAAGATAAACTGAACTTTCCTTTCACAAGTTAAGAGGGTTGGCCATTTCATACACGACAGTTGTCTCCTACATGGACACAATCTATGTACAATTAAGAAAAAAAACAGAATTATGTATGATGAGCAAGGGGGTGGGGTCATGGCTCAGTGGAAGAGCATCTGCTTGGCATGCAGAAGGTCCCAGGTTCAAACCCCAGTGTGTCCCTGTAGGGCTGAGACTGCCTGAGACTCCACAGAGCTGTTGCCAGAAAGTGCAGACGATGCTGAGCTAGAGGGAGCAATGGTCTGACTCTGTAAAGGAAGCTTCCTAGGTTCCTGAACAGGCAAGGCCTCCCTCTGCTGCGAGTGCATCTTCCAAGAAGGCACAAAAGGTGTGACATGGCCCCTGAACAAAAACGTTCACTGGGGGGAATTGTATGGGATCTTGTGAACATGAAGGCAATGTTGGTTTCAAAACAGGCAGGAGGGCACAGGGAAAGAAAGTGGTTTTGGTTTCTGTGCTGTAGAATGGAAGGGTGCCAAATGGAAATGTCTTTAAGTCAGAAGTAGTTCAGTATTTTAAAAGCAGAGGATGGAACTGCACCACAGTATAGTTAAGTGTGCGCTTAACAATTCCATGGTCAAAGTCAGCAAAACCTAACAGGCTTCCTGCTTCAAAGACTAAGGCCTGATGTTAACAAAGGATGACTGTAATTCCCTTAGGCACTAGTGAGGCGTACTTGGAATTATTAAACATATAAAATCTGTTCCCGTTGAATGTGATCTAAATACAGTGGTAGCTCATGTTGTGTAACCTCCAGGTTATGGAATCTTCAGGTTACGGCCGTGGCAAACCCGGAAGTGGGTTTGCTGCTTCGCGCATGTGCAAAGCGACATTTTTGGGATACGGCCGGGCCTCCGAAACGGATCCCGTTCATAATCGGAAGTACCACTGTATTTAACTTTGCTTACCTTACTAAGCACATGGCACTCTTAAGGAGGAGACTAACCTCAGGAAAATATAACAAACAGGCACCAGGGGAAATATTTTATGTAAGATGGGATCGTTTGTCAGATCCCTTACACTGAGAACAATTTCCGAGAGTTGCCATGTATGCAATACTTATCTCTACAAACCCTCTAACCACTACCCTTCTATTATTGTCCATGCCAGGTTGTTCAACCATTGCTACTATGTCCTTTCTTTTAACAGATCAAGATGATCAGGTGACAGCAAAAACGACAAGGTTTTTAGCAGGGGTAGTTAGAATAAAATCTATTATTTGATTATTGATGTAAACCCCCAAAATGTTTTTTCTATAGTTAAGTTTTTACCTTTATCTTCAGTACATTTCATTTCATTTCAGGCTGCTGAATTATCTCCCTATGTACCCACTTTAAAAAATCAAATGAACTGCATACCTCTAGGGACTGTGATAAAACACTGCGGTCAATTCTCAAAGTGTAGGGACAAGCAAGTCTGGATCTTCTGCAGCCAAGACCGCTTTGAATATTGGGCAGATACAAGAGACATGGGATTTTTATTGGTTTCCAAAATCTGACTGTGGTATTGAAAGTTTTAGTATATGAAATATTTCCACCAGCTTCCAATTCATTACGCTTTTATTTCCAAGAGGGGCAACACTAATTAATTTGAGCTCATGACCGATGCATCTCCATGAAGCTCTTCATGAATGTTGCTAACTTCTGAACATCTTCTCTTGTCACAGCATTATACAAAGAAGCACGGATTCCTCCCACAGATCTGAAAGAGTAAGGGGAAATGCAAGGAAACAGTACATTTGGAGGGTCCCCCTGTTTCACCAGTACAATATATATATATATATATTGTAGTCCAGAACATTCATTTATATCGAGGGGAAAGTAACCTCTTTCAGCCCAAAGGCTGCATTCCTTTCTGGGCAAGCTTTTTTGGGGAAAGATGCCAGAGGTAAAAGTGGGCGGAGCCTCCAATGTCCATTCTACCTCTGTACAGCAGGCTAGTTTCTACACACGCCCCACTCTGTCCTCCACTACGCAAACAAGAGGTATTATCAGAGTACAAGGGAACATTCTGGCAAGGCAAAAGCACTCAATGAAGTTGTGAATCAGGGCCAGTGAGGAACATGACCTGGAAAGGTGGTGTGGCAGCTAAAGACCGAATGTGGTGTGGTAAGAGTCCTGAGGGGCAGATAGAGAGACCTGGATGTTGAGGTGAATGATTGAGAGCCATTCATTTCCAGAAACAGAAAGAAGATTCAAGAAGCAGATTTCACTGATTGTTGAGTCTCCCAAAGCAGATACTGACTGTGGGAACTTATTTCTGGAAATGCGCAGTTCCTACAGGAGACTCAGAGAGCTGGTTTTAACCAGTTTTGCTTTTTCTTCTCTTACTGGCAACATGTAGAGCACAGAGACTCTTGTTTGGACTTTAAGTGTACCTTTGTTCTACTGAGATGGAGTAAATGCTGCATATTGCAACCTGCTCAAGTAAATGTCTTACTTCACTGATTTTTTAATTGTTTCCATGAGTATTTTATTGCCTCTTATGTGCATCCAACCCTCAATGTGCTTCCAGGGAAGGAGCGGCGTTGTTTTCTCTGCTGGTTTAAAGGCTGACACACGTGGAAGTGAGGGGACGCAGGTGGCACTGTGGTCTAAACCACTGAGCCTCTTGGGCTCTGTCCCAGCTCCTGCCAACCTAGCAATTCGAAAGCATACCAGTGCAAGTAGATAAATAGGTACTGCTGCGGTGGGAAGGTAAATGGCATTTCTGTGCGCTCTGGCACGTGTCACGGTCCTCTGTGCGCCAGTAGCGGTTTAGTCCTGCTGGCCACATGACCTGGAAAGCTGTCTGTGGACAAACGCCAGCTCCCTCGGCCTGAAAAGCGAGATGAGCACTGCACCTTTGACTGGACTTAACCGTCCGGGGGTCCTTTGCCTTTTACAAGTGGAAGTGTTGCTAGACCACTGGATTTATGAGCCAGAGATCATAAAACCTTTAACACTTGAGGGCCACATTTGGTCTCCAGGCCTAGAGGTTGCCCACCCTCAATTTATACCAGCCTGGTGCTTCCAGATGCTGATGGACCATAATTCCCACCATTTTTGTCCACTGACCACATTGTTAGCTGGCTGATGGGAGTAGCATGTGGAGGACACCAGGGTGGGGAAGGCTGGTGTGTGCTAACAAGAGGCATGCGCATGTTGTTGAGATTAATGGATCGTTTCTAAAAACAGCAGTGCTTTAGCTAGCAATGCTTTAGATGCATACAAACTGAAAAGAAGTCTCCTCAGACTGTTCTTGAACAGAAGAACTGTGAGTTTGAGATTGCATGAGGGCAGCAATAATTAGACCAGAGTGACAGATTTATTTTTATTTAGTTCTAACAGTGAACTAAAAGGAATGATCAAGATATTGTATTTACTCAGGACTGTGAAAGAATAGAACTTCATTTATGTAATAATTAGGGCTGAGCTGGAAGGAAGCTGAATTTTCAGAAACATTTATATCACCATTTGAGCTTTTCTGCAAAACAAAATGGAAGTGTCTACGGAATGCAATAGCTTCCTGGATCAGGCCCATGGCCCATGAAGTCCAGCATACTATTCTCACAATGGTCAACCAGATGCATGTGGGAAACCAGGAAGCAGAACATGACCATGATAGCCAAATCCAGGTGACCACATAGCACAGTATTACATGATTCCTGGCTGGTAGGCATCACTAAAAGGCAAAGAAGCCAAGGGCCCTAACTCAGAGGTAAAGCACATGTTTTGCATGCAGCAGGTTCCAGATTCAGTCCCCTGAGTCTCCAGATGGGGCTGGGGAAATCTTCCATCTGAAACCCTGGACTAGATTGGTAGATAACCAATGGCCGAAATATGGTGCTTAAGCAGTAGCAGATTGGGGAAATGGTGACAGTACTTATCACCTTAGTCAAATATTTACTATAAATACCATACACAAATAAGGCATTTCTGCTCATGGACTCTTAATTCATAGACAATTTGGGCATCCAGACCCTAAACTGAAACTTAAATAAAAATTGGTTTGGTTATCACACATTTTTAAAAACTGAAAAATATCCATAAAATTGTGCAGTCACACATATAAGGGGTTTTTCAGAAACACAGCTAAGGTTCAGCACTAATACAACCTGTATTTTTTCACAGTTCTGAGATATGACAATACCTCTCATTTGCGTGTGTTCAATTCCTACTGCTCTTTCCGTCACGCTGTAACTCAACCTCAGCCAAAGCTTCTCCACAGACTTCTTACCTGTGCCCTTTCAGGGATAGCATGTTGTTTTCTATAGCTTGATCAAGGAATTTCTTTTCCAGGGCCTCATCACCCTTAATACTGCCAATCCGGAAAGGAACATTCATTCTGCTCCTGCTCTTCTTTTCCACAGGACACCTGAAAATTTCACAGAAATATGATTACAGCCATATTTTGGCTTGTTATCAGATCAGTACATATTAATAAACTAAATTGTAGGTGGTATTCAACTAAGTTTTACTCAGAATAGACCTATTGAAATTAATGGGCCTAACATAGCCGTGTTCATTCATTTTTGCACGTCTACTCTGAGTAAAACTTAATTGACTACCATCCTATGTTTCTAAGTGACGTAATCTTTGGTCAGCCACAGAAATCAGTTCTACTTGCAAACTCTAAAGGGCTACCTGAAAGATAATTACATGGAAATTACACGGAGAGGTGTCAGATGACCTCATCTCTATATGTTGAAAGAATGCATGGAGGCGTCTGCAAAGGCTAGCCATGCCCCCATCGTGGGCAACAGCCATGCCCCTGCTCCTGGACACTTGGCAGGTGTTCATTTGGCATGTGAGAAGACTGTGTCTACATGTGTGAAGATATTCAACACACCTGCCAAAGATGCTTGAACCGTGTGTGTGTGTGTGTGTGTGTGTGTGTGTGTGTGTGTGTCTGAACAACTTTTAAATAAGCACCATGGGAAATAATACATGAAGCCGGTAGGTCGCTTTTCAAAGTTAAACTGCTTTGCTGTTTTCTACAAACAAGCGGTATATAGAATTTTATGAAATAAACATTTTTTGAAGCACAAGAAATGTGCTTTTCCACTACAGGCTCCTCTAAGCTGGGGAAAGCCAATGAAGCTTTGGTTTTTCCCAGATGTACAAAAAGGCGGCGGCACTGCGCAGGGTAGCAAGCGGGCAGAGGCAAGGCTGAAGGACTCTTTTGCTTGACTGGAAGGAGAATATGCTGTGAATCATTTTATATTACACTTGTTGTGTTCTACCTAATTCTCATCAAATCCAGAAGAGATTCAACAAAAGATTTGCAGCTACAATTACCAAGAAGCCGCATGCAAGCCTGCAGTTGGCTCAACTGACGCAGCACAATCTCAACCACAAGAACTCTGAAGCCCATGTGATCATTTTTATTATTTAGTTTATATATCACTGATGCCCAAATAGGCTTCTAAGCCGTCTACATGCATAAAAGCCAATTGCCACAATTTGATAGCAAAGCACTGCTATCTATTCACACTTGAAAAGGAGAATGGATATTACATAATTTAGGCCACTTCTGGCTGTGGTTAAAAGGAGTCAATAAGCAGGCACTGGACATTTTTTTAAAAATACAAAGAAGCTAAAACTTTTGCCCGAGTGATTTGAAATTTACTTCCAGATTTTAGCATGCAGTAAACCTCAGGCATGATTCAGCTACCACACATATATGTTTTTGAAGTTCCAATTTCACTGTTTCACACCAACATACCGCAGAGACACGCAATGCAAACAAACTGTAGCAAGTTTGCATGATGAAACAAGATTCTTGGCGCACTGAAAAGCTGTTCACATTTTGCTCTGTCCAGTGAGGCACTTCGTTGCTTAGGTGGCATTTCACAGGTAAACAGCCTCCAGTCAAAACGCATGGCACAGAATACAGCAGTACGTACTGATAAGATGCATACAGCTCAATTCCATCATAATAATGGCCACCACTTTCGTTGTGAATTCCTAAACAGCTGGCCGGCTACAGGCAAAAACCTTATTAGCTGCCATGGGGGGAAATAAGGTTCTCCTGGCTATAATCTCACTTAAATGCAACTAAGAAGCTAGATGTTATGAAATGGGTAGGATGAAGGTAAACACATTACAGATAACGTACCATTCAAAGCATGTGATTTCTAGCATGGCATAGTCCTCTCGCAATATGCACACAGGCAGAAGCTGCCATTCCTGGGAGAAAGCAAGGCTACAAGCTTTTTCACTGAAATGCTAGTTTTCCACATGTGCTTGTGTGGAAGACTTGCTAAAGTCCTATATAGACAAAGTCCTCTGAGATAGCACTGTACAGTAACAATGGTAAAAGTCAGGACAACTTACACGTAGAATCCACTGGATCCATCAATAATATCATAAATCATTTGTGACTTCATTTGACTAAGCTTATCCATAGCTGCAGCTCCGCCATTGTTTCTTACCCAATCCAGGACCAAGCCTGTGATGTAGATACTGGAATCAAAAGAGAGGAGGCACCAATTATTTGCAATGCTATGTTCATGTCTCAATAACAAAAACAGCAAGTTTTGCTTACATGGTATAGAAGAGAAGTAAAACCAACAAGAGTGTGTGTTGGGGGACAAGGAAGAGACAGTCATCAGTCCCCAAGGCATAATCTCACAAATGCACCCAGTACCTAATCTAAATTGACATGCCCCATGAAGACCAGAAGTGTGTCACGCCAAGGTGTCAGCAGGCATCCTGTTTCAAATGGCACAAGCAAGCAAGCCAAATCACATGCAAAAAGGCAAAGCATCATTTTACGGCAAGTGAAACCTGTCAGCCAAAGCAAGAGAACTTCCTACATAATACTTTTTATTCTGGTTACAATATTGCTGCCGGTTGACAGTGCTCTTGGAACACAATACCGTAGAGACAATTGGAGGCTGTAGATATAATGCTAGGGCAAAATTGAAAATTCCCATTGTTTCTTCATCTGTATAGGCCCTGTCATTACTGCTGAAATTATGATCTAACCAACAAGAGATCCAGTTGTGAAATACTAGTCAAATTAAAGGATCTTGGCTCAAGTGGCAGAGAAGCCATTCAAACTTGCGAAAGATAATGCTGGCATTGGCCTCCTGTTGATACGACAGCGTTAACATTTTTATCAAACCTACAGTTTGATTATCTTCTCCAATCCTCTGGCCACTGCTGAGTTTTCCAAACTTGCTGGCATATTGAGTGTAGCACCTTAACAGCATCATCTTTTAAATTTTTTAATAGTTCAGCTAGAATATCATCCCTTCCACTGGCCTTGTTATTAGCCTGAGCCAACTGTATCTCACAGTGCTCACCCAAGTCATCTGATCTTTTACTGTCCCCTTGTGCAGAAAAGCATCGTTCACCCTATGCAGCTGGCATGCAGGAGTGTCCTTCTAAGCTGCCTGCCTTCTCCGGGGACCTTCTGGTTGGTCACTACTTTGGAAGCGGGATCGTGGGCATTTGCCTTTTATTTGTAAAGCTGCCATTATGCCAGTGCCTGGATTTGGTCCCAGAATCACACAAATCTGTATTGTCACTCAGGTACATGCCCCATTTCCAGCACATTACACAAAAGCCATGAGCATTAAGGAAGCAGAGAACGCCCAGAAATCAGTGTTCCAATGTGGAGCGTGAAATGTGTTGAAGCTGGTATGGGGGCCCTAATCCACCTTCCAGACAAAAGGACAGACTTTGATGCCACAACACAAACCAACACAAGCCTTTGGCAGACAATAAGCCTAAAATATAAAACATTCCTGTTCATTAGCTATTTTGTTCCATTTCCACATCACTCTTTCTCTCTATATTTGCACACCTGTTGCAAAAGTGTCCCACACTCAGAATTCCTGTATGAGCTAGTTTGGTACCGGTTCATTATACCCTGTACTGGATTTCACATAAGCCTTTATGATCCACTCACTAAATAAGTGGGGGCAGGGGGCGTAATAGAATGACCCACTTTAAAAGCCACATAGCAAGCTTCCATGCCATCCCCAAAGCAGGTTTAGTCATAGATTTGAATATCAGGGAAATCCTTGTAGCTAGGAAATGCAATTTCTCCCTGGGGGGGCAGGAAGCACTGTTAATCTTCATGCAACAGATTAACGTCAGGAAGCCAGGACTCCTTTTGGCAAGAGGTTAAAACGATCCGTATTGGACTAATTTAATTCAGTGCTTCACTACAGCAGCTCATGGACATTCAGGTCAGGTCCCCAGCCAACTAACGGCTGCACAGAGAAGAAAGAGAAACAGTCAGAATTACCGAAAAAAGGAAAGAGAGTTTGGTCAATCTCTTGCAAGACACATGTTGTTTTCAAGAAGCAAACTCGAGGCAGAGACATCCTGCCAACTTGCAGGTTACAAATTTTACAGCACTGTAAATACGGAATGTTCTACAAAATGGGTAACTAGTTTACAAATATATAAGAAAAAATGAAGTTTAAAAGTTTGCAATTGTCTGCCCTGAGTTTTATATCCCTACTACAGTATACAATTATTATGCAAGCTACTGATAATTTAGCAGTTATGGCTTCAAGGAGAATTCCATTTTTCTTAATTGAAATTATTTTCCATGCATGTAAACCTTTCACTCCATACGCAGGTTACTAGAATAATGTAGTGGGGAGGGACTTAAAACTAGGCACCAAAAATGACCAATAGATGCAAAGCTCACCACTGGTCAAATAGGGTACTTTCTCAATAATGATGCATTCTTCCCTTTCACCACACCCCATTTTGTCTTCGCAGAGAAGCTTTCCTTGGTTTTTCTATTTAGCCAGACAGAAACAACCAATCATGTTGTATGGCATAGCCATATTTCCAAATTTTAAAATCCTTGCAATGTTTGTGTTGTGCTTGTCAGGGAGAGGGAAATTGTGCTTTTCTGATGGGGTTGTAAACCCCCCGAAAATGTTTACTTAAAGGGCAATATAAAATTATTTGAAATAAATAAAGTTAAAATACTCCATACATTCCAGAACACTGCCAACACTCACTATCGAATAAGTAACTTTTGGCATGTGTGAATAAAATCTGTGTGAAACTTCTAGTAATGGGAAAGGGTTTGAGGAGGGGGGGGCACCAGCCTCTTGTACGTGGTAGACACATGTTGCACAATTAAAGACTAAGAGTTCTGTTTGAACACCTGCATCTGATATGGTTATTCTCCACCTTGCAAGGTAACATTCATAACATTTTTTCTATTGGTACATCCTATGAAGTTGAAACAGACTTTTAGAAATGGGGATTTAAATGCCTGAAAAAAATGAAATCCCTGTTTTACACTCCTAACCCATTACAGAGAGTTGTAGGAACTGCTTGCGTAACTAAAATTTTCCATTCACATAATTCATGTGCTCACACAGTAGAACTGAAGAATATTTTGTAGTCACACAATTACATACACTCACTCACCTCTTGAGTAACTTTTAACTCCTAATTACCCTAACAAAAGCACAACTTCACTGCTGTCAGCAATTCAGAAACACACAGAGTAACCCTTTATTCAGTTTTGCCTTGTTTGCATCTAGAACTGCTAATTAAATTCCATTTAGTAACCATGATGCCTAGATGACAATTAAGATGGAAAAGGCATGGTTGTTGGTTGGGATTTTGGTCTGCGGAAATAACCACCTGAGCCAGTTCAGCCTGAAACAGAGAAGTCAAGAGATGCATGTAGGCAGTGGAAGGGACTGAAACTATGGGCAGAGAATTTTTCGGCTCAATTCAGACCATGATCAGAAGCAGACCTGGCATTGCCATGACCATCTTTGCAGTTTTCGCACAGTGCCGCAATGTGACACTACATCAAGGACACAACAAAGAATTAGCCAGTACTGCTGTGTAAGCCTATCTGCCAGCAGAATAGGAAGTCCTAAGAAAGCATTATGTCAAGGGTATGTTCAAGTCTGGAGTCAGTCCTGCTGAGGACCAATTCAGGAAAAGCAGGAACTCCGCTAAAATTTATACCACCCTGACATTTTATTTCACTGGGAGAATTTGGTTATGTCACTGAGACAGGACAACAATACCTTTTCAATGCCACAGTATGTAAAAAAGCCTAACACAGCTTCTACAATGCAAAGCTGAACTATATAATAAAAATAATCCAAAGCAACAACTAACATTTATTTTCTGGAGTAGCTTTATTTTCTGGAATAGCTTGGGGCGGAACCTTATCTCCCTCATCTAGTGGGTTCGGACAGCCACCTGCCTGACATCTCAATGACATTAGATAACCTGTTTTTGCATAGCACTGTACACCAAATCAGCAGCAATCAGCTGATCACTGGAGTTTGCAAAACGCCATGCATGGCACTATGCAATCATCAGCTGACTGTCAGAGTTTGCAAAGCACTGTGCACCATTTGCATGCCTGCAAACTTCCACTTGGCCCGGTCATGTCTTTATCTAGTATAGGGCAGGTGGGCATGGCTTTGCCAAAATGGCCTTGGGGGCCAAATGGAGAGGCCTGGTGGGCCTAATTTAGCCCACAGACTGGAGGATCCTAACCTCTGCTCTGCATAGTAAACTTCCGAGTAATTAGCAAAATGAAAGATATTGTACTGTGGCAAAATTACCTGAAGCATGGAGGAGTGTTGTATAGTGAGCTGTTCTCCACTTGCACTTTGTAGTCCAACACTGTTGGGCACTCTTTGAGTGCAAAGCCAATCAAGTCCTCACGTACTATAACCACCGTAACTCCAGCACAGCCTGCATTCTTCTGGGCACCAGCAAAAATTACACCAAACTTGACATTGGAAGTAGAGAGGAGAAAAGAAAAGAAAGGGGAAATGGATATTAAATCCATGTACTCATTTGTACATTACAGTCGTACCTTGGCTCCCAAACGCCTTGGGAGTCGAACATTTTGGCTCCCAAACAATTGAAACCCGGATGTGACTGTTCTGGTTTTCAAACATTCTTTTGGAAGCTGAACGTCTGACGGGGCTTCCATGGTTTCCGATTGGCTGCAGGAAGCTGCACTTTGGAAGTCAAACGTTTCAGAAGTTGAACGGACTTCCAGAACGGATTATGTTTGACTTCTGAGATATGACTGTATAAGCAGAACACATACTGGTGTATGTTCCTATACACACAAATTAAGGAAAAGATCACTGCTGTGAAACATTAGCAAGCTAAAATCACTTAACAATGCATATACTGAAAGTGAAATACACTCAGGAGGTCCTTCTCAGGTGATAACTTGCAATGAGAGCCTAAATATGTTTTACAGAAAGCAGACCTATTCAAATTAATGGATCTAATTTAGTCATGCTCGTTGAATAAGTGAGTAAAATTACACAAATCAGCTTGAGCAAACCAAGGTTTGAGATATTAGGTTACACTGTGCAAAGGAACAAACTGCCCTTTTGGAACTTTACCTTAGACACATCCACCGGTCTAGAGAGGAAATTGGATGACATATCACACACCAAAACTGTCTTTCCAACATCAGGTACAAAGTCAAACTCCACACCATGAACCGTCTCATTTGCACAATAGTAGACATAAGAGGCATCGGGGTTAAGGTTCCAAGTGCTTGGATCAGGAATTTCTGAAGCAGGTAAGACAACAGACAGAGAAACAATGGAAATATTTCCCAACTAGTAGATTCAGAAGTCTGATGAGATACAATTTTCCTTTAAATATTGAACTTCCCCAACCTGGCACTAGAGCTGGGCGATATCTGGTTTTCAACCTCCCTGCTGTGGCAGAGGGTGTGCCATGCTTCCCCCCAGCAACAGAGGGCCTTGCTGGGCTCCCCACAGCGGGAGAGGGTTCTGCCGTACCTCTCCACAGTGGCAGAGGGTGTGATACACATCCCTGCGGCAGCAGAAGGTCCCATACTACCTCCCCATGGTGGCATAGGGTGTGCTGCTCTTCCCCACAGCAGCAGAGGGCCTTGACGAGGCTCCCTGTGGCAGTGGAGGGCCTTAAAATTTAAGGAAGTAGTAAATTTAATAAAAATATTAATAAACTTCCATATAATATATTGAATATCTTTTCAACTAATTTAAGAGTAGTTTAAGTGATTTACTAGTCAAGTTGCATCTGCTTCCCCACTGAGAGGTCTAAGTGGAATCTGTGCATGCAGAAGCCCCACTGAGTTCAACTAAACTTTACTTCTACTTTCCTGGGAGTAAGCCTCATTGAATTCAGTAGGGCTTGCTTGTGAGTAGACACGCATTTACTTGCACTGCTTACTGAAAAACACCCTCCCCATCATTCTCACAAGCAAGATGAGCACCGCACCCCCTAGTCGCCTTTGACTGGACATAACAGTCCAGGGGTCGTTTTCCTTTACCTAATGTTTGCACAGTCTCATAAGCTGCTCTGAAAGACGGGGCGGAACCCTAATTTATGCACTGCACAGCAGACACACAATATCATCATGCATTTGGTTGAATGGGTAGAACAAGATGTGTTTCATAGATACAGCAAGTGGCCCTATTCTTTTTCATCATGGGTACTTCCAGGCCAGCACTCTTGTCAAATTGCATTTCTGCTTTGATCCTCCCTCTCCCTCTACTGATTTTCCCATGCTCCTAAACTTGTGTTTTCTTTTTTCTCCCATGCACAATTTTACCCATACATGGTCCAATAACTTTGATGTAATGCGCCCACAGAAGGGGGGAGGGAGGGCCAAGATGGGAGTGTAACAGCCAGATTTAGCCTCTCCTAAAAGCAATGTGCAGAAGCGGTTAGTTTTTCATGAAGGGGTGCACAGGTACCAACAGGTACCAACAAATTCGGCAGTTCTTGAAAAGACCATTAAGAAAGATGGTCAAGGGCTAGGAAGCAGCAGCAAAAGCTTCCTATCCAGGCCAAATCATAAGAATGGCTGCATTTCAGTAATGAGATAACCAGTTTTCATACTTCGGGTCCCATTTTTCTTTAGGTTTGTAGTGAATTCTAGTGTGTGTGTGTGTGTGTGTGTGTGTGTACACACACACACAAAACACACACAAGCACAGTTTGTTTTTACAAATAACAGAAACAGTAAGCAGGAAATAAAATGCACATACAACAGTTTAGCTTCCACAAACGTTTAAGTTTGCAAGTTTACTTACTTGTGTAACTAGAGAGTTTAGGATGAACAAGGTTCACTTTGGCATATTTCTCTGCTTCCTTGGCTGCTTTTGCTGACCAAGCTCCTGTAACCACATAATCAGCACACCTGGCTTCTTTTAGCCCAATAAGATTAAGTGGGACACCACTGAACTGTCCGGATCCACCTCCTTGGAGAAAAATCACTTTGTAGTTATCTGGTATTTTTCTGTGCAAAGAAGTATCGGGAAAATGAAACAATACTATCAGTTCAGGATTCAAAATATTTGACAGTTGTTGTTCTCCAAATTAGATCCCTGGTGAAAATATCAGTTCTAGATCAATTAAACTTTTTTGTTAAAATGATGTTTTACATTATTTGTAAACAGTTACTATCCAGTATTTCAACTGATACACAGTATTTCAGTATAACTGTCTGTCAGACTAATAAGCAATAGCTATATAATAGTCTACATATTTCAGCTTCCAAAGAAAATAAGAAAAATGTTTTTAAGTTCCAGAAGCTCTATAAATGCTGGTACTGGACCAGTCACATTAATATAACATGAAGAAGAAAGCCTTGTGCTGTGATTAGATGACTGATGACAATGCAAAATTACAGATAATCAACAAGGCGTGCGCTTGGTGCTGCTGAACAAATTTTAGCAGAGTGAGCAATCTTACAATGCTGTTCCAGAATGAACTGCGGAAGTCAAAATTTATAGCCAGTCCAGATACATGCAAAAAAGTACCTAATCTCTTTGCACGTTTCTTGTTTGGAGTCTGCAAAGCATCACTCTAAGCCCACTCCCAGATATACTAGGCAGAATTCTAGGCTGCCCTGTGGATCTCGGACACTTCACATGCATGTCTTCAAGCATGGACAGCCGTTGGCAAAACACCACAAAGGAAGGCCTACTCTTGACTTCTTCAGAGCAAGCTTGAGCAAATATTCCATATCTGCATCTAACCCATGGTACTGTGCTACAGTTGCAAGGATTACATGCATTTTGCACTTGCCAATATAATATTAGAAGCAATAACTGAACCTGCTGGCAACCTTTAAAGAACAAATCATTCTAAGAACAGGAGCACCAAGTGTTTGGTCTTGTGTCCATATCAAAAAAACAGACACTTTGATTAAATTACACATGGAGTGGGAACTGTACTACAGTTACTATGTTTTCAGATTACAGGCTTTTTAGAATGTGAATAAAAATGATCACTTACAAGAGTTCACGCAAGCACTTTTCAGCTGCTTTGACAATTTTTGAAAAATCAGATGATCTGTGGCTCATTTCTGCAACAAAATAAATATATCAGAAATGACACAATACAAACCATATCGCTAAAATAAATTTGGCTTTATAAAATTGCCATCTTTTAATTCACCTTTATTCAATGGAGACAGGAGGTCAGTGGGTGCAGGAACTGTGTGCAAAGGTCCGCTTCCTCCACTGAAATGAATGGAGCACTCTTTTCAGGCAGCACAGCTACGTACATCAGAGCTCCTACACCCTTGAGGAAACTGCTAGACCAGGGTGACAGCTTCTGTTTCAGTACCATAGGGGGTAGAAACTGCAACGGTAGCTGGATCCTCAGTTCACTTCACTGGACAAGTGACAGGGAAATAGCAAGAGCTGGTGTTGCATAGCTGTAGCTGGAGCGTTGCAGGTGGCTCAGGAAGACCAAAGTTTAAAGTCCTGCTCAGCCACGAAGTTCATTGGGTGACTTTGAGCCAACTGCAGTTTCTCAAGCTTAACCTTCTACATTGTGCAATCTTGATAAGAAAATGAACACCCCTGGCCCCTTCAGACATCTGCTTTCCAGAGCTCATTGGTGCAAGGGTGGGATAAAAGTGGGAGAGATACCTATTTCAGAAAGGATAATTCTCAAACTGGGAATGCCTAGATTTAAATGTGTAGCTCTTCCTTGCTGTGTTCATTATAACATACAATTAAAAGCTCCAAATGCTAAAAAGACATCAAGAATAATTAAGAGTGCCTTACCAAGAACACTAATGCCAAGGCCATTATAATCCACCAACTCTTTCTGGGCTTCTAACAATACCTACAAAAGAAATCAATTCGATATCACTGTGGATATTTCAATGTCAAATCTCACAAATCCTAGTGACAATATAGAAACATTCGTAAGTGTATGTGTTATCCAAGCATAGGCAGACATAGTTATACCAGGTTGTTTTCTATCACCTAATCCTTTTTTGTTTCTTTTACTATTGTTTAAAGAACTGGAGATACCAAAGACACATCCAGAGACTTTCTGCACACTCAGCATGCACCTTGTACTTTTGAGCTATGCTTTCTGAGCTTATATATTTCTTATAAAGAGGAATTCTTATGAAGACTTTAAAAAACAGGGATTCAGCAGGATCAGATTATGTGTAGTGTCGCCCATGGTTATTTCAATATGGCTAAAGTTTTAGCAGCCAGTCACAGATTTTTCAGTGTTTCAGGTACACCTCACATCCAGAGTCATTCTCTCTTTGCACTGATGTGAAAGACTGCTGGAATAAATGACCTAATTTATCATTTTCATGCACATCATTTTGGACACTGGGCACCCCCCCCAGTAAACCACTGAAAAATAAAGGCATTTTTCAATAGCCATTGATATACATGTGTTTAGGCACAAGTTCTATTAAACATAAAAATTCATTTCTAGCTGATTAATCAGATTCAGCACAACAATAAGACACTAATACACAATCCTCTGATTAGAAAAGGCATCAAGTTCATGTTATTAGGGAAGGGGAATCTGTGATTCTCTAGCTGTTGTTGGACTACAGCTTCCATCTTCCATGGCCCTATGGGCTGGGGCTTATGGGGGTTGGAATCATACAACATCTGAAGGGGCACAAGGTTCACATCCCTATCAGAATATTATGTATGAAGATTAATTCAAAGGAAAATGTTTGCTGTAGACTTCTAAAGCAGTCTTTTAGAAATTAGCAACAACTTCACAGCTTCCCATGGGCATAGCCAAGATTTATGTGGCGGGGCAGGCTTCATGTTGGGGGGGGGGGAGAACCTCAGTTAGTTAAATATTTTTATTGATTTACTTGATTGGGACAGAGCAGCTCCCCCACCCCACCCCCACAGCTTCCCAGGTCCAAAAGAGAACAATGCACAATAGTGATTTAAACTAACTAAAGCACTTAGGAATGCAATTCTTATGGAAAGCTGGAAAAATAATTTATATCTGAGAAGGAGCCAAACCTCTCCTATATGTGATTGGATCAAGACAGATGCTGATGTAACTTTCTGAGCAGATGAGTTTACAGTCAGCATATTACTATCATATGTTGCATAAAATCTATTTCTCCAGTTGCCTGACATTAAACTAGAATATCTGCAAATGTTTTTCTGTCCTGCATGTTCACAAAGCATTTATTCAGCAGTGGTAAACAAAGGGTTCTTTTAATTCCAGCCCCATGCACAAACAAAAGGGGTAAGCATTTTTATTCCATGAGCTCTGATATTAGTAGCTTTTTCAACTGGAAAAAACCAAGCAAACTATATTCCTTTTCACAACTGTTGGAGCAAGGAAATGGGGAATTTAGGTAGTTTTTTCCACAGCTGCTGGGACACACATCCACAGAAAGAGAATGTGTACTTTTCTTAAAACCCCTGAAATGGCCCTTGTGTTACAACTCAACAAAATGGGTAACCAATGATCTGGGAGAAAAGGTGGGAGGTCTGACATTTTAAAACAGCCATATGTCCTTTTAAATGGAGTGGGAGTCAGAGACAAAATGCCCTTTGCACTCTTCCAATGCAGTACAAGGCTTTGGGAGTTAAAAAGAGGAGGGGGAATACCCTGCCATGCAGGCATTCATTTTGCCAGATGTTCTGGGACAGCCTTGAAAAAGGCATTTCCCCTCCTTTACTATTATACCTGAAAGAGCAAGGCGTTAGCAATTGCTCTTTAGTTCACTGTCAGCACAGAAGACGCCAGCACAGCAAGAAGAGAAACGAAGATATGAAGAGCTAGCGCTAACTTGCCAGCTAATTAGCGTACTTGGCAAAGATCCAGTACAGCACTTTTTTAAAGCCCCAGCCTTTCTCACCCTTTGCTCCACTTTAACCACGAATGCAAAATCCCTCCTTTGTTACAACTTGCTAACACCCGTCTCGAGACAGCTCTCCGACGGGAGAAGACGGGAATGTCCTCTGTACTTAAAGCAAACACTTGCAGATTGACCCTTAGAGATACCGCTTCCACAGCCCCGTTCAACGGACTATAATAGCTGTCGATCTTTTCACGTAACAGCGTAGAGAGGACGGGAGCACAAGCACACACCTTCTGCAATATCTCTTAGCATTGTGAAATGTTGATTTAGGGAGTCTCTTCCCTGACCAACGATCCGCAGCTCCTACTGCGAAGATAACCCCCGTCGCGAGGGCACCAAAAAGCGCACACCCCCAACGCAGTTATCTGAAGGGAAGCCTTAAATTGAGTGGGGGGGGGGCTTACTTCCAACTTACAGCGCAAGCCTACTCGGAAGCAAGCCTCGCCTACTTCCATGGTTACGTGAATACAGGACTGCAGCAGCCACTGGCTTCCGAAGGCACATGCATTGGATCGGACTGCGCAGTGCAAATTCTCCCCACTCGCGCGTCTTGCCTGCAGGATTTAGCCAGGCGGAGCACGTACCGGCAGCGGCAGCTTCGCAGGTCCCGCGCCGAAGTTGGCCACATGCTTCTGGGCGTCCATGGTCGCAGACGATGCTTCCTCCGCGTCCCTCCCGGCTTTGTGGGGCTGCAGCGGGAGCCGCGTCTCCGGATATTCCGAGGCATAGCGACCTTGAGCGTCGCTGCTTTCCGATTGGCTGCTTGTGCCTAGGTATGGTAATTACCACGCTCCGATTGGCCAGCGGCTTGCGTCTGGCCAAGCCATTGGCCGGATGGGCGCAGGAGAGAGGAGATGCAAATCAGGAGCCGGATTGCAACATTCGAAGGGATCCAGCAGCTGGAGCGGAGCTTGCGGCTCGTCGAGGCAGCGGCATTCAACCTTGGGCCCGCGACGCCGCCACTCCCCCTTGGCAGCGGAGCCGAAAGAGCTGCGGGCGCCTGTTCTCTTTCAGAGGGCGACGAACTCTGTTCCGGGCACCTTGCCTGCCCCCGCCTGCACCATCAGAGCAATTAGGATCTCTGCAAAGCGCGGGAAAGAAGAAAGGAAGGGAGCTGATGAAGTCTAGAATTGTTTGAAACCAGACCACCCCGCACTGAAAAGGATCGGGCCACAAACGCTTATTGCAATGCGCTGGCTCCTTCCTATGGACAGTGGAATACACTGCTTGAATTTTCAAGTGGTCACTGGGGTGCATTTAAAACAGGGATGTGGCACCTAGGGCCCACTAGACGGATTTTCCTAAACTACTGCAGCTATTTATTTCGTGAAATGTATATACCGCTGGTTGTAAACAGGGTGGATTTGATTTAAATCAAACTGATTTAAATCACGATTTAAATCACTAGTCAGTAAGGCTCATGGTGGATAAAAATCAATGATTTAAAAAAAAATAATAATCAAAAAATTCTGATTTAAATTTAAAAAATCTGATTTTTTTATTATTATTTTTTTAATCGTTGATTTTTATCCACCCTGAGCCTTACTGACTAGTGATTTAAATCGTGATTTAAATCAAATCCACCCTGGTTGTAAATGAGGGGAGAAACCTCAAATCGGTGGCTGGTACTGGCAGGAGTTGGATTCCATCAACATTTGGAAGAACAGAATTTCCTAACCAGCCAGGGAAGTATTGTTATGGGTTTCCAATACCAGTACGGATTGTTCATAGTTAACTAGCCTTTGTCTTGAGGCAATACAAGGACTTGACAAAAGAGTGTTAATAGTGGTGTGTTGCTGTCATGGAACTAAGCAGTTAGTCAATTGCTTCTTCATCATGAGAATGTTCTGATGAAAAGACACTTATTTGAAGAAAAGAGAGCAGACCTTGCTCCACCACAACAGAGGAGGAGGTAATGCAGGTGACTTGTGTAAGAGAGGGTGCAGTTTTGAGGAAAGCAGAGTTTTGCAGTGCAGTGAGCTAAGGCACTATTTACACTGTGTGCCTCTACCTGCACTCAACTTGTATATTTTATTATAAGTCACCCTTGATAATCATCCAAAGGAAGCCAAACCCCAAAAATACTGTGGCCCTGGAACTTCTCAACGCTCAACATACAACACAATTGTCCTTTGAATTACCGGTACGGTAGCTGCTGCAATGGCAAACTCTAGCAGCCAACTATGTTACAATAGATGCCATTCAGTGATCCAGTATGGTACAGTGGCTAGAACATTGGACTCAGACTAAGCATATCTGTCCAAATTCTTCCTCAACCATGAAGATCAGTGAGTGACCTTAGGCCAGCCTCTGTCTCTTGGCCTAATGTACCTGAGAGGGAAGTAGGATGGCCTGTAAGTACTCCAGGTTGAAATGAGTGGGACACTATAAGCACTTTCTACTGAAATTGGGCTCAAAACTCTACCAGAATGGAGAGTACTAACATGGGTTTTGAGAGGTGGTTTGAATGAATTTTTAAAATGTCTTAATATTTATCCTTCCTTCCCTGCTCCCAACAGTTGTAGTGCAGTTCTATATACAACTATGCTGCAGGATGTGCTTTTTTATATTTCAGGACTGCAGATGCACTGGCTAAATAGGCTACAAACACTGGCATAGGTGTACTGCCAATTCTGTAATCAACTGCTACCACACAAGCATGGAATTGGGACAGCCTTAAGCTGCACAGTTAGACATCACATCTATAAAACAGTTTGTTGCTGTCGTCCAATGGCTACTAATATAGGCAGGGACTGGAAGGAACCATTGTATAAATTAGTTGTATGCCAGTCTATAGGAATACCCTATACTTTAAAAGTGAGATGTCAGGCCTGCCAATGGACAAGGCTAATATCGCAATGTTCTGTCCACCCACCCACCCACCATAACATGTAGCACACCATAGCCTGGCAATATTCTGGTGATATGGCTTTCTGTAAATTTCCAGTGTATTTCTCTAGAAAACAGAAATAGTGGCTAAATGACATCGGGGAATCAATGAATCTAAACTGAGTACTATTTTGGAATCAGCATTTCAAACCTAGAACATCCACAGTTGCTGGCCTGTACATAGGCAAGTTTTGCACCCTTGCCCTTGGCCACTTATTACAATTGCTATGCAGAAATTTGGATATGACTGAACAAAGAGACTTAAAAATGAATACAGTTGGGTTACCAACATGCTGCCCCGGGGTGCACCTGGTGCCTGCAGAGACATTCCCTGGTGCTTATATGTTCCTTCCCTGCCACTGAAATTGGGTTTGAAAGAAGCATTCTGTTGCAGTGGGTAGAAGAGGGTGGGGGTGATTATGCCTATGATAGTTTTTCCAGTTTATGAATGTGCCCACAGTCCCCAAAAGGCTGATGGCCTCTGATTTAGAGCCTTCAATTTTGTAGTAAGGTCGGGGACAGAGCACAAACATTGAGTTCCAAAGGTCCCAGGTTCAATCCTACATTCAAGTAGGGATGTGAAAGAGCTGGAGAGAAAAATGGAGTAATGTCCCAACACAGCATAAGTTGGCTTCCTAGGTTCACCCTATGTTGGCAAACCAATTTATCAAGCATTAATTGCACTAGAAAGAGGGTAGGAATTAGGGATGCAATTTACTTTTTCAGTGTGATATTGGGAAACTGGAAAGAAACTCATTTATTCAGGTTAAGGTTCAATTTATAAAAAAGACAAATGGTGAAATCCTACCCCCCACCCCAAAAGCAATGTGGTGCGGAGGTGAAGCAACCGATGTTGAGTAGATGTGAATTGTGCACACAGCACATTTCACAGATTATGAAATGGACAAACTGACGTCATATGAAAGGGCAAATACTCTCATAAGTTTAAGCAGGAAGCTGCCAACAAGTTCATGATATTACTGCATGAGACCAAGAAACCAATGCCTTCAGTAGCTTGCCGTAGAAGTGTAAACAACTGTGAAATTGTCCAACCAGCTAACCTAATATTTATATCATCAAAAGTGAACAGAAGTTGTAAAATGACAAATTGAAATTATGGACACTGCAAGACATTCTGATAAGCTATGGAACAAATAGAGGTCAGAGTATTGATGTAAAGCTTTTGCCATGTCAAACACAAAAGCACTCAAAAGTGAAACATTAACCACATGCATGGGGTTCTTTTAAAAGCCACAAAGCAACTACAGCAAAAAGACATTTTAATTTATATGCTTCTTAAAACAAGTTGAAACAATTTTTGTAATAAAATATTAACACTCAAAACTAAGTGTTAATCAAACTGCTTTGTTTGCTAGGAGTTAACAGTACCATGTACCGTATTTTTCCATGTATAAGATGCTCCCATGTATAAGACGAGCCCCAATTTTAAACCTAATTTTTTGGTTAAAAAACCTAGTCTTATACACGGGGAAATACGGTAAATCTAGTTTTAAGAATTATGAAAGTCTACTGCTGTTTTGGCTTAGTAAAAGTAGTTGTTCTATGGAAAACAATTAGCTTTGTTTATAGTCAATTCAGGTTTAATAATTAAAATTAGTTTTAAGTTGGCATGAGAGCAAACTGTTCACTGTAGGCTGAAATCTGGTATAGCTTTCATGCCTATTGCTATAACTTAGGCTTGGTTCACACATGCATATCATATAGGCTTTTATCCAGCGTAGCACCAGGTCTCTCATTCTATCAGTACAAGGATTTCTGCTTGTGCAATGGAATGTTCCTCCCTCTCTTCCCCTGCATACCTCCTAAATCAGTTTGGATGCAGTTTGAACAAGATTCAGTCATCGAATATCTTTTTATATTTTATAATATCCACAGTTAGTTAAAATGAAAAGCAAAAACCTTTGAAATAGTCTTTTTAATCAATAAAGTTATTTAAAGACAAGTTATACTTGCGTAAAAAAGGGAGAGGAAAATGCTAAAAAAAGCCACAGCCACTTAAATTTTTGCATTTGATTCCTAATATTGGTATTCTGTAGGTGAATAGTCTATACAACGTCAGACGTTAAAACTTGTTAACAAAATGTTTTTTAGACAAACTAAAAAAAAAATCATTTTATTCACACAGCATTTTGTTATTTAAAACTTGTCTCACGTTAGAATTATGCACAAGAATTATCGGAATCACATGGGATCCTTTATAAAACAATATAAAAAGTAAAACACACAATCCTTTTGGATACTGCCAGCGAGTATTCTTGCTAAGATTTACACTGCAAGAAGTTAGGCATGACATAGATGCACAAAGTGCTGCATGAAGTTTTGAAAGCATGCATTTATCTCCAAGACCCATGAAGTGAACTACCCAATAGGAATGTTTCGGTTTTTTAAATACCTCCCATAGAATGGATGCTTTCGTGTATTTCAGAATCAGAACCTACTGTGTCATTTTTAGAAAGGTCTGTTTGATGTGCTCTTTGATCTCCAGCAACAAAGTTTGCAGTATAGGGAAGTCTTTTTGAGGAAACTTTACCATTTTCACTAGGAAGATTGCTGCATTTGCTACTATACATATTTACACTGTGATCAGAGACTGAATGCCAACTAGCAACTCGTTGCCTTACAGAGGACCCTCTTGCTTCCAGTTCCACAGGTTGGCTGCTCTTCTCAGAAAATGCTGCCTGGCTGATTTTTGGTGCATTTTCTTCCATTCTCCAACTTTCAACTTTACCTTCAAAGTCTTGCCATAAACTTTTCTTGGGCTGTCCAATGCCCTGAAGTTCTTGTCCTTCTGTTTTAGCAGCTAGGACATTATTTGCAATTTGAAATGGAGCTAAATCAGTCTGGAAGGAGATGGGATCAGGAATAACAGCTGAACCAGCATTCTAGGGAGGAAAAGAAAAGAAAATTAAAATGAACATCAACTGAATCTCTGCAGCAATTTTCTAACTAGACTGCTATGTTTACAGTCAGAGGGAGAATTGCTTCTTTCCCACCCCAGTATAAAACACCATCAGTGTGCTCAGAGTTGGCTACCACTTTCTCTACACTGGGAAAAGGGAGATAGCTGGAAAGTGTGAAATAAGCAAGTCTCACCAAACTCATTATCATATTAGCAGCTACCAATTCATTCTAATACGTCTTTTTATGGTCTATTCCCATCTGTAAGCATTTTGACGGCATATACTGTCATCAGTCACAAGGATGATTGCTCCATAATGTTCAACACTTGAGCATTATGCAACAAGGCAACAACAAGAATCAACCAACAGCATGGGAATCAATATGGCTTGCTTACTTGACCCCCTCACAAATGCAAACAAACCTCACTGCAGCCACCCACAGACAACCAACCACGCTCTGCCCCCCAATCCCTCTCAACATCAAGGAAATGTAATAAGCGAATAGATAGAGAACTTACCCAGTTAAATGCTGACAAAAAACCCACATGCACACTATATAAAAGAACATAAGATTCACCACCCTGTCACCCCTCTCCCCCTTCTTCCCCAACCTTATACTGTATACAACACTAATGTCTCATATCAAACGTAACTGATTTGTAGAAAAGACAATCTGAAAAAAGAGACAATGCATGTAAACCAAGAAAACCTTTAATAATTATTTTTTTAAAAAAAAAAAAACACTTGAGCATTATGCATAAAAGAATGATACTTGACTGTTTGGTATATCTGGCCCAATAATTTAAGACTGACTGAGAGGATCTTCTTACTACCAAAATCCAGCTATTGCCAGGATTATGAGGACATGTATTATTATTTCATACCCACTGTTCACCATAGGAACCAAGATACAGCAATTCAATATTAAGAACAGCTTAAAACAATTTACAGACACAAGAATTGAGTGGGTCCTCAAAATACCGTCTTTCCCCCTTTTTAAGACACCGTCTTATAATTTTTTTCCCTCAAAAAAACACAGGGTGGCTTATTTTCGGGGGATGTCTTATTTTTATTACGTCAGTATGGTACGGTACAGCCTCCCCCTGCGCGCTGAGCAGGCAGGGCAGAACTCCTCAAGAGGCGCGTTTCCCCCCGCGCCTCTCGCTGGTTCGCTGGCTCCCTGCGCACGGGGAACAGGCCGGGCAGGAAGAGGCGTCTCCCCCCCCCCCGCGCCTCTCCCTGTGCGCTAAGCAGGCGGGGTAGAACTCCACAAGAGGTGCGTTCCCCCCCTCCCCGTGCCTCACACTGGTTCGCTGGCTCCCTGCGCACGCAGGAGGGGCTGAGGAGGCGACGGGAACAATGGCGGCACCATGGCTTACTTTTGGGGTACGTCTTACTTCTCACAAAGGTAAAAAAAACCTGCCATGGCTTACTTTATGACTATGTATTAAAAAAGGGGAAACAGGGTACTTATCAAAGGCCAGGGTAAAGAGATCAGTATAGAGGATCTCCCTGGCTACTCCCTCAGCTATAGAAATCTCTCCACATATCATAATAATAATAATTTAATAATAATTTATTATTTGTACCCCGCCCATCTGGCTGGGTCCCCCCAGCCACTCTGGGCGGCCTCAAACAGATATTAAAATACATTAAAATATCACAGGTTAAAAACTTCCCTAAACAGGGCTGCCTTCAGGTATTTTCTGAATGTCAGATACAGTGGTACCTCGACTAGCGAATAACTCGCCCAACGTATTTTTCGCCTAACGAAGGATCGTGGCGGCCGCGGGATAACGAATTTCTTCGCCTTCCAAATCGGAAGCCGAGGGTTTTTTTTTTATTATTTTAGGTGTGTTTTTTTTTTGTACAGGTCACATGGAAGGGGAGAGAAGGCGGGACTTCGCTCCAGCAGCCATTTTGGTTGGAGCGGAGCCCGGAGCAGCTGTAGGCTGCTGCTTCTCCTCCTTCCTCGTCATGGCGGCGGTTTTTTTTCTTGGCGCGGGATTTGATTTTTGGCCGTGGCGGCCAGCGGAGCCCCGAGCGGCTGGAAGCGGGCGGCCGCACTGCTTACAGCAGCGCCGCTTCAGCCGCTTCTCCTCCGCTTTTTTCGGGCTTTTTATTTTTGTTTTGTTTTGGCCGCCATGGCGGCCAGCGGAGCGAGCCCCGAGCGGCTGGAAGTGGGCGGCCGCGCTGCTTACAGCAGCGCCGCTTCAGCCGCTTCTCCTCCGCTTTGCCGTGGGGGCGTAGCGCGGCTTCCTCTGGGGCCGTAGCGGCCCCGCACGGCTCTTTTTTGTGCCGTGGGGGTGCAGCGCGGCTTCCTCTGGGGCCGTAGCGGCCCCGCACGGCTCTTTTCTGTGCCGTGGGGGTGCAGCGCGGCTTCCTTTGGGGCCGTAGCGGCCCCGCATGGCTTTTTTCCGCGCCGTGGGGGTGGCGAGCACCCCTCAGAGCCACCTGGAAGAAGAGGAGAGCTGCGGGAGCCTGGCCGTCCACATCAGAAAGGTAAGTGACCCCCGATTTCTCTTCCCATAGGAGCGCATTAATCTGTTTTTAATGCATTCCTATGGGAAATCGCGTTTCGACTAAAGAATTTTTTGACTAACGAATGCCCATTCGGAACGCATTAAATTCGTTAGTCAAGGTTCCACTGTAGTTGTTTTATCTCTTTGACCTCTGCTGGGAGGGCGTTCCACAGGGCGGGCGCCACTACCGAGAAGGCCCTCTGCCTGGTTCAATGATCAAGTATCATTAAGAAACACTCTGATGTCTTAATAGTTAGTTCACTTGGCTTTTTAGGCACAATCCTATGAAACTTGAGTTTTCACCATTAACAGAGCAATCCAAAGCCTCACTCAGCCTGCCCCAAGCAGAGTTTTGAAGAAGAGTTTGGACTTGATATCCTGCCTTTCACTTACAATTTTTTTCTCCATACAAATGTTGGAGCAGCAGTGCTGGAGAGGACAGCCCTACAGAGCGTCCTGCAGCCACAACCAAGAGGCCTGTGGGGGCAGACTTACTTTCCACCAATTAAGAACTCTGAAGTATCTTATGGCTTCTGGGACACTTCTAAGGAACCATAAATTGCACTCTTAACTGTATTTGGTAACAGCTTATATTTCAATTGCACAGGGAGGTGGTTCCTTTTCTAAAAATGCTGTCTAAAATCCTTGGACTTCAATTTGTAAGCATTACAACCAAGGGTTTCATTTGCGTATCTCCAATAAAAAGGCAGCTATTCCAAGAATCTGAATGGAGAGTAAAACAGTGCTTGAACCAGAGTTTCCTGGAAGTGAAGACACACAAGAGCATAAGAAGAGAGAAGTCATGAAAACAAATTTGTAGGTAAAGCAAAAGGGGGAAGGATTTAAACAACAACACACCAGATGAATTTTGAGCAGGCAGTCTTCTTCACTTGTGACCATACTTACTTTGAAATTCTCCATGTGTTCTTGTCTTTCTTCTTCAAATGACTTCTCCCTTTCTGTTACTGCTGGTTTAGCTACAGTAGAAGTCATTTGAGGATGGGCAAATAAGCCAAAATCTGATTGATCTATACCAGCCATTGTTGCAAGCTGTCCAAGTCTGCATGATAAAAGACATATTAAAATTTATATACCATTCGATTGTAAGAAAACATTTAAGCAGTTTACAAATATCTAAAATAAAACATTATAATTGTCAGTAAAATCATACGCTAATATGGGTGGCACACAAAATGGCTGCTGTTGGGTGGTATTCCCCTGTAGTAGGAAAAATATACGATGTGGCCACTCCATACACAATCCAGGAAGCTTAGAGCCACTCCTTTTCACCACATGTGCAGCATCAACTAGCTGGCTGACTGCCAGGGAGGGCAGGCTCAATCAGGGAGGGGGGAAGCAATGTGTGAGAGAGAGCATGTGTGGAGTGGCGATGTCGTAATTTTTTCCTAGTACAGGGGAATGCTCTTTGTTGGAGCATCTGTGTGTACACATACACACACACACACACACACACAGAGAGAGAGAGAGAAAATCAGTATCTGTAGATCTGTAGAATCAGGACCAGCATGGACTTCCATGGTCTGGTGGGAGTGGGGAGGACAGCAATGAATTTACACATAATTTTGTGTTATGCCACACTAGCAGTAGTTCCATTTTAAAAAATGATGGGAAGGGGGGGGGGAAATGAAGTCAGGAGGAAGAGAAGAAGCTGTACATGTGCATAGCAAAGAAATTCCTCTGCCCTTTCTTCAGCACTGAAAAGTTAAAGGAAGAGGAGACATCCTTTCTTGGGCATTTAAGCAAAGAGAAGAGGTTGAATAGTTTTGAGTTCATAACAGTGAAGTTTGCAAAAGACTTAGCACCTGACCTTTCATGCTCCTTTATTCTTTCACACACCAAGCTCTTTAAAAGGGTGGGGGAGAGACTCTCTTTACACATACACACTGACCACACAGATCTCCCCTCTCTCTGTACCCAAATGCCTTACAAAGGCCCACCCAGGGGGGTGGTCAGACTGACCATGAAGCAATCAGGGACATCATCCTCATTGCTTCTCTTTGCCATCCAACTCACATTGAAAGAAAATGCCCTCCAGGACACGGAAAACCCTGTTGCTGCCTTCACAATTCACAAGTCCACATGCAAGCTAGGAAGCATCTGGAGAAACCATCTTTGTAGCTTTTCCCTCCTTACTCCATGCTGAAATGAAATGCCCTTCTGGGCATTCAAAGTAATGGTCACCACCCAGTAACATTCCAGCTTTTTCCATAGCATGTTCAGGATTCCCTCCAAAGAGGACGGTCCCCCCCCTTTGTAACCAATTGGAGTAGAAGGGGGTGGGGCCTTCCAACTTTAGGAAGTGTTCTGTATGGAAGGCCATGGGCCTCACCTTCAGTAAAGTTAATATAGGTCAAGTGACCTGAAGAACAGAAAGAAAGGCCTTCACAAGTGCCATAGTGCCTGCTGATACTGGGTTGGTGACCCCAGGATTAGGCAAACTTTTGAGCGGTGAGGATCTCAGAAGATGAACAATTGATGGTTTTGAACTATAACAAACTAATCTATTAGAATGGATAATTGCAAGGATAACTCAAAAGAAAAGAACACACTCTTACCCTGCGTCTTTTAGAAGATCTAAAAAAGCATGAAACTTTTGGAAAGAACTCTCAATGCTACCCAAAACTCCTTCATCTTCAAGAATTGTGCTGGCTACTGACTGTGCATGGAGGACCTCTGACATAGAGCAGTTTAGATTCCGTAAACGGGTGTTTTCTAGTTCCAGCTAGAAGAAATCATGAAACATAATTTAATTAATACTAAATTAAATACCTGGCAACTTGGGGAAACTCAGGGCCACACACCTTCTGCTTTCATATTTCGTATGTGGCCCTGAGTGCAGAATAGGTTGCTGTTATTTTCCCTTAACTACCACCCCAACAATATTATACACACTCATTTAAACAAAAGCTATATTATGAGATAAGAGTTTAAAAGCCCTGAACAGAAAAGAAATTATATCACACTGAGTGTTGATGTCCTTATGGCTTTAAAGCTGACAAATTGTGTATGCTCTATTGAACTCAGTTTGAAAAGCCTCTAAAAGCTAAAATCCTAGAAAATTCAATTTTCTACTTATGTGAGAAAAAAGGCTGAAACAATATTGAAAGCAGGACAGGTTAGTGTCTCTTTTTTTAAAAAGTGCTAAGAAAGAAAATGAGTGCTACCTCCATTATCCGTTCTTCAGCAGTTGCCCTCTCTCTTTGTTCTTCTTTTAATCTTAATTGACACTCTTCATAATCCATCTGTCAGAAAGAAGATCATGGTTTCTTAAGGGTACTATAGCTCAAAATTAGATTCTTTGGGATTTATGCTTTAGAATTTTGGAATTTCCAAAATTTTCTGGGTTACCTCTGCTCTCGAAATCAGGGGTTTTAACCTCAAAAGACAGAACCATATTAAAATATGTCTCTATACATCCCATACATAAAGTTTAGATACATGGATCGAGCAGATCAGTAGCATTACCCTCACTCTTATTATTATACGGATGTAAATAAAGTTAAACTAAGCATCATTAAGCTTTTAACTAGTTAACTTTTAATTACAATCTTGTAGTTTCCTATAGTAAATCCTTCAAGCAATTTTGGCTTGCTCCAGTGGCTCTTGTTTGAAGCAACATTTAAGTCGGAAGAGAAAAAGGTTACTAACACATCACTTTGGAAAGAAACTATAGCAAACACACAAGCAGTTAAAGGTCTAACTTCTCTCCCCCATCACACACAGTACTCACCAATGAATCTATGGGAATATTTTACCCTTAGACTACTATACTAGATAACATTGTCAGAATTCTAGGATACAGTCTTTGCGTCAGAGGCAGAGCAAGAAATGAAACACATCATGTCCTACACAGAATCTCTCAGAAGGAGAGGCCATAGTTAAGTGGAAGAAAGCACGTAAAGGTTCCCAGGTTCAATCTGCAGCACACACAATTATAGAAAGCCCCCGTCTGGTTATTTAGTGCAGCACCAATATTGGCTGGGGGAGCCACTGCTGTTCTAAGTCTCTGATCTGGACACATACCAATTTGAGGTGTTTGTAATTCATTTTGGGCATTCAATACATATTGGGGGTGCTACTGGTATACCACTCCCTGCAGCTCAGCAGCCTCCCTACCTGAGCTGATTGAGCTATTCTCAAAGACAGTGTTGAAGACTTCCAAGGCTTCTGGTGGATCTCAACATTCATGCCAGGGCTGCCTTGTGAGGCAGGTCAGAACTTCACAGCTGTCATGACAACCATGAGCATGTCATTGGTTCAACACAGAAACCTGGAATACTTGAGATTTGGTTAGCTCAACAGGGCAGAAAGATAAGTGTTCTAAAAGTAAGGAAATTGATATTGATTCCCTTGTCACGATCAGGTCACTTTTCTGTTGAACTTCAGGCTATCAGTGACCTGTCTATGGAGTGAAATAGTCCAAGACTAATTGATTACTGAGGGCTCTGGGGGATTTTCCAGCTCCTGTTGAAGTTCTACTCTCAGGTAGGTGACACAATCACTCCCAAGCACCCTCTTCCACTCAGCTGAGCCTGTGTGGCTCCTTCATTGATCTCCTTGAACTGAGGTCAATGAAGATGGCTGCTGTGAAGGTGGAGAAAAACATGCTGAGTCTGATCAAACCCATCAGGCCTACTCTGTCAAGATGCTTGCGAGGAAATGGGTCCTTCTCCTCCACCACTGCATCCATCTTGTAGTGTCCAGTAGAGCTTTTCTGGGTGCTGTGGGGCCTTTTGAAATCTGGCCTTAAAGATATGCAGTAGACCCCTCAGTAGCATGCTGTGACACATTTGCAAGGCACTCTGAGGATCAAGTAGATGGCATCTATCATGAACCTGGTTGTCACAATTAATGCCGTATCATTTGTGGAGGTGCCTGGAGCACTGTTATTGCTACTTGAGTATGTAGACCAAGGTAGCTGATCAAATCTGGCTTATTATAAATGTAGCAGGGAGGAGATGTTCATCGGAGTCTAGGAGATCACAGGATGGCACAATTCCAGCTTCTTTAAAAGATGATATAATTTGACCAGCTCCTGATATGATTTGACCAGCTCCTAGTTTGTACAAGTATGACATTAACTGCAATGGGCAAGCAGTTAATATTCCTTTCTGGGGCAAGGTAATGAAAAGGGTGCTTAGTTACTATTGGACAAATATGCAGATCCATTTGTTTCAGGTCTGCTTTGAAGACACAAACTGCCTTGGCTGCTCTATGGGATGGCCTTTGTCAAGAGAAGGATAGTAGGATTAACTAGCATAGGCAGGAGGGTTAAATATAGTTTCTGTAAACAAATGTAAGACAGGTGGGGGAACAGATCTCATAGAAATATATTATAAATTAGTAAAGGTAAAGGGACCCCTGACCATTAGGTCCAGTAGTGACTGACTCTGGGGTTGCAGCGCTCATCTCGCATTATTGGCCGAGGGAGCTGGCGTACAGCTTCCAGGTCATGTGGCCAGCATGACTAAGCTGCTTCTGGCGAACCAGAGCAGCGCACGGAAACGCCGTTTACCTTCCCGCTGCAGCGGTACCTATTTGTCTACTTGCATTTTGACATGCTTTCGAACTGCTAGGTTGGCAGGAGCAGGGATCGAGCAACGGGAGCTCACCCCGTTGCGGGGATTCGAACCGCCGACCTTCTGATCAGCAAGCCCTAGGCTCTGTGGTTTAACCCACAGTGCCACCCACGTCCCTATATTATAAATTACATATTGTCTAATAAAAAAAAACTTAATTATGGGCAGGCAAGGTGCTATTAATTTTTGCCACTGTTGCCCTTAGTAAATAAGACAAGTTGTTTCCCCCCCAAAAGTTGCTTATCTCGTTGCTTTTGTTACTACAACTCCCAAAGCAAAGTGAGGTACCAACTGCACATATGGTTTCCTTGCCTGCATTCATCTGGATCACAGCCTATATTTGCAATTCATTTCTGTATTTATAAAAAAATTAAAGACCTGTACATCTAGCAGCCTTCTAGAAAAATTAAGTTATATGAGGTCATTTGCACACTGTTTCTATGTGCCTAGTCCCATGCACAAAGGCTAATCACTGAATTTCATTTGTCTTTCATAAAATCTAAAAGACAGAAACCATACCTGTAACTGATGGTACTGTTTTAACTTTATTTCTGGTGACTTTGTGGCATCAGTTTCACATATAACAACCTCTGCAGCACCATCTGTCTCCGTTTCAGATGTAGACGCACTTTCTACAGTTACTTTCACTGGAATGCCAGCCTGCATGCACATACAGTAGCCACAGTATACAATTAGATTTAATTATGTTAATGATCTCATTTTACAAGTGGATTATATAACATTATTGAACGTCTGTTAGATATCTTTTATTTTGCCTCTTCTACAAGTCCAGGTCACACTGTACTGTACTTGTTACTGAATTTACGTCATATACTTCTCTAAGGAAGAATCTTTACAATCGGACAGTCAAAAATAAGCTGTCCTTCCCAAAGCCAGTGATAATACTCTCTTGTCTGTTTCCTAGAAATGAGAAATTATGTTACCTGGATTTGCAATGGAAATTCATGAGTAATCTTCCCAGATGCAGCCCTAAACACAAATTAAATGTTTTAAGAAGTGAGGAGGGGGAGTCTGATGTTTGCAGCAGGATTTCACAGATTTAAGCAAAGCTTATTTCAGCCTGAGATCAAGTCCACACATCAATATTCCCAACCAAAGCCTTCACTTTCCCTCCTCCCAAAATATTGTTAACATACAACAGCAAGCTGCTGACAGTAAGTAATTCATAGTAGACAGTGAATGGGGTCAGTGGAATCTCTTTCCTAATTCACTTGTGTTCCATGTTTATTTGCAGAACCAGACATTCCTATTTAGACGAGTTCAACCACCACAGCAAAAACTATGCACCTCTTTCTCCATTCTCTCTTGAACTGATACAAATATACTAGCTGTGTTCACAAGAACATGGTATATTGGGAGCATTACTTGATTTTCACCTACATTTTCTACATGGGCACAAGCCCTATATGGCATACATGTACAGCAACTACCGGTAGCCACAAGGTGGATTCATGTGTCATCAAAGTAGTCACTACAATATCAAGAGTTCTTTCTATCCCAGACACAAGCCAAGCTTCTCAAAAGAGAGTGGTGCTTGTAGGGGTCCCTAAAGAAGTTGTTAAGCTGCAGGGCATTCAGAAGTTGAGCTACTGAGTACAACACAGATGCTGATGTCACTTATTTCTTTTAAAACTATTTATAGCACTGTACGTTTACATATCTATAACACAATTTTAACTCAGTTAGGGCTACCTAAGAATATACTAGCCTCTTCCACGTTACTATAATCCACAAAGTATGGTATTTTTTAACTGCCTTCAATAAATATTACCTGTGCTGTTTTGCACGTTCAGCAGTACGCCAAGGCAGGAAGCCACGTGCTCCTGGAGGCAAGGGCTTTGGAACATAGCTGTCTTGATCACACGGCATTGTCTTACTAGGACTTAAGGTTTTTTTTGATGCAAATCCTGTATCATAGCAAGCAAGAGAAAGAAGAGAAATTGCTCCAGATAACATGGGGGGCAAATACAGAATTTTAAAGATTTAGGAGAAAAGAAGTAAATGAAATGGGTTTCTGCTGTCAATCCAACATCAATCATCTAAGATTTTACTGAGAAATTGTTTTTATTCCATAAATCCCAGGTTTTATTCCATAAGTCCACAATTGGGAAGTGTGATTCCCTATTGTTGCACATTAGTCCTCATTAGCCCTGTGAAAGTGTACGATTTTAAAAATTAAAAAGTTATGACAGAGGAACTTAGGTTAGGTAGAGCAAGCTATATAGCAACCACATCAAGGCCACCATCTCTCAGAATAACCAATGTCACAGGGTTGTTGTAAGTGTTGTAAGATATAGGAAGAATCATGGGTGCTGCCTTGAGATCATTGCAGGAAAAGCAATATAAATGGAAATGATTCAAGACTTAACATACATATATATATATTGTTGTGATTTATATTCCAGTCACTAGAGCATGCTGTTGATGACATTCCAGATTTTATATATACCGTATTTTTCGCTCCATAACGCGCACTTTTTTCCTTCTAAAAAGGAAGGGGAAAAGTCTGTGCGCGTTATGGAGCGAATGCATGGTCCCTGGAGCTGAATTGCCCAGGGACCAAAAGAAGATCTAGCTTTTTCTTTTACAAAGAGAGAAGGGGGTGTTGAAAGGGTGCCGCTTTACAGCTGATCAGCAAGAGATCGGGAAGAGAGATAAGGTCCCTGCAGAGAGAAAGAGATCGGGAGGAGAGATAAGGTCCTCCTGCAGAGGAGGCTTTTGGTTTCCCCAGCGACATGTGACTGGCTGATTAGATTATCTGTTTGGAAACTGTAGAAAGGGCTTTGAGCTGCTTCTGCAGATGGGTCTTTTCTCCTTTGCAAAAGCTGCAGCAGCAGCACAACTTTGAGCTGCTCTTTTTGCAGATGGGTCTTTTCTCCTTTGCAAAAGCAGCAGCACAACAACTTTGAGCTGCTCTTTTTGCAGATGGGTCTTTTCTCCTTTGCAGAAGCAGCAGCACAACAACTTTGAGCTGCTCCTTTTGCAAATGTTTCTTTTCTCCTTTGCAAAAGCAGCAGCACAACAACAAGTTTGAGCTGATCCTTTTGCAAATGGGGCTTTTCTTCTTCCAAAAGAAGATGCACAACTTTGAACTGATCCTCAAAAAGGAGGGCTTTCCTCCTCAAAAAACTAGGTGCGCGTTATGGTCCGGTGCGCGTTATGGAGCGAAAAATACGGTAAACATTGTTTTAACATACTTTTTCTTTTTATAGTCAGATGCTATATTCAGGCTAAGTCTCACCATGTTGAACAAGACTCATGAGTAAATGTACTTAAGATTCCAATTGCACAGTCCAATCATATCCATTTTCTTCCATGGGGAAGAAAAGTGCCCCGCTTGGTGGAGATACCATCCTTGGCAAATGGCAATCTTTTAGCACAATCCTATGCATGTTCATTCCCAGGTAACTACACAGAACTGCAGCCTTGGTGTCCAGAAAGTTCATAGATATTAGCTCGCATGCTTACCTCTGTGTCTCCAGATTACTGAAGCAGAAGTAGGAAAATAGCCAAATACATAAATTAATCAAGAGAATACATTTTAGATACCTTTCAATTTAAATAGTCATAAAAATGCCTTGGCTGGCTTGCTCAGAAGTTGTTATCAGTTTAAGGTTTTTCCATGCCAACTAGGAAGCTCATATTTGAAGCATATATAACAAACTCCAATTACTAGAAAAGCCTTAAAACAAACCTTTTTGTTTAATGGAACACCACTCAGGACATTAAATTTACTGCATGAGGTCAGCACAGACCTCACTTAAAATTAGAATGTTAGGCTTCAGGTGATTCATTTCCCCTCCACATATTTCAAATCAAGCCTGGATTGTGAATGGATTTAAAATGGAAGGCAGTATGCAAGCTGTATTAAGGAAGTGATGTGGGTTGCCCTAAGGGCATGAACACTGTTAAAGTATGAACACAGCAAATTGAAGCCTGAAATTTCTGACTACATTTAATCCCAGACACAGGGCATGTCTCAGAACTCTGTATACTATCTATCCTAGTCAAGTATACCAGCAGCCATCGATATTTCCATTCACTACCCCTGCCTTAGCAAGTGGTCCATGACCCTTTGTTAATGGTGACAATGAGCTACCGCCATAAGCTTTAGCTTGGAAGCAGTGGGGAATTGTCTCTTGAAGTTTCACTGAGGTTGAGAGGATTGTATGTAAAGAAGGGGAAGATCCCAGCCCCCCCCCCCTGGCAAACTTCAAGGTAGAGAGAAATGTTGGGTGATTTGGCAGCAAGAGGTAGAAGCACTTAGAATGGCTAGGCTAGCATTTTTTAAATAATTCTACTTTGAAAATGAGAAGCACTTCAAAAACTGTCCCAGTTAGAAAAATGCAAAATGGAAGAAATGATTTTGTTTGCTGGTTGTTGGCTTGTTTTTGAAGCTTTCATTCTTCAAGCCAAAATAATTTTCTGCCTTGCCAACTGGCTGGAATAAATTGAATAAATTGATGTATGACTAGCTCAGCCAGGAGATAACCATGGTTTAGTAACCTAGACACACCCCAATTTAAATTCCTGGAAGCACTCTTATTCCAAGATCCTGACCTGCATTTTTTGTTCTTGGTAACTAAAAATGTGTTGGAATATCTTTTTTTAGTTTATTAGGCAGTTTCTTAAGTTTCTTTTTATCATTTGTTTTACTATTTCATTTTTTTAGTCTTGCTTCTAAACAAATATGACCATCTATATCAAGCCGTATCAACTCATTGACATATCAATTAATTTTTATATCAACTTGCACAAAGCAATATAGTTACCAATACGAATAGTAGCTTTTCCTTTTCTGCCATTTCCTAAGACAACTGTTCTTTTTTTAGGTTTAATTTTAAAGTCTTTTGAGGATGGAGATGGAAGCCACTTATACTGGAAGAGAAGAAAAAGAGTGTATATTTTGATTTAGTAGTAACTACTTCAATATGAACATCCTTACTTAAATTGATACCAGAGATTGGGGAATAAAGGAGCAGCATAAGAATTTTAAATGTATTTAAAAATTTATCTATCATTTGCATACTTCCTGGGCTCATTGAGCACGCCATTCCCAGGCCTATGAGGTGGTAGTGATGGCAACTGCAAATAAATCTTTCTTCTCTGCCCCAACATCAAAAGAATTGCATGCAGCTGAGCTTTTTCAGGAGGTTCACCAGACTGAGTCACCAGAAACTGCTTGCTCTGACGGTTTTGCTTGATGCATTATTGATAAACTAACTCAAATTCAGTCTGGCTTGGATGCTGTAGTTCATATAATAATAATTTTTTTATTTGTACCCCGCCCATCTGGCCGGGTCCCCCCAGCCACTCTCGGCAGCCTCCAACAGACACCAAAATACATTAAAATATCACAAATTAAAAACTTCCCTAAATAGGGCTGCCTTGAGGTATTTTCTGAATGTAGTCTACAACCACCAATTGCTGTTGCTTGGATTGACATAAGATCATTCTCAAGGATGTTGACAGGGTGCTTGGGATTTTGAAAACCACCACATAAAAATATCAACATCACATGCCTTGGCTAGCATAGATCTATCATGGAGAGCTTAGCAAATTTCTGAACCAGACTGGTAATATTTCTTTAAAGGCCAGAATTTCAAATTGGCAGTGGTCCAATCATTCTTTAAAAAATCAACAACACCAAATAAAGAAGTTTAGCCAGTTTTCAACCAGCGCCAAATCTTTCTCTTTGGTGGAATGATTATGGTATTTGTGCGAGAAGAATTCCTCAAGGTATTGTGGAATGATACACCTCTCAAGCCTTTTCAGTCCAGTATCAGCAAGAGACCAGTAGCCCTGGTAGGGGATCCTTTTCCTGAAGGTCAACAAGGACATCACCTCCCTACTGATCTTACTGGGCCTCTCAGCAGTTTTTGACTGTGTAGATTGCACCATTCTTTACACGGTTCAGGACATCTGGTGGTGATGATTCTCCAGTAGTAGTTCTGTTTTGTCTAATTCAACACTTCCAGTCACTTATCTTCACTGGAATTCGTGTTTGCATTTCTACAGAGTTTTATATATTATTTACTATGTATCTATGAAACCACTGAGTGAGGTCATTCAGTGCTTTGGGACCAGGTGCCATCAGTATTGTCCCAGTTTTCAGTGTCTGGAAACTGGATGAATTCAAGCAAAACATGAGGCAATGCAAATAGGAAATTCTCAGGATCTGGAGAAAATTTATTTGCTTGAGAGAAAAGGAAGTGTCTCCCTGTCTGACCAAACTGCAAACCTGCTCTGAGCACATTGAAGAAGCAACCTAATGCTAGTCTGAATTTTAAAAACATGCTCTGCCTTTTTATAACTCAAAAGTGCGTTTTTTCAAGAGTTCCATTGTCCAAAATGTAATGAGCAGAGAAATGATTGGCACAATTATTTGGTATTTTGTGGATTATTTCATTATATTAGTAACTACAAACAAACTCTGTTACAGAATATACCTCCACTTTACTTCCATTTGCATTCATCAGAACTTTTTCAATTATTTTCTTCATTACAGCATGATCTACAAAACAAATTAACAAAAACGTTTTCATGATGTGTTATTTTTTTAAGAACCCACTTTAATCCCTTCAGCCTCTCCTCTGCCCTCATTTCTACTACCAGAGTGGATAAAAGAACTACCTATATATATAGTCTCCATGGCTCAGCCCCATATCTATCAAAGAGCCAAGTCAAAGGACCTAAATATGTCCCCAGAATTATCTAAATGCTAGTGCAGAAAGAGGGACCAGGAATTTACTGTCTCAATGATTGTGTCAGGGCCGGCCGGTTCCTCTTCACATTACCACGCAGACGCCTCTTGGTCTTTTATAACTTTTATTAAGTATTCACAAACAGTATTTATAAACAGTTCTTATCTTTAAATATCACTCCTCAGAGTCACTCAGTTCAGATACCTTCTGAGCTCTGCTCTTCCGTGACCAGCAACTCTCAAAATGGTGAACGCGAGGTTCCTTTTGTTTTCTCGCTCTTTTTTCTAACCTCCTAGTGAGGGCTGGCTTGTATCTCCCCTCTGAGCTATAACTTAAGCCTTGCATTTCCTGTGAACATACAGGCCCTGTACTGCTCTCCTGCCACTCTTGGGGAATGCCTCCTCCCTCTGGAAAACTGGATACTTCCAACTCTAACTCTTCCCTGACAGATTGTCTAAACAGAGCTTCGAGGTTTTGCATTATTAAGTTATTAAGACACTAAGGTTATTAAGTGGAAAGAGGGGGAGACCATTAAATGGCTATTTTTTTCCTTTTACATCACAAGAGGCATGTGTTTTCGTATGGCGAATCTGTCGAACAGCAGTGTCTTGCAGTAAATAAAAAAGAACCACGCAGACTCAAAGATCCACAGTAAAAGAAAAACTTTACTGTGGCAAAAATTTTGTTCCATGCAATGTACAAGCAGAGTAAAAGAGAGCAAAAAGATAAGACAGCTCGCTGAGCCCAGGAATTTATCTCTCCTGGCTCCAAGTGACCCTGAGCTAGTCAAAACAATATGAACTTTCCAGAGTCTTCCAGCACTTTCCAGTTTCTGCCTTCAAAGGCCTTATTCATAACAGAATCTACTGCTGGCGAACCATGGATATATAACCAACCCACACAGTAGGTCAGTGTCACTCTTACAAGTTCAATGATCGTGAGTGTTGGCCCTTGGTGTTAGAAGGCAGATGCCTGAAGCCTTTTAAGCTTACTGTACTGAAGACTGGTTAGATCTGGGAGCTTTAGGCTGATGTAGTTTTGACGTGCAGCCCCTAGAACAGGGAAGCCAATGTGGTAACTTCTAGATGCTGTTAGACTACAATTCCTATCTTGCCTGACCATTGGTCATGACAATTGGGGCTGATGGCACTAGAGTGTGTATGTTCCCATCACAGGTACCATTCATTGTACTTTAGTCACTTTCTTCTACACAACCAAAAGGTTTCCATTTTCTCCCAATGCACCTCAGTCACTTCCTTACACATGTCTCTTCGCTAGTACATGGCAGCCAGCAACAGAGTTGTATAAAGAAAGAACATGAACACCTGGGAGAGAGAAGGTATTAAAGAGTACTTTATGGTTCAATTTTGTGGGAAGCAGTCATCAGTGGGGGCAACACAGAGCGCTCTCTAGCATTTATCCAATTCAAAATATGACCCTATCAAAAGGCAGAATCCTAGACAGAATCCTACAATACCTGCACATTTGTAAATCATGAATGTCACACTGTTTTTAAGTGCATTATACTTTTCAAATTCTAATACACATTTTTATACTCCAGGATGGTGCAACCAAAAGAAACATACCTATTAATGGATTTTTCCTGATGTCTAGAACCACAATTGTTTTGTTGGTCTCAAATATATCCAAAAGTGATCTAGCTCCCTCATTGGTAATTCCGCATTGCTGCAAATCAAGTGCTAGAATATTAAAGAAGAATGTTATTAATTGGCATGATCTAGAAGTATTTAAACACAGACATAGCAGAATGGTTAGACAGACCCTGCTCTAACTTCAACCTGAAGTTGCCAAATTCTGGAGGAAAAAGAAGTATTGTGTTATTTCAACAAATTCTGTGTGATTTTACACACACTTTGCCCACTAAATTATTTGCCCATCACTCCGTCAGTTTCATGTTAACTAGTCTCATACATAATCAAGTACATACACTGTTATTTGCATTACTGTCCACACATAGCAAGAACTCTCATTCATCTGGTCATGCCTTGCCGACAAAGGTCCGTATAGTTAAAGCTATGGTTTTCCCAGTAGTGATGTATGGAAGTGAGAGCTGGACCATAAAGAAGGCTGATCGCCGAAGAATTGATGCTTTTGAATTATGGTGCTGGAGGAGACTCTTGAGAGTCCCATGGACTGCAAGAAGATCAAACCTATCCATTCTTAAAGAAATCAGCCCTGAGTGCTCACTTATTTATAGGACCAAATTAGAGCTACAAGTTAGCTCACAGAAACGGGCAGCGAACTTGACATTCCTCTCCCATAGTAAGGAACAGACCTTGTAAAATATGCAGTAATTTACTCCATGTAACTGGAGTAAAGGTGTTGTATGTAAAAGCATGCTGTTTACAACTATATCTATAATTAGCACCTACCTTTTAACCATAGGTCTTCTCCAAGGCATTCAGCTAAAATAGTAGCACCTCGGTCACCAATAAGTGAGTTGCAGTTGAGAGTAATGCGCCTTAAGCCAGCCATGCAGTCCAAATCAGGTTTCCTATAGCGCAGGCTCTCAGCCCAAGCTTCACTGTGTCTTTTCAGTGCCTGGTGCTTTCAAAGACAAAACCACCAAAATGCAAATAGTTGCTGAAAATGCCAGCTAAAATACAAAAACTGAATGACCATTATATTGTTGAAGGTATAACGAGAGCTAAAGCTAAAGTTAAAGTAATATTAAAACACACTTGAGAATACAGTGGTGCCTCGCAAGACGAAATTAATTCGTTCTGCGAGTTTTGTCGTCTTGCGAGTTTTTTCGTCTTGCGAAGCACGGTCCTGCGAAACACTAGATGGCGCTGTTTCCCATAGGAATGCATTGAAGCGCGGTTTCCCATAGGAATGCATTGGGAACTCGCAAGATGTTTTCGTCTTGCGAAGCAAGCCCATAGGGAAATTCGTCTTGTGAAGCGACTCCAAAAACGAAAAACTCTGTCGTCTTGTGAGTTTTTCGTCTTGTGAGGCATTCGTCTTGCGGGGAACCACTGTAATTACATTTCAAACTCATTCTTTACTATGTGAAGACAAATAGAATGCTGCAAGCCTGTCAAAACTGAATGGCTTGTCTTACTGTGAACGTCAGGAAAACTGGATGCTATGTTAGAAGTTAGTATACTGGGGCTTCAGAAGTAGTCCTTAGGGACAGGCAATTTTCATCACAAACAGAAACATATGCTTAAAGATAATGGATTTGTGTTATAGAAGACTCAGGGTGCAATTCTAAATATCCTAAACTAGGGAGTAAGGCTTGCACTCCAAACCTCACTAAGCCCCACTGAATTCAATAGAACAGGAGTAGGCAACCTAAGGCCCGTGGGCCGGATGCGGCCCAATCACCTTCTAAATCCGGCCCGCAGACAGTCCGGGACTTGGCATGTTTTTACATGAGTAGAATGTGTCCTTTTATTTAAAATGCATCTCTGGGTTATTTGTGGGGCATAGGAATTCATTCATTATTATTTTTTCCAAAATATAGTCCAGCCCACCACATGGTCTGAGGGGATGGTGGACCGGCTCATGGCTGAAAAAGGTTGCTGACCCCTGCAATAGAACTTACCTTTCAGTAGAATGGTTAGAATGACATTGTAAATCCCTTAAAACTGAGTGGAAATTACTTCCAAGTAAAAATCCTGAGGACCATGCACATCCACAAACATCCCTTTAAAAGCTGATATAATTTGAAGTCAACTTTTCAATTAAAAAATAAAAGCTTTTCACATGTGGGAAATGTTAACATGCCAAAGGGCATAAAATTAGGTTAAACGGGACATTTCAAATTTTAAAAAGTCATCTTATAGATGAGTTGATACATGGACTTAGCAGACGAGACAGCAGATAGTGCCAAGGCTGTCTGCTTAATATGCAGGTATAGATAGCATTTGGTTCACATATAAACTACAGACAGGAATGTCAACATTTACATTAAATATCAAAAGTGGTTTTACCTTTAAAATGTTGGCCATGTGTTGGGTTCCTCGCCATGTCAAACTGCACCCTGTAAAATCTATAGTTTTGATGCAAGCTGAATTCTTCACACTCTGACAAATCACTGAAAATAAAGAGAGATGTCACTACTTAAGTATAGAAGGTTGCTATCTTGTACAGCTTCAAGCTCCTTTTAATCACCAGTACATTCTCACTTCATTGATCAGCAATGTTGTGCTGCCATGTGCTTGCAACAAGGATGGCAACTCTAGAGTGGCAACTGCTGTACTAAGCAGTCTACTTTCCCAAAGCATTTGTAATAGAAAGAAAAAATCTAAGTACTTCCCTTAATTTCAGTGTCATTTGTGTATTCATACATCCTATCACATAGTAAATTGTGGAAAAACACTATTGTACAAGTGTTTTGGTTAATGCAGTTCCAAGGTGTGTTTGTGTGTGTTTGCACGTCATGTAATACAAGCCAAGTCCAGCAGTTCCTCATGCAGTATGTAATTTTTCACTCCTCTGATTGAAGCTCTTGTCAGTCTCACTGCTGAACAACACTACCTAGTATCAGTGGTATATTTCCAGACAAGGTGGATTTGATTTAAATCAAACTGATTTAAATCATGATTTAAATCACTAGTCAGTAAGGCTCAGGGTGGATAAAAATCAACGAATTTTTTTAAAATCAATTTTTTTTTAATTTAAATTGGATTTTTTTTAATGTTGATTTTTATCCACCCTGAGCCTTACTGACTAGTGATTTAAATCGCGATTTAAATCGTGATTTAAATCAGTTTGATTTAAATCAAATCCACCCTGTTTCCAGAGAATACAAATTTTAAGAGTTATGGCATGTTGGGACCTCCTTGCCTGGCCCACAACCTCGCATCCTTGCCCCTCCCACAGCAATGCAATTAGCCTCAATAGAAACATTATTCAGGGCAATAGGAAGGTTTCTTTTCAAGTCTAAGAGGTAAGAGGTAGCCTATGTGCATACAGACCTTTCCCCACAGTGTGTGAATGGCTAAGGGTTTGGGGGTGGGTAGCAGAGCCACAACAGTGGGGAGGGGCAGAAAGGGCTACCCTGCACTCTCTCTCATGTAAAGGGAGAACGCCTGAGAAAGGCTATACCAGGCTTCCTCAACCTCAGCCCTCCAGATGTTTTGAGACTACAATTCCCATAATCCCTGACCACTGGTTCTGCTAGCTAGGGATCATGGGAGTTGTAGGCCAAAAACATCTGGAGGGCGATGTTGAGGAAGCCTAGGCTGTACTCTTCTTTGTATTTCAGGTACATTTGTTCCTCTTTACAACCCAGTGCACCTGAAGCAGCTACCTAAGTTGTCATACAGAAAAATAGATAGATCATGGCCACCAAGGAAGCCACAGATTTCCAGGATACCATCAAATTAACTTATTCTATGAACTTCCGACACAATAAAGTCAATATGTAATCAGAATGCCATTATTTTATTTCAGATGTGGGAAATGTTTTTCACATACCAAAGGACATAAAACAAGGTTAAACAGGACATTTCAAATTAAAATGTACTAACTACAGCAGTATTATGAATGTATGGGACTGAGCACAAACAGAAGCAAGATGTATTTTTACAAATGACACTGTGTCGCATATTAAGTCTAGTTTTTTTCAGAAAATTCAGAACTTACTTTCCAAACCTCCATCACCAATTGGTGAGTCTGCTAAAGACAGTCTCTCTAGAGAAGATGTGTTTGCCAACCCCTTCAAAATAAAGAATATTAGTAATTTTAAAATGGGCACAGAAGTATTTCCATGAAAACATTTGTTGCAATTGAGCAGTCTTACTTTTGTCAGTAATATTAAGTCTTTTTCCCTCAAAAGCAGTCCCTGTAGTTCCAAATTTACTAGAGCACTTGATCTCATCAGACAACTTTTAATAGCTTTACATAGTTGACCAGTGAAGTCTTTGGATCGAATTGCTGGAATTCTCCTTCTTACAATATATGTTCCCTGCTTTTCAACACCTAGAAAACAAAAAAGCTAATAAAATCATCAGAACAAAAACAACTTAAGCATTTGCATAGGCCATTCATGATTGATTGATTGATTCTGCCTACCATCCCATTTTAGCTACATAAGCAGATGCAAATTCCTTTGTATTAATGACACCATGGCCAAAGGCAACTTAAACATAATGCAAGTCACATGCATAACTCTCCCTCTTCTATTGGAACCTGAAGAAACAAATACTAAGGAGTATGAATGAAAAAAGGAGCGTTAAATGAAAAAAATGGACAGAAAGGGGGGGGGACAACCCAAAACACACAATTCTTATCATAATCCCAATTTTTCTTTTTTAAAAAAGATAACTGCAGGGATGAGAAACTTGCAGTATTTCTGCTTTCGTTTGACTCTCTCATCATCTGTGACCACTGACCATGCTGAATGGAGCTGATCAGAGTAGGATTTAGCACAAGAACACAACTTTATGAGAGAAAGAGCGGTCATATGGTTAACAATTTAACTGGTCACTACCTGAGTCTCTATGTCCCTGATGATGAAAGCTTCTTATGGCAATAGAAGTCAAAGTTTTGTTGTGCCTGATAGCATCCAAGAGAGGTACCCAATCAGGAGGTTTGATGCGATCTGCATTTATATCGAGAACACCAAGAAACCTTCTAGCTTTTACACATTGTAGAGGGACGCAGCCCCGAACTGAACAAAGGTGCTCATAATGAGAGTAAAAATCCAAGCTGCACTGTCTTCTTACTTTGACTGAGTCGATCATTTTTAGTCATGTATTGTGCTGCAACTGAAACTAAGAAGAGAAAACAAAAGATAATGCGATGTTATTTCAACAGCTACAAACAATGTTTGGCTTTCCTGAATTCACTGTAACTATGACTCTGTCCAAAGACTTTTCCTTTAAGTGATGCTTTGAAAAAGGCACTGGACTTCTGTGTTCCCTTCCTGCAGAAGGGAACAACTTAACTAGGAGAGAAACTGTGCTTATTTGAAGATGAAATCTTTCCTGGATGCAAGAGATTAAAGCTGGGATGAAGCCCACAGAATTAAGGAGGATTCAATGTTCAAATAAATGCAGTCTCCTGGTTCACCTCCTCCCTGCAGTGAGAAGAGCATGGGAGGGACCATACAAGCCTGAGGTCTCTCTCTCTCTAGATACAGTCCATGGGGAATATTGCCATGCCCTTTATTCCTTAACTACTGTATATTCAAACAGCTATACAGATAAGGAAGAACATAAGAGGACCCTGATGGATCAGGGCATAGCCGTCATGGCTAGTAGCCATGGGCGTAGCAGGGTGGGGGCACCTGCCTCCCCAATAAAATAATAGAAATACGTAACAAACTGACCAATCACGTCGGTTCTGCCCCCCCCCCAAAAGTTCTGGCTACGCCCCTGCTAGTAACTACTGACATCATTTCTAGTCCAAGGAAATACAGTTGTCACCACTCAGCTATCGGGGAGAAACCACCCTAAGGAAGCGCGCCATTGAGCACCTTGAACCTCCCTGATATTGCCGAAATCCAGGAGCTGCTCTGAGCCTCGCGGCGTCTCCGGGAAAAGCGCCTCGTAAAACCGCAGTGGAAACGATTCAGTTAAGAAGCTCGACTCGTTTCCCTGTTTTGCTTGGATGAATAATACAGCCTTGATATTTCGACCAGCTTTTCCTGCGACCATTCGGGGAGAGCGCGAGGCTGACGAGAAGCCGCGGCAGCAGAAGAAACGGCTTCTTAGGAGGTTCGCGACGGGGCCGTTTCCCTGCCGCCTCTTCGTCCTCTTACCTCGAGTTCACATTACGAGGCGGCCGAAAGCGGCGGCGGCGGCCTTCTTCCCCCTTCCCCAGCTCCGAGTCTCCCCGCGCTGCCCGAAAGGCACAAAATGGCCCTGCTCGCTCCCTGTAGCCCAGGAACCCGCTTTGTGTTTGCAGGAGTCGCCGTGGAAACCAGCCGCTCTCACGGAAACTTCGCGGGCCGCCGACTAAGTACGGGGAGCCGCGAGGGTCATTTCGATCGGCGCTTGAAACTTGACCCTCGCGGCTCCCCGTACTTAGTCGGCGGCCCTCGAAGCGTCCGCGAGACCATCTGGTTTCCATGGTAACTGCAGCCGCGGGGCTGATAAGCGACAGCGAGCCAATAGGGACACTTGGATGCAGTGCAGGAAGTTCGGGGAGGCTGGAAGCTGCAAAAGACAAAAAGCTGAAAGGAGTCGCCCACGCTCCGCTAGGCCGCCTTCTAATGTTTAAAACCCTCTCCATCCCCGAAGTTCTCTTCCTTTCCCAAAAAAAACACTAGAAAAATGTAATGGGGGGGAGGGGTGACACACTACAAATTTCAAAACCATACCTGGACAGTCAGTATTTATTTGAAGATTTGTAACAGGTAAACAGCCCATATGATATGACCCCCCCAACTGTATATTTCTATCACGTTTTCATTGTGGATTGGTGGGGCACTTGGCATCAGAGAATTTGGCTTTATAGACTGAGAGTATAGCAATAACATAAGACATTCGCACGCGAATTATGGCAATTACGCAGGTAATATTGCCTTAAATATCTGACCTTATTCGGACCTTATTCGCATGCAAACAATCGCGAAATGGGGAAGGGCCCCGCTGCAAAACCCCACCGTCTGGCTGGCCTGTCGTTTTTATTCCGTGTATCGCTTGCTGCCACTACTTCGAAGGCCAAGTTCTGTAATGCAAGGACCCTTCTCTGCTCTTGGAGGCTCCCTGCAAAACTTAAAGCCCTGAATATGCGGCGGGTAACCTCGGACCGCTCGCCTATATGTAGCCTAATCTACCTTGCAGGGCTGCCATGAGTATAAAACTAGGGAGTGGGAGAAGCACGTACACGACCACCTAGAGCTCAGAGGAAAGACGGAATGTAAATATAATGAATGATATTTCTGATCAGTTGTAGACAAGTTCAAGCCTAAACGCAAATGCACGTCATTTGCAAAGCCACAACGTCCCAGTTCGATTCTCTCTGCCCCCCCCCCTTTTCGGTACCGTTTACGCAAATCATCTTGATCATCCCTGCACACGTGAATACTTCCCATCCATTGTACTGTATGCTTGGACAAGATTTTCACTAGTGTTTTGTTTTGTTTGTGTATGTATGTATGTATGTAGGCTATGTGCAAAGCTTGGAAATGAAGAGTGTTTCTGGTTTCCCAGCAGCTCCTTTGGTACTCCAGTTGTTTTGGGACTACAATTCCCATAATCCTTGACCACTGGGTCCTGTCAGCTAGGGATGATGGGAGTTGTAGTCCCAAAACAGCTGGGGGGCCAAGTTTGGCCATGCCTGCCTTGTAATACAGTATACTGTTTCCGCACTCATGCACGCACTGCCTTGGATGCGCACCTATCCTTCTTCCCTCGCGTATCTGAAGTGGAGGCCTAATAAAAGTCCAGAGAATCAACTGCTCTGCTTCTCCTGCAAAATCCCTACCTATCCAACGCCTAGAAGAAGAAAACGTCAGCCGCGCTCTAACGAGGAACTGACTGGACTGAATCTGGGAGGAGCAGGAAGAGCGCAAGAACCGCGCAGAGCGAGGCGGCGGCTTCGCCCCACCAGCGCCTGCTCCTTCCTGCCTCCTTCCAGCGCCTGCAGGAGCCGCGCCCCTTCCCTCGGTTCCCCCACCACTTTCCCCCACGCCGACACAGCAAGCCACATCCGCCACATGGCCGGAAACAGCTTCCCTTATCGGCTGCCCCTCCAGGAGTGGTTGCTGCTGACGGCATGCCCCTTCTGCAACCAACTTCTCAAATACAGTATATAGTCACGCTTTCTCATACTACTGGACAGCGATGAAGACGACGACGACAACAAATCTTTATTATGGTCGTAGACCAGCATAAACTGGACAACGAGATCCCACCAGTCACCATAAAATGGGGTGGGGTCTTTACAGTCTCTGACTTGATCGCGCTGGCTGTCTCTCACGAACAATCCACCAGCCGAGGTCCAACCTTCAACGACGGGCTCTTTTCGTAACTTGGAGCTGCCTTCCCCCAGGGCTTGCAAACGGGGGGTGGTGCATGGGAAGAAATGTGACAAGGGTTTGCTATTCGTGAGGAATGGCTTTCGTGGTTTATGTCTCCAAGGTAAAAGATCAGAAAAAGTGTTAATTTGGAAAGCAGCAGAGGAGTATTTTTTTAGAAGGGGATAACTTGTTTTTGGAGCAAACATCTTGGGCTTTGCAGTGCTGAGTTCGAATGCAGGTAGTGCTAAAGCATTTGCTGATTAGACTGCAGTCTTAACCGTACCTGGAAATAAGCCCCATTGTATTCAATAAGAATACCCCATTGTGTTGAGTGGAGATGGTTAAGAAAGATTGTGCTGCACCTCCATGGTGCCCGATGTGAGTTCTGTTCAAGAAACTTTGCTTGTGGAGCTCTCACTGGCTCTCCATAGTCAGAATAATAATAGACACCATGAGGAGCATTAGGGACAGTTTTGTGATACTTCTCCTTTTAAAGGTAAGAAGAAGTGCCTGGCTCAATATGACTCTTGCAGGATCCTTTGCTTGGCTTGACAGGGATAGTATTTAAGCTTTTTCCCGCTCAGTGTGGTTGGGGAAATTTCTAGGAGAGTGGCTGGAAGCTTTCCAATGATATAAGAAGTTATTACTTCCCAGTAGCTATTTTTATGGAGATGGGAATTAGGTGGTGTGGATATGGTCCCTACATGGAATTTGAGAAGGTATCAGGCTTAAATGTTTGGATATTGGTAGGTCATGTGAGTTCAATGGTTTTGAGAGTTTTTCTAAAAAGTTGGAGCAAAGTATTTTGGGAGCAGCTCATGCTATTCCTAGATGGAAGGAGGTGGGAAGGAACTGGAATATGACTGCATGGTGGACAGAGGAATGCAGTAGGGTAATTTGGGAGCGTAATGCAACTTCTGGGAAGGTTAGATATACCTTGGTAGGGGAAAATTTATTGGCGAACAAATACTGTTAAGCTATAATTAAAAGGGTACTTAGGAGGGCTAAAAGAAATACAGTATGTGAAGGCAATGTTGTGGAAACATTTCTGTAGTTACACCAGTAGCGTTGATAAATAGACAGATAAGGAAAATGAATGCTATCTGGAGGAATATTCCAGCTTTGCTTATTGAGAATCATACGTGCCCTTCTTAACTCTTATCTCATTTGTAAGCAACTTATGCAGCCACACCAGTTTCCTTAGATGCCTCCCACTTTTCTTTCTTGTTGTAATTGTCTGTGTTTGGGCCTTCAATATTTCTCCTTTTAGAAACTCATATCCATCTTGGACTCCCTTCTCTGTGACTATTGTTGACTATGGGATCTCATCCAGTAGCCTTTTCAGTTTTTTTAAATTAGCCTTCTTAAAGTCCAGAGTGCATGTCTGACTACACTCAGCTTTCCCTTTCCTCTGTATCATGAAACCCAGAAAGAACGGATCACTTCCTGCCAAGTTTCCCAGTACAAGTACTTCCACTTCGTTGATCAATTCCTGTTGGTGAGGACGAGGTCTAAGATAGATGATCCCCTTGTTTCTTCCACCTTCTGGGATATGAAATTGTCAGCAAGGCAATGGAGAACTTTGTCAGACCTTACATTCTTGGCAGAGTTTGAGTTCCAGCAGATATCAGGGAAATTGAAGTCTCCTATATCTCTCCTTTTTGAGTGTTTGGTAATCCGCTCTAGGAAGGCATCAACGAAGTCTTTTGCCTGGCTTGGCGGTCTATAGCAGACCCCACAGTAAGATCACTGTTGTTTCTCTCTCCTACAGTTTTACCCATATACTCTGAGTCTGCTTTCCATGATCCAGGTCATGTGTTTCTTTACAAAATTACACATCCTATACATATAATGCTGCTACTCCTCCCTTCCTGTTTGGTCGATTCCTTTTAAACAGGTTAAACCCCTCAATTCCTACATTCCAGTCATGGGTCTCATCCCACCAGGTTTCAGTAATGCTTACCAGGACATATTTACCACTCTGAATTAAAAGTTCCAATTCGTCTTGCTTGTTTTCCATATTCTGTGTGAATTTGTGTAGAGAAAACTGAAACCATGAGTTGTTCCCTCCAGCTGCTTCCTCATAGTTTCTTATGAGATGTCAGAAGCCTGTTAAAAAATGCCATAAGCCAGTTACAAAAAACAATCCAGCTTTGCTTTTGTTTACAGCCTTTATGTTGTCTAAAAGTATGTGTAAAATAGTTTCCCTCAAAGTCCAGTGACCAACACAATAACAGTGCAATACTACACTTTTACTCGGGAGTATGTCCCACTGTGTTCAATGGCTCTTACTCCCGGGGGGATAGCAGTCCCAAACCCAGCTTGGCAACAGCGGATTGTAACAGTGGTGTAGCCACAGTCATATCCACAGCCCCATTGCTCCCACTGGCTGGGACAGCTAAAGACCTGATGCTGGCATAGCAATCAGGTCCACATCAGAACCAACGCCATCATATGATGCCAGTGAGGCCAGCCCAAGATCCAGTCAATCCCAGACTGATTCAGCCCCTCTATGACCCGAAAATGGCTCATTTTGGATTTATTTTTTTTGCAGGAATCCCAATGGTGGATCTTTTGCCTACCTGCACTTCAGGCGGAATGAAGACCTCCACACCAGAAGAGTGACACCGGTATAACATTGTGGAGGCCAGCAGAGCTGGTGTGGGCTGGCTGGAGGAAGACTTCTGCTCCATCCATGCCCCATAACCCCCTATTGTGGGGTTACCTTGCAGGCTACATGTGCCTAGAATTGCACTGGTTGATTCCTTGGAAAAGCTGAAGCTCATTACATTAGATGGTTTAAAAATAGTGAGCAAAAGAGAACAGAACTTGATAAAGTAGGGCTGATAATGTAGTAGAAAGAGTTGTGTAGAGGAATATTCTGGAATATTATTGTAAACAGTTCATGTAAACTTTAACAGCAATGAATAAGAAATTGAAATAATGTCTGTATAAAATTATCCCGTTATTTACCTTTGTCAATAAAAGAAGCAAGTCCATTTGTCCTGTTTTCTTTCTTGAGAAATTACTATAGACCTGTAAAAAACTTGCTATTTTTTCCATTTCCATTTAAGCAGTGAAGATGATTTGGATCAACAATGGATAAAAAAGCACTCACTCTTCCATATTGTTGTTCAATAAAATTCAGAAATACAAGTTCATCTTGAGTAGGAGAAGATCAGATTCTGGATAATTGCAAACGTTAGATCTTGGTTCTTTTCAGGTAGGAAGGCATCTTGCTGTCAAGTTTCCTGTCAACTGAAGTGAACTGGAATTGTTCAGATATATTATAAATCTCGGCAGCATTGCTGTTGGCATGCAAATGATGAGAATAGCTCTTTGTTTGCTTTTATATCAACTGCTTTTATATTATACTTGTCATTGTTTTTTGGGGGGGACAAATTGAAGGGTCAGAGTGAGAACACTTTATGATGGAAAAACAAAGAATGGTCAGAATGAAAATGTGTCAGACAATCAAAACAACTTTACTTAACTATTCCCATTGGTTTCTACAGAGCACAAATAGGCACCATGCTTTTTGAATCAAATGGACAGCAATAGCTTTTTCCAAATTATTCACAAATGAACAACTCTAATTATACACACATCATAATGAGTTTTTCCAACCCTAGCTGTTTGACTTCTCTGTTAACCGCTGCATTTTTAGAGCACAAAAGCAGTGGATTTTCAATAATGATGTAGTATTTAACTATTTGCCTGTCACAATACAAGAATGTGGGACATGGAAACAAGGTTGACAACTTTATACTGATTTTACCTTGTTTTTCTATTTATTTGTTTTTGTATACACTTAGAGAGTTTGTTATTCAGCATTTTGTAAGCCATTCTAAATTAACAAAATCATTTTTCTAAATTAAAAAACACAGCAAGGGGCAAAAAACAAACCCAATTGTGTTGTAGTGTCAAAGTGCCATGAAATGCATCTACAGTATTTCAGGACTGATGGTAGCCTTTCCTTCAGATGAGGATAATGAGCTACTGACATTGCTTCTCTGGAGTTAGACCATTAGCTCTTTGAGCAGCTCAGTATTGTCTACACAGGCTGGCAATGCCCCTCTAATGTTTCAGGCAATGCCAGGGATTGAACCGGAGACCTCCTGAATGCAAAACATGTGCTCTACTTACTGAGCTTCAGTCCTTTACCTGTTACAGGACTGTTGACAGCTACGTGCCACCAAGATGGGAGTCTCTGGTGCTCTTGCACATAGTCCTCTGACGCAGGGGCCCTAGATTGTATACTTCAGATCAAGGGATGTCCCACCAGAGCCAAGAAGATGCCAGTCTAGCTAACAAGCAAGTATTGGAGGAAAGAAGGCATTCTACCAAAAAAAGGGTTAACACTTGCCATGTTTAATTACTTAGTATCTACTGTCCCAGCCTATAGATCTATAAAATATATAGTCCTGTGTCTACTCAGGGAAGTAGTGGAGTTTTCACCTCTGCATATCATGGAGGGTGGGGCAGCTATCCTGCCTTAGTTGGGAGGTGGGGTGGTCTTGAGAGAAGGACACTGAAGTCTGCTGCTGATCATTGGGGTAGTTTGTGGATTGCTTTGCTGTCTTCTAGTAAAACCATTGTGGTACATAGAAGCCAACTCCGAGGGGCTGAAGGGTCTTTGCCTCCCCCCAATAAAATATTTGAGGGGGCCGCCCCCCAAGTGAATGGGCATTGCCATTCAAATGGTGTGCGTACACCACATCATGTGATCAGTTATGCAGGGCAGGGCTTACCAGCCCCCCCCCATTTTATTCAACTAGGCACCCCTATTGTGGCAAGAAGCAGACCACCCTGTCCCCATCCATTGGTGAAAATAAGAAATTCCCTCCTCCACCACCCCAATACTACAGGCTCCTGATTTTCTGATCTTATTTCTTTACTGTAGAATCAAGTATCCTCCCCAGTGTGATGCAAAGATCTCTCCCTGGGGGCACCCACTAAACCTCCCCCCTCCCATTTTCTCTCTCTTTACATATGGGCAGGGTATGTATGTATGTATGTAAGTATGTATACATCCATCTATCATCATATATTGGAGTAAAACGGAGGTCCCTTATTTGCCCCATGGGCAAGAGAGTTATGGTCAGATATAACCAGAGGCTGAAATCAACTTGAAGAATGTATTTAAAATACAGAAAAATCATGAATGCGGTTAATGCCACCATTGTATCCTTCATTCACTACTTATTTTGTTCTAGTTACAAGTAGGTAGCCGTGTTGGTCTACCGTAGTCAAAACAAAATAAAAAATAAAAAAATTCCTTCCAGTAGCACCTTAGAGACCAACTAAGTTTGTTCTTGGTATGAGCTTCAGATATCTGAAGAAGTGTGCATGCACACGAAAGCTCATACCAAGAACAAACTTAGTCTCTAAGGTACTACTGGAAGGATTTTTTTATTTATTTTTTATTTTACTTATTTTGTTGTTGTCCAGAAACACTCCCAGTGAGCCATGTGGGGCAGATTTCAAACTGACTAGTAGAAGTACGGTAAGACCTAAAAGGGAGGAAGAATTCCCTGCCCTACAAAAACAGCTGGTGGATGTAACAATTCTTCCAGGGCTACAGGGCCTGATGCCCTTGGGGCATTTCCCAGAAAGCTCCTTCTTTTGTGCTCTGCCTAGAAGCGCAACTCAATAGTCTGGTTTTCCTCTAGGCTCTTTCACAGCACCTTTCCTTTTTAAGTCTGCTTTCAAAGAGAAATTTGTTTGCTATTTCATCCAGTGTTCTTCCAAAAGCCAGCTGGCGCTGAATGCTAAATGGCAAAGGAACAAAGGCACAACTTCCAAAAGTATTTGGAAATGTTCTGGGAGCTGCTGAAGCTGTTCTTTATAGCATTTTATCCGGAGGCCTGTTGGCTGTTGCTAGCTGGTCATGTCCTTCATGAAAAAGATTCTGACAAAGCCTGCAGATCTTTATTTTTAACGCCTGCCCAAATAATTATTTAAGTCCATTAGCAGTAGCATTTGGCTTAACCTACAACTGCCCAGCCACATAGTTGTATTATACTCTTTATCATTTATAGAGCGTAATAATTGGGATGTGGCAAGGAGATGTACATAAAAGGCATATAATAACACCCCAAATCATTGTAAACAAAGCAGCCTATGATACTACAGCCCTGCTGCTTTTATAAAACAAAGGCTGAAAGCCAACTAAGTCACGTTCTGAGTAGACCCATTAAAATCAATGGACAAATTACTTGAGTCCATTGATTTCAAAAGGTCTGCTCTGAGTAGGACTAGCATTGGATATCACCTAAACACCCCAAAATAGTTTGCCTTATTTTAACTACATTGTTAGTTAATCTCAGGCTTTGTAAATAGGCCAGTAGGAAAAGACGGGGATCTCAATCTCACCTCCTTTTCTCTCAAACACACTTTAAAGCAAACAACTCGTAAAAGGAGATACAGATCTGCAAGTAGCAAAAGTAACTGTTCTCTCAGTTAAAACAAGCTAGCCAAAAGGTTTCACAATGCTTCAGTAAAGAAAACAAGGATGATGTAACAACCTTTTCTACCCAGCTAGGCCTTGTTATTTGCAAATTAACAGATAGGTATTTAACAGATGGGTATTTAATTAATATGGAGATGCTTTTAGTATTTTTCAGCACCTGAATATATTCATTTTTTATTTTTGAAATTTATATATAATATTTCTGCTTGATAGGGGCTCCCTGTGTAGTTCATGGTATAAATTAAATATTGTATTAAAAGCCAGGTTCAACAATAAAATCTATTAAAGAGAGGGGTTGCTTACTATAGTTAAAGGATTAGAGTTTTAGAATAGTTTTCTTCAAAATCATATTCATCTGTTAGATTTATATATTTCAGGACTCTAGTATCTGTAGTGAATTATTTCACTTGTGATTGGTATAATTACATAGTCTTGCATAATAGGCTCTAGAACATATTACACATGTAATAACAAGAAAATTAAAAATAAGAAGATTTAAGCTTTCTGGCAAATGGGCCCAAATCGGTTATACATTCAGGAGAATATCCCCCGGTAGGCTCTTGTTTAGTTGAGAAAACTGAACAGCTGAGCAATTGTGAATAGAACAATATACAACTGAATGAGAAGGGGTAAGGGCACAGGAAAATCACCATGAGAAAGCAATATTTAGCAGCAAAAGAAAAGCATTATTTTTATATTATTGTTTCCAACAGTTTCATTAATTATTTTGGTGTGTTTTTTCAAGACTAAACAAGCATCCCCTCCTCCCCAATGATCAACCCAAATGAAAAATTGTGGAGGGCCATACGTTCTACGTGCTAAGGTAAACACTCCAAACATCTCCCCCTGCAAAGAAGCAATAACTATGCCCTGGACTGACCCAGTCAACTCCCTCCAGCAAGTTGTTATCAGCCTTGATGGGCATCCAGAGGGCATATGGTTGGGCAGAAACCGCCAAGCAACCACAGTTCAGCATGAAGGCAAGTGATTACCGGTATGTCCTCATGATTCTCATGGTTCCAACACTTCTGGCCAAATATCAATAGCTTCAGCAGAGGATGCAGAGGTGACAAAGCCTTCTTTGCTACAAGTGCTACAAGATAGGCATGATTAAGTGCTGGCAGCCATGTTTGGTCATCTTCACTATGAGACTTCCACTATTTGCGCTGCCGTTGCCATTGTACCTGCTTCGTAGTCTGAAGCTGCCAGAAACCTCAACATGCCATGTTGGGCTCAGTATTGGAGAAGGTCCCTTACTGGTGATTCCATAGCAGGGGCGCCATATAGGAGGGCCAATGGTCCCCCAAAATTTTCAAGGAGGGCCGGACCCCCTCACTATTCCACAATATATGGTGGGCGTCCCCATGGCTGTGGTGGGCCCCAGCGGGCCTACCCGCAGTGGGCCTCCCAGCCTCCCCCTGATGCGTGATGTCAGACATGTGCGCTGTACATGTGATGTTGCACGTGCGCTGGGCTCCCCCACAGTTGGGCGGAACCTAGCGCCTGTGTTCCATAGTGACATCAGGTTCTCAACAGAAGCACTGACCATGGCAAACACACACACACACACACACACACACACACACACACACACACCGAGCATGCAGGAATCCTTCCTATTCCATTAGTCTCTGGGGGTGGACCATCCTAGGCACCTTGAAGGTGGAATCTGCTGTTCTAACCAGTAAACAACCAAATCGAAGGCATCTCTGGCTAGATGTATTGGGCCTATAATGTGTTTGGACAGCTCCATGGAGTCCTAAGCTAACCTATTCGCAGTGGCAGCCATGGGCTGGTATCCCCCTCAGCAGTTATGGATGGTCCATATAATTTGTTTATATGTTTAGTATAATATGTATATTTTGATACTAAGGAGGCTTCATAAAGTGTTTGTTGTCTTATGTCTTAATGCCTTTGAAGAAGGGAAGATGCCAAAATGCACCAGGGTGACTATTTTGTGAAATAAAATTTGTTTTAAGCGTAATTTAAAGGTTTCAGTTTCTCTTCTTTTTGGCTTCCAGGTTCTCTAATGAACACATGCTAATTGTATGAGGTGTGTTCCACATGACTTCTGGGGAATAGAGTTGTATGTAACATGGCAGGTTTAAAAACAAAAGCAAATAATTACCACCATAAGGGTAGAACACTATCTCCAATATTTTTATTGTCTCCTTGCCTACTCTGGGTGTAATTAATCGCGTCATGACTTGAGCCTGCAGTGATTCCACATTTTTAATAATATATTTATTTACATATTTAGATACTATTTTTAATATGAGTCTTTATAATACAATTTACAATAACTTAATACAGATATAATTTAAAATGGTAGTTATTAAACAATTTAATAAAAGATATATATATATATATATATATATATATATATATATATATATATATATATATATATATATATATATAATTGCATCTTTATTTGAAGTAACTCAATCACCATAGAACCGTTGGATGGCATGAAATGTTAGTCCTACTCAAAGTAGTCTACTCTGAGGGTATCTAGTGTTGGATTTCACCTGTTAAATTAAATCTAAAATTATCTAACTGCAGCAGTGCACATTTTAAAGATGTGTGTCTTCTGTCATTTTATCATCTACTTCCCTAAATGTGTTTTCAGAAGACCACTGGGTAAAACAGACAGGATGCCACTGTTTATCTGAGGAAGCAGCAAAACAGAAAAATACTGTACGGAAAAGCAGCACCTCCACCAGTAGATGGTGCCATATTGTTACCTCAGTGCTGAGCTATTGATAACAGTTTTCTGGTCTGGGGCAGGGAGAGGCAGAGGAAATTAACAAGCTGCTACATCAACTCTGTTTGTTGCTGTACTATTATTATTGTTAGTGTATACCACCCTTCATCCACAGATCACAGGGCAGTTCACAACATAAAAATGCAAAATGAGATAAACTAGGAGATAAAAGAGCCCTGCACAGGCTTCAGATGGCACATGGCTGCCTGGCTCCCAGTCTTTATACTGCCTGATGGGATGCAACTACTGTATATTGAATTCAGCTCCTGGTGCAGCCTGACTGTTGCCAGCATCCATAGCTGCCACTTCCACACTGAAAACTAGGTTCTCAAGACATACTACAAAGCACACACAGCCAGTTAGATGGGAGCAGGTGGCGCTGTGGTCTAAACCAGTGTTTTCCAACCTTGTTTCCTTCCTGTGCACACCCCCCATCCTACCGGTAGAAAGGTAGCTACTTAAATGTTTTATTTATAATTTTTATGAATTATACAAATTGCAATTAAATAAAATGATAGGAACATAATGAAATATTGTTGAAGCAGAAAAATGTAGTAATACCGTAATAATTTATCTGTAATCCCCCCATCTGACTCAAGTTGCCCCAGCCACTCTGGGTGGCTTCCAGCATATGTAAAAACATAGTAAAACCTTAAAACGCTTCCCTATACAGTACAGGGCTGCCTTCAGATGTTTCCTAAATGTTATATAATTATTCATCGTCTTGACATCTGATGGGAGCGTATTCCACAGGGTGGGTGCCACTACTGAGAAGGCCCTCTGCCTGGTTCCCTCTAGCTTCACTTCTCACAGTGTGGGAACCACCAGAAGGCCCTCGGAGCTAGATCTCAGTGTCTGGGCTCCCAGTCTTTATATTGCCTGATGGGGATGCAGATGCAACCAAGGCTGTTTAGGCCTTTAAAAGTCAGCACCGACACTTTGATTTGTGCTCAGAAACGTACTGGGAGCCAATGTAGGTATTTCAGGACCTGTGTTATGTAGTCTTGGCGGCTGCTCCCAGTCACCAGTCTAGCTGCCGCATTCTGGATTAGTTGTAGTTTGAGTCACCTTCAAAGGTAGCCCCACATAGAGCTCATTGCAGTAGTCCAAGCAGGAGATAATCAGAGCATGTACCACTCTGGTGAGACTGTGGGCAGGTAGGGTCTCAGCTGCTGTACCAGATGGAGCTGGTAGACAGCTGCCCTGGACACAGAATTAACCCATGACTCCCAGGCTGCACACCTGGTCCTTCAGGGGCACAGTTACCCAATCAGGACCCCACACCTTCCCACCCCGTCCCCCCAAAACAATACTTCTGTGTTGTTGGGATTCAACTTCAATTATAGAACCATAGAACTGGAAGGCACGCCAAGGGTCATCTTTCTAGTGCAACCCATGGGCATAGCCAAGAAGGGACAGGGGAGGCAGCTGCCCCCCTAGATCAAGTAAAACAATAAAAATATTTAACTAAAACATACATCATTGTAATTGCAAATCTCACTTACCAGTTTTCAGCTTTATGCAGGTTTGGCAAACATACTGACACTTGTCAATGAAAGAATCAAGGTGTGAAATATTATATGCCTCATTATTTCTAAACCGTGGTCTATCCTGAACATGAACTTAGTGAACTGTGTTAGTGCTTCACATTCATAACATCCTACTGTTTGCCTTTCATGATTGTTCAGCTTTAAAAATAATAATAATATAATAATAATGGCCCAAGTTACATCAGTTTCTCTAATAATAAGCATTAGCGAGGCCACTTTTGCTCTGGCTAATTCAACACCACGGACTGATTAAAGGCAAATCTTAGTGAACTTTATTCAGAAGTCACTGAAGTGAAAGTGAGGACACAGTTAATCCACTTGGATTTATTTATTTAAAAACACATGAGGGTGGGGGACTTCAGGCCTGGAAGCCAAATGTAGCCCTTAGGCCTCTCCTCAGATCAAATCCCTCCTCAGCCTTGCTCCATGCCCTCCTTGAATACTTTTGCCTGCCTGAAATGTTTCCTTTAACTACAATCCTGTGGGATATTAGCATCCAAAATGCATATGTAAAGGGTTAATGTTTGAAAGGGCTGTAGAAACCTGTGATGTCATACACTCTGTGGAAGTTATTTCAGTTGGTTCAGTTATTAACAGTCTTGTGAGTCTTAGCAGCAGCAGGTATGTTATATTGTGCTGCTGTCTGCCTCAGAGTCAGAGTATCAGTTAGTCTGTAAATGTTAGTCTGTAAAAGCTTAATCTACTTCAGCCTCCCAACTTCCAACCTTCACCTTGCCCACTTTCAAAACCTCCTATCCACAGTCACAAGCATACGCCAGCCAATATTCACAAAGACGGCGCATTCACTCACCTTTTGCTCTTCGTTCCTTCATGGAAATGCCCTGGCTTCGACCCACAAATATCTTCACGCTTCTGTCGATCAGCTTCCGAAGGTGAATTTCAACCAGTTCACATCAACAAACATCATTGCCCTGTTTCAGCCTCACAACATCCAAATGAGAACTCTATCGGCTTCCACTCACCAATATCTGCCAGCTTCTGCTGGGTCCACCACTGGACATTCACCACTAGCTTGGACCATGGATATCAGCTGCCTTCAAGTCACAATTCCACACTGCAAGTGAACTTGCCTTATTATTGCTCCATAGCATCCTACAGCCAGATGATTGTCTTCATCCATCTGCCTGTTCACCTCCTCCAGGTGGAAGAAGACTGAACATCACAGCTGTTGCTTGCTGTGTTGGGGAAGAGGGAAAGGCCCACTTTTATATCCACTCAGCTGCCATGTACTTTTGTGATGTCACAGATAAGCTGTAGTCAATGGCAACAGCTGGAGATGCATCAATATCATCATCATTTTCCCAGGCCTCACAATTGTGGGTACACCTCACCAGTTACATATACTTGTTTATTGTTAAAAATATTTGGAGACCAACGTTCATCTGTACTGATACTAGGGAGGGCCATATTATAAAACTGTTGCTGGGGACCTTTTTCAGCACAAGGGGCACATTTCCATGTAGGGAACCTCCCCCCTCTCCGGGGCTGCATGCCTGTGACTGGTGGGGGTCAGAGGCAGGTGGGAGTGGAGCAGCCAGGTGGCTCATACCTTGGTAGCATAGGCCCCATCCCAGCTATGCAAATTGAGAGGCTTCTATAGTCCCCCTGCCCATCTTTCAATTCACTAAATAAGAAGTATAATAAAAGTACAAGGAAATAAGGGGGTGCAGCTGTGAGGGGAATAACCTAAAGCAGAATCTAGTGGTCTGCTCTTGATTTGTGGACTAGAGGTTCCCCACCCCATAATAAAACCCAAGGGTTATATCCAACTTGAGTTGCATAGCGCTCCAATTATTAAAAATAAAGCCCCACTCCACACACACATACGTACATATATTTTTCTTCATTTTTTTTTTAGTTTTGCACCTTCTCTGTCATGGTATTATCCCAATCATAATTTATTTTGTTTATCCTTCCTGGAAGAGAAAGGAGAAAATATTAGTTTTCTCAGACGAAGACAATTAAGACTATAAAAGCTTATAAAATGTGTCTAAGCTTCTATATCCTTAATTGTCCCGTTTCCTTATGAATTGTTATATGTGCTGAAATTAATCATGTCTCCAATGTTTATTTTATCTTATTTGTTTAGACAATATTTTACACTGTATATTTATCTGATTTTCATGATTGTATTGTTAACATCTTAATACAAATTATAATTTAAATCAACAACAGAGCCAACCTAATTGAAATCTATGTAAGATGTTTTAGCAACTAAAAGAAACATCCCCCAGCATTAGTTACAGGTAGGTCTGCCGTGTTGGTCTGCCGAAGCCGAAACAAAATAAAAAATAAAAAAATTCCTTCCAGTAGCACCTTAGAGACCAACTGAGTTTGTTACTGGTATGAGCTTTCGTGTGCATGCACACTTCTTCAGATACACTGAAACAGAAGTCACCTTATACCGTATATAGTGAGAGGATGGGGAGGGTTATTACTCAGAAGGGTGATGGGAATAAGTTGCAATTTAGCAACTTCTCTTTCCAGTCTATTTCTTAAATTCTTTTGTAATAAGACAGCTACTTTGAGATCTTGTATAGAATGTCCTGGGAGATTGAAGTGTTCTCCTACCAGTCTCCTACTGGTTTCTCTGTCTTGTGATTCCTGATGTCAGATTTATGTCCATTTATCCTTTGGCGTAGGGCTTGGCCTGTTTGTCCAATATAGAGAGCTGAAAGGCACTGTTGGCATTTGATGGCATACACAATGTTAGAAGATGAGCAATTAAATAGTCCTGAGATGGTATGTTTGATGTTGTTGGGGCCAGTAATGGTGTTGTCCGGGTGTATGTGGCAGAAAAGATGGCATCTGGGTTTATTGCAGGCTCTGGTACCAGTGTCCATGTTAAGTCTGGTTGTTGTATTATTGTGGGTGAGGAGTTGTTTAAGATTGGGTGGCTGCCTGTAGACAATGAAAGGTCTTCCTCCCCCAGCATTGTATATATAAAATCTGCAACTGCAAGTACACAAAGTAAACATTATATGCTATTTAAATAAGAGTGTTTTGCATAGTTTTTATAAGGAGGGAAAAGAGAACTAAAGGGTCAAACCAACCGGGGCTGTCTTCTGCATCCTCTGCAAATGGGAACTAAAGCAAGTCTCTTGCTTGCCTGGAATGAGGGTTTGTGTGTGTGTGTGTGACTAGAAACCTCTGACTTTTACTGTGGCTGCAGTATAGCCTAATGTACATCAATTTTGCCACTTTGCAAAAAGTGAGGGTTTCTGCCCTCATTTTAGCGCGGGATTTCCATGGATCCTCTGCCAAAATGATGATGAACAACCTTTCATTTCCACAGGAAATTCTGGTGCACACCCTTTCCTGATTCAGAGAGCCTGCTAAATGGGAGGGTTTTCTCCCATTGCTTTAGCAAGGGATCCCGTGCAGGTTTGCATGGAAACCTCTGCTAAATGAGGAAAGCCTCCATTTCAGCAGAGGTTCATAATCCAAACTCCTTCTTGGTTTAGGAGGGGGGTTGTATGCTCAGTTTGGCAACATGCCTCTGTTTCCCAATGGAAACAGGCACACACAGCCAATGCAGGATTTAACCTCACTCTTGCACCTATCAGAGGACCTCACAAGTGACATCAGCTGATGGGTGGATGGGCATGTTTTGGGGAAAATGGACTCTTGAGCCAACCACCTGGTGGGCCAAGACTGGCCCAAAGACTGAAGGTCCCCCACGTGTGGTTTATAGGGTGTTGTGAATGTTGCAAAGCACAGTGCTGGTGACAGTCCAGCCACCCACCACCTTAATTTCCCATAAGCATCTACACATAGAAATTAGCATGTGCAAATGTTATACAAATTTGTGTCACAGCCATGTGTTTGTGCCCTGAATCTTTTAAATACCTAGTGACACCCCTACTCAGACTACTGTTTGAAAGCAAGTGTTGCAGGTAACTGATGTTTAGGGATAAGAGAGTTTCTGTTACACAGATCTGCTAAGCCCGATAAGCTCATTTTTGCAGGACATTAGTCTGACAAAACAAGAAGACTTTCAAATCCAGCTGATCTGAAAGGTGAACTGAATAATCCCAACATGTTCTCCATTGGGAAAGTTTCAAGATAAACACGAGTCCATTTACAGAACATTTTCCTGCAACCTTACTATTTAAACAGTTTTACACAAACACATGTATACACATCTGCATGCACAAACTATATATATATATATATATATATATATATATATATATATATATATATGGAAGTGTATCCATACAGTGGAGCTCTAAACTCTTTTAGGAACCAGGAGAAGGCAGAGGGGAGTCCATATTTTTGTAATTAACCAATTAAAATTACTGAACATGAGAATAGAATTAATTTAAAGAACAGAGGCAGTAGAATTTGTTCTTCAGTCAGCATCAGCTACATTCCATGTCAAGTGGTGACTAAAACAATCATTATCATGACGGTTCCAATTACCTGGGAAGGGCAAAGCTTTTCAGCTTGTTCTATTCTGCTGGCTTTAGAGAGACAGTTCTCATCCAGTATCATCAAGTTCAGCTTCTGATCTCCAGTCACTAAGCCCATTGAGATATACTCAGAAGAAAGCTGTATTTTATCTTCCTGTGTCAATTTAAAATAAATAAATAACTACTCCTATGTGTTGTCTCAAGAATAGACTTTGAAAGATATTGAGCACACTTCCACATCCAATAATGCTTAGTCCCATTAAAATAAACTGAAGTTTGAAAATCAGTTAATAGAATAACAGCATCTTGGAGTCTGAAGGGACCCCAGTTGTCATCTAGTCCAACCCCCTGCAATGCAGGAATCTCAGCTAAAGCACCCATGACAGATGGCCATCCAACCTCTGCTTAACAACTTCCAAGGAAGGAGAGTCCACCATCTCTTGTGGGAGTCTGTTCCACTGTCAAACAGCTCACTGTCAGGAGTGTGTTCAGGAGCCAGGCTCTGTGACCAGTAGGGCTTCGCGGGACTGGGGCTTTCCTAAGTTTGTTCTGAAGAGGCAAGGTGCGGCCGCACAGGTGAGGCCGATTGGTAACGCATAGCACCTGGTGGCAAGAGCCGGGAAGGGATATAAGGTCAGCATTTGCCTTTGGCTCTTTGTCACAGCAACATGCTTCCTGCCTTGCTGCGTTTGGCTTCTTGACTCCTTGCTTCCTGAACCTCGGACCCTTGACTCCCGGCTCTCTGACCCTTGGACCCTTGGCTTCCTGACTCCCGTTCATGCTCCCACCCCGGTCTTGATGTCCTCAACCGGGACTTCGACCGCCCATGAACCGGACCGTGACACTCTTATTGTCAGAAAGTTCTTTCTGATGTTTTGTCAGAAACTCCTTTCTTGGAGCTGGAAGCCATTGAATTGAGTCCTACCCTCTAGAGGAGGAGAAAACAAGCATGCTCCCTCTTCCATGTGACAACCCTTAAGATATTTGAAGATGGCTATCATATCTCCTCTCAATCTCCTCTTTTCAAGGCTAAACATACCCAGCTCCTTCAAGCGTTCCTCATAAGGCTTGGTTTCCAGACCCCTGATCATCTTGGGCTGCCAACCTAGCAGAAAGCATACCAGTGCAAGTAGAAAAATAGGTATCACTGTGGGGGGTGGTAAATGGCATTTCTGTGTGCTCTGGCACTCGTCGCGGTGTCCCGTTGCAGCAGTAGCAGTTAAGTCATGCTGGCCACATGACCTGGAAAGCTTTGTGTGGACAAACGCTGGCTCCCTCGGCCTGAAGCGAGATGAGCAGCGCACCCCATAGTCACCTTTGACTGGACTCAACCGTCCAGGGGTCCTTTACCTTTACCTAATGGAATAATGTGGATTATCTGACTTCTGTCATTTTCTGTTACCAGCATCACCTGATGTTGCCATCAGTAATTTTTGATGCAGATTTCTGGGGACACAGAGAGCTTCTCCATGCACCAAACTGCTGCATCACACTTGCAACCCTCAAATGACACAGGGCCATTCCTCTTCCTCTTGGATGCTCTATGCCAGGCATCCCCAAATGTTGGCCCTCCAGATGTTTTGGACTACAATTCCCATCATCCCTGACCACTGGTCTTGATAGCTAAGGCTCATGGGAGTTGTAGGCCAAAACATCTGGAGGGCCACAGTTTGGGGATGCCGGCTCTATGCCCTATCCTCTAAAACCCTCTATACAGAGACAACATGAATATACCCAATTATTTTTACATCCATTTAAACAATTTGCAGTGCTCCTAGAAGTTCACTCCTAATTTATGTTTATTCGGGAGCAAATCCCACTATATTCAATGGAGCTTTTTCTTTAGTTAGTGTGTTTAAGATTGCATCCTAAATCTGTTGGTTTAATGAAGGTGTTAATCAGTTCTTAGACTGCAACCAGTGGGCAAGCTCCATGCATTCTGTGGTCTTCCGTAATCCCTCCATCCAAAAGCAGGGTGTGCCACCACAGACCATCTAACAAATTCTCTAAACTCAAGGGAGCTTTTAAAGTAGCTTCTGACAGGCTGCAAAGATCTGCTTTTAGCAGAAAAATGTGAGACACCAATGTGTGCACCTTAAAGAGATTCTCTGAGGCTTTTGCAGAAATCCATCCTTACTAAAGCACTTAACTGCACATCTGGGTTTTTAGTGCATTGCATGATTTGAAGTCTGTGTCCTGAATCTGGGCACAACCGTCATTCATGTACAAGAATAAAACTACTTTTTTTTAAAGCGTCACATAAACACAGTGCAACACAACTGAAATTTCCCTAAGAATTATCTAGTTCAATCCCATGTCTTCATGTGGAAACATGTCTTCATGTGGAAACTGCTGCGCATTCACACTATGCTTCAACATACTTAAAGATTTTGACTGCAATCCTAATTCCCTTTACCTGAGAGCAAACCGCACTTAATTCAATGGAGCTTACTTCTAAATATACATACCGGGTAGTTATCTCTTACATTAACTTACTTCATCATGAATTAAAAGTTAATAACAAAAAGAGCAATGAAGAATAATAACTGTAAAAATGTGTTATTATGCATATTTAAGTTCATCAATGATAAACAAACATAAGTACACGGCTGCAGCCTAAATATATTGCTTTTGGGTTGGAAATGGATTTTGGATTACTCACTATAATAGGGCTAGACTTAATGGAATTACATTAGGTAGTGTGTGTTAGTTACAAATTATACACACCATCTCCAACTCCTCGAAAGATTCCATCAACGGTGTATCCAAAAAATTTTACACATCACTTGGGAAGACAGGTGAACTAATATCAATGTACTGGAAGAAGCAAAGATCACCAGTGTTGAAGCAATGATTCTTCAACATCAACTTCATTGGACTGGTCATGTTGTGTGGATGCCTGATGATCGTCTTCCAAACTAACTACTCTATTCCAAATTTTAAAATGGAAAGCGTAATGCTGGTGGTCAACAAAAGAAGTTTGAAGACTGTCTCAAGGCAAATCTAAAAAAAAATGTAGTATAAACACTGACAACTGGGAAACACTGGCCTGCAAGTGCTCCAGTTGGAAAACAGCCTTTACCAAAGGTGTCATGGGCTTTGAAGATACTCAAACTCAGGACGCAAGGGAGAAACGTGCTAAGAGTACGGCACGCTTGGCAAATCCACACCATGGTCAACTCCCGCCTAGAAACCAATGTCCCCACTGTGGAAGGACGTGTGGATCCAGAATTGGCCTCCACAGTCACTTACGGACTCATTGTTTAAACTGTGTTGATGGAAGACAATCTTACTCGGTTACGAGTGATCGCCGAAGAAGAAGAAGAAGATATGCAAGATTAAACTATAATAAGAGAGCATACTGGAATACTAGACAACACTTTGGAGAATGAAAGATGCCACTGCCTATATAGAAACTGAAGACCATCTGATGCATGAAGTATTATATTCCGTATATACATGGATCAAGAGGGTTGAAGTTTACCAGTGATGACGACAAGAAACCATGAAATGCAAGGTATGTGACATTTCTATGCAAAGTCCAAATTTAGGTACCCCCACAAATATTTAAAACATAAGTTTTTAATACCTAACAGTGGAAGGATTACAGGTAAAGTGTGCTTCATAAGGATGACAAGGTATCATTGGTTCAGCTGATGGACAAAAGAGAACACCAAAGGAATGTAGTTATCAATAAGGTTTTAGGGCTCAATCAATAGAACACTCAAAAGATTAGAAAAAAATTGAAACCACATTTTAAGAGATAATCTGTTCAAAGGCAAACAGTCATCTTGCTCTTCTGTAGGCTAAGTATGAGATAAATGAGTGGGTTATATCATATGGGCTCCCTATTAAGAGCCAATAAAAATTTCACACCCCTGTTCTAACTGCATGGATTCAGAAACGAGATCACACGGAATACAGTGTAACTTCACAATAACTAGATTTGGAAAGCAGCCTTAATCAGAAGGTATGTGTTAAAAAGGAATCAGAAAATTGCTTCTTGATAGTCTGCCCATGCAATAAAATAACCAGAAGCACAGTACTTTGCATCATAACATGCCAATTGATCTCTCTGATCATGGATACTAACCCCAGATAATTAAAAACAAGTACTCTAGCACAGAGGTGAGGAACCAAATGTGGCCCTCTGAGACTCTATATCTGTCCCATGGGACTCACCCCCAGGGTGCACCCCCTCATTAGCCAGTCAGAGAGAGGCTCCAGCCCTCTGGAGGAATTCTAATGCACTGCATCACCCGACTCCGGGCTAGCTTAGCTGTCCTTCACACAGCTCTTCAAGTCTGGGGTAGTCAATATATCGTATTTTTCAGTGTATAAGACTAGGTTTTTAAACAAACAAACAAACAAGGTTTAAAATTGGGGCTCATCCTATACACAGGTAGTGCTGAGGGGTGTTTTCTTAATTTGAAGTCCCCCAAAATAGGGGGCGTCTTATACATGGGGGCGTCTTACACATGGAAAAATATGGTAAGTAGACATTTTTTTTCAGTCAGAAGCAAAGTTCAAATGGTGCCCCCTCTTTTAGGACCAATACTTTGAAAATCATACAGCGCCATTCAAAAGTGAATTTCTGCCTTCATCTATCCCAGGGTTGGCAAACTAAGGCCCGGGGCCAGATGCGGCTCACCGGGCTTGTTAATCCGGCCCGTGAACCTTGCGAACCCTGCTGCCCGCTCGGTCAGTCCCCGCACTAAACCGGCGCGACGTGGAGTTCTCGCCATGCGGGGACTGAATTCAGCGATGCTAGCGCAGCTTTGGATTGGCCACAGGGAGCTCCTGCAGCCAATCCGAAGCTGCGGGCGCTCCTTTTTTCTCATTGAGACAGCCACGTATGGCCAAGAGCCAAGCGGGAGGAAGCAGCGGCGAGAATACCTCTGCCACCCAGGCCAGTGGCATGGGGTCTGTGGACGACGCTGAGGACGATGCTGACGCTGTCAAAGACGAGGCGGTACCTGCATGAGTGGCATAGGGGGTCCTTTTGAGAGAGGGGGGTCTGGCCCCCCACAAGGTCTGAGGGACAGTGGACCGGCCCCCTCCTGAAAAAGTTTGCTGACCCCTGATCTATCCCTACTTTCATGGTGCCACCTAAAGGAGGTCTCTTTATCCTGCTGCATTGCAAGGGTCAGCCTTTGATATCAGTAGATACTTGTCAGAAAGTATTGCCATTTCCTGTCAGACGATTCTGATGCTGACTATTTAATCTTTGCAAAATTAGTCATAGTGCAATAATGTCTAAAGTAAGGGCTTTTGGGAACTACAGGCACATTTGCAAACTACATGCACTCTGCTTTAACCAAGGACACAATTCAACCTAGTATATTGGCTTCAGCATAATGTTTCTTTCAAGCCTATTTTCAGTAAGGAAGGTGACCCTGTGGGTGACAGGGAAAGCCTCTATCTGTGCTCATGGCCCATGGGCACCATTGCTGCTGACTCCAATATGTTCAGAAAATAGTAAAGTAGGCATGACATCAAGAGGAAGTTATTACATATGTCTCCTTACTGAATTTTATGCAGATAGATATATGACAATCAAAAACAGAATGTGAATGCAATTTAGTTTGGATAACACGGAAGTGTTAGTGAGAAGTGTTAACTTGCAAAGTATGTTTAGAAAAAGCTCTCATGAAATGGCAATGATTTAGAGTCTAAGACAAGGAAATCACAGTGTCTATTATGTTGTGTTTATTTAGCAGATTTTGATCCAGTCATACAGTTGGTATGACAAAATAGGCTAGATGAGAAAAGGCGAATGTGTTTTAAAACAAATCATAAGGGAAGCACAATTATAAACCCTAACTGCCTAGAAAATTGGAAAACTGAAAACAGAGTAGTGGCCCATTACAGTTAGGAGGCCCAGTGATAAGGTTATATATGAGGGTTAATTAACAACTCATTTGAATCCAACCCCTCTCTCTTTACTGCAGAATGATATTCTTGCAAAGAAGCTGGTAAAATGTGGACTGGACAAGATAACTGTTAGGTGAATTTGTAGCTCATTGACTGACCAAACCCGAAGAGTGCTCACTACCGGTTCCTCGTTATCCTGGCAAAAACTGGAAAGTGTGGTACCACAGGGTTCTGTCTTGGGCCCATTATTCTTCATCTTTATAAACGACTTTGATGAAGGTATTGAGGGGATGCTCATCAAATTTGCAGATGACACCAATGCCACTGAAGACAGAATCAGGATTCAATATGACCTTAACAGATTGGAGAACTGGGCCCAAACTAGCAAAATGAATTTCAATAGGGACAAATGTAAGGTTCTGCTCTTAGTTAGGAAGAACCAGATGCACAAATATACAATGGGGAACATCTGGTTTGCCAGTATTACATGTGAAAAGGATCTAGGGGTTTTAATAAGTGCTTGTTTTCTGGCAGTACTCAACAGTACACAGTACTGGCACCTTCAAAGTTGGAGACGGTCCAACGTACAGCCTGTCAGGGAATGGTCAGATGAGGAGTGGTGGAGACCACCACCCCAGGAGGCTTCTGCGCAGGAGGCAGATGAAGATAGTATGGACCCAGATTTGTAGAGGGCGCAAACAGGACACACCCCAGAATAAGAAAAAGCTGCAAAATAATGGAGGATGAGGAACAGGAACAAGCTAGCAGATGCTCTAGTCCTGAACAGAGACAGGAGTCAGAAGTGGTAGAAACAGTACAGCATACAGTTGACACCATGTCACTTGGAAGCCTGGTAGAGCCTCCTCCTCCTCCTACAACAAGATGCTCCCTTTGTATCTTAGAGAAGAAAACCAAACAGAGACAGAAAAATTCCTTTGCCGGCCACCATAGGCAGCAGGAGGGGTTCGGAAGCTAGGAAGTACTGCAAGGGGGGGGGTGGTAGAGTGGGCACTCTGAACAAAGTCTCAAGATTGAGGGACCATATTCCATGGTCTCTGTATTTCTGTTGATTTAAATAAAAGAACTGGAAGAAGCTCTCTGCGTCTCTGATTTCACCAGGCAGTTAGCCAGTGAGCTCATGATACAGCCCTGTCCTGTTGGCACGGCTTGATGGGCTCCGAGCTGGGAGCTGGAGAGCAGGAAACCAGAGGCATTGTTTTGGGCTAAGTGGCTGCTGTTTCCTTACTACAAGTCAACGTGAATGGAGCCCACAAAAGGCCTGGGAGGAGCCCATGGGCATAGCCAAGGGGGGTTAGCTCCCCCCATAAAGTAAAATAGAAATACTTAACTGATCAATCACGTCTGTTCTCCTTCCCCAACAAAAGTCCTGCCCCCCCCCCCAAAATCCTGGCTACGCCCATGGAGTAGGCCTGGTGCACACCCTGGTGATGGCTGAGACCACCCAAGCCTCCACCCTCCAGCGCTATTCCTGGGCTCCTCCCCATCCTCTTGGTGGCGAAGGAGAGGAAAGCTTCATGAGCACTGAGCAGCACCCCATTTCCCGGCCCCTGCCTCCCCCCCTGTTGGGCTAGTGGCAGCGAGACGGCCTCCCCCATCCCAGCCCAATCATCTCCTGCCTGCTTCGCCAATACCCAGTGGCCCTGGTGCCAAGGTGAGCCTCTATTCTGCCTTGGTCAGACCACACCTGGGATAATGTGTCCTGTTCTGGGCGCCACAATTTAAGAAGGATGTTGACAAGCTGGAACGGGTACAGAGGATGGTGACCAAGATGATCAAGGGTCTGGAAAGCAAACCTACGAGGAGCAGTTGACAGAGCTGGGTATGTTTAGTCTAGAAATGAGGAGACTGAGTAGAGATATGATAGCCATCTTCAAATATCTTAAGGGCTGGCACATCGAGGATGGAGAAAGCTTGTTTTCTTCTGCTCCGGGGGGTAGGACCTGAACCAATGGATTCAAGTTACAAGAAAGGAGATTCTGACTAAATACTTTCTGACAGTAAGAGCTGTTTGACAGTTGATCAGACTCCCACAAGAAGTAGTGGACTTTCCTTCCTTGGAAGCTTTTAAGCAGAGGTTGGATAGCCATCTGTCATGTATGATCTAGTTGAGATTCCTGCATTGCAAGGGATTGGACTAGATGATCCTTGGGATCCCTTCCAACTCTACAATTCTATGATCCTACCGTATGATGTACAGAGGATTCAGGAAAGATACCGGGTAGCAATATAAAATACAGGATAACATTATTCTTCACTATAAATAAAGTAGTCTCCCATAGGTAGCTTGCCCAAAGGGAGACTAGTTTATTCATACTGCAGATTAATGGTATGAAATTCAGTCCAAAGAGAATGTCTTCCAGCACTTCTAGGGGAGTGGAAAAAAACAAATCCAGTGTGTGGCTTGTTTCACGTATATGGCTAGTTATTATTGGAGATATCTCCATGGTTGTCATGGAGGCCATGAAGTCCCAAGCTGACCTTAAAGAGTCAGTCTTGGCAGAAATTGTGAGGTTTCTTAACAAGCTCTTACAGGATAGTTGCCATCATTATACACTAATGTGAATCACACAAAAGAGCTGGATGTTTTTAAAATAAATTATTATATTGATGATGACAATTTATACAGAACCATTAGTGTACATAGTGGCTAAGTTACAAAGACATGGAACTTGCCTTTTAAAATAGACAATGAGAAAAATGACAGGGGAAGGGAAGGGAAGAATGTGGGCAATGCAATGGATTCCGATGAGGATTTGGGCAAAAGGTGGGTTTTGAGAAGGGAAAGATCACGTACATGTTCACAATGGGCATTGCATGCAACACTTTCTTCTTGTTCTCATTCCGGAAAGCTAGTTGTAGATATTGCTTCATTTTGGGGACCAAGCTTAACTATGGCTAGGGTTGCCAACTGACCAGAGGAAGTAGAAGCCTTTGCTTGCTCTTCTGTTTTGCATAGCAGCTATAGAGATCAGTGTGTGAGGCATTTCACAGCATGAAGATAAACTATCACCTCATAATATCTGCACATTAAACTGTTGTTGAAGGTTCAAAGAGACAGGGTCAAAGGCTGGAACCCTAATGTTATATTTATGGTAGGTGTTGCCAGGAATGTACAGCATATGGAAAAAACAATATAAATGAATGAGTTTACTTCTTATCTTACTAATGCAACACCCAGGCATAACCGTTATATATTTGTCTATAATGCCAAGCACATTTGGCTACTCCATGAGCACTAGTCTCACATTGCTCAAGTTACGTATTTCAGCCAACCACTATGTATTTTTTTTTTAATGGCGCTGCCAATTGCCAAGTGGTAGGAACCTTCCCCCCCCACCCCCAGACTGGTTTTCTGTACTTATTTACTTATGTATAAGCCTCAATGAAATCCTCAGGATTTATGTGTGAATGTGCATTGGACTAGGTAGCACAATTTCGATAATACCAATACTGTATCATCAATTGGTTTCTCACATAGGGTTGCTAGCCCTTCAACCAGTAACTGTGCCTTTAGCTGTACATTTATTCTCCATGTTGTGGAAACAGATCAAGCTGTTGTTAAAGCTAAAAGGGCAGGCCGGGCTGCAACCCTATTCTCAAAGGATGGTCTTTTGGCAAACAAGCGGTCCAGTCTCTGCCCAACGCCTTTGATTTCTTTGGGCTCAAGTCCAGAGGCAGCTGGTGGTAAAAGAGAGCAGGTAAGCACCTATCCCAACTGTGCACTTGGCAACCCTAACTCACGTTCAGTAATCTGAAGCCCTGACAGACGGTCCTGATGGGGGGGAAATGGCACACACTCAAATTGTCTGGGTCAACTCTGCCATTTGGCAAGTGGAGTGATGCACACAAAATAAGCCCCATTCCTGCCCTGAAATATGATAAAATATGCTATTTACTTAGTCCCAGCAAGTAAGCCAATAGAAGTATCTTAATTCCTGTTGGGTATCTGGGAGCTGGAGCTAAAGCCCCAACCCCAGACATAACATTTCTTAGACGGTGAGGTCGCCACCCCTTCATCTCAGCTTTCCCCCAACAGTGTCGTTGATCCTTCTAAAAATAAGAGGCTCGCCATAAAATGTCATCTGGTGGAGCTGGCGGCGAAAGAAACGGACGAAGGTGGTGGTGGGGAGCCAATTAACAACAATAGCAGCCCTGCCCTGGAGGACCGATAAAACGAGAGCGTGTTCCTCGCGGCCATTGAAGTCGCGGGGTGCGGTGGGGGAAACGGCTTGTTCCTCACTCTGTTATTGCTGCTGCGTTGCAGCATAAAGGCAGCGCAGTGGATCTGAAGGGTATTTTTTATTACTTTCCTGGGATTTCATTTCGGGGCGGAGGGGAGCGTGGTGCGCGCAGAGCAGCAAGCGAGAGGAAAGGTCCGCCATATTTCTGCCTTACCACGCCCGGGGAGCCGAGCCGCTCAAGTCAGGCTGGCGACAGGCATCGGGCAGGCACCACAGACAGACAGACGGCCGGCCTTCTTTCCCTCCCTCCCTCCCTGTGCCCACCCCCATTTTCTTACAGTGAGGGGAAGGCGGCACCGAGGAAGGAAGAGCTGCGGCCAAAGCCGCCCTGGGCCCCGTCCCCCGTCTCCAAGCGCAGGGAGCGGGGAGGGAGCCTCCCTGCCGAGGAGCTTCGGCGAGCCCCCCGGAGGCTCCTACGGGTTCCGGCCCTTGCCGACGCCGCCCCGCGCGGACAACCTCGGGCGAGGGGAAGGCGCTCGGGTGGGGGGCGCTCGGGGGAGGCTCGGGAGCGCTTCGCTTTGCCAGGCGCAGGCGGGAAGGGCACGTCGGGGTGAGGCAGCTTAGAGGGGGTGCCATTGGGAGGAGGGGGCGGCGGGGCGTTTGCTGAGGAAGGCGGCGGGGCGGACAAAGAGGGTGCTGCCGCTTCCCCACGACGGTCTTGCTGCCGCTGCTTCCCCCGCTGGATGTGTCCCCTGTTTGGTGCATGATCGGGAGAGGCGGAGGAGGCGGAGTGGTGGGGAGCCGCGCGTGTATCCAGAGGCGGCGTCGGGGGGCGTCGGCGGCGAGGAAGGCTGTGCTCGCCGACGGCCGGAGAGGTGGGGGGCGCGTGGTGGATGCGTGTGAGCGCGCGTCTCCGCGTGTTGGCGGCGGCGGCGGTGGCGAGGTCTCTGTGCTGTTCCCGGGAGTGAGGCGGGGGCGAGGCGGAGGCGGAGAGGCGGCGGCGCAGGGAGCGGCAGCGGGGCTTTCTCCTTGCGCTCGTGGCTGTGTGTCTCGGCGGGGGGCGCGTGTTTTCGGGGTGGGGGTGGGGGCTGTGCCTCAACCAGTTAGGAAGAATGACTCTGGAGTCCATCATGGCGTGCTGCCTGAGCGAGGAAGCCAAGGAAGCGCGCCGGATCAACGACGAGATCGAGAGGCAGCTCAAGCGGGACAAACGGGACGCCCGCCGGGAGCTCAAGCTGCTGCTGCTGGGTAAGTCTGGCCCGCCGGCGCCCTTCTTCGCCCCATCCCTGCCTAGGCGGCTGCTGCTGCCCCCATGCCTCCCCCCCCCTCGCCGCTCCTCCTCCTCCATTGCTTTTTCCTCCCACACAGCAGCGGATGACGGCGTCTCTGTGCCTGCGGATCTGCGCGGAGCCATGGAGGAAATGCCCCCCACTTTGGGGTGTGTGAGACGCGTGAGCGCGCCACACGGGGGGTCGGTGCTGCTGCTGCTGCTGCTGCATATATTTGGATTTATTGTTCTGTACCGTTGTGTGGTCAACCAGTCCGCTGCTGCAGCTGTAGGAAATCAGATCCTGGTGGTGGGGAAGGTGTGTGCAAGAGACCGGGGGGGGGGGGGAAGAGAAGGAGACAAGCCAAACTCGAGTTCCCTCCCCCTTCCTGCTTCCCTTTCCCAATCCATGATGCTCATTGGGGGGGGGGGGTTGATCATGGATAAAAGGCGTGCGGCACCCCTTTGCTATCTTCCATATGCATGTCTGTCCCTCTCTCCCTGTGCAAATCAGACGCGTGTAGCGGGCCGAATGGCTACTTCTGGGTTCCTGGGGGTGGCTGCGTGTGGAGTGGGCGAAAGGGAAGCCGGGGGTGCGGGTGGATGAAGAATGGGGGGGGGGAGAGAGAGCGGGAGAGAGATGGCGACTGAGATCGATGGCAAATGCGTGTTTTTTTGGGGGGCGGTGAGGGAAAGAACCTGTCAACAAAGCTGAAGGAAAATGAGGAGGTGAGCGAGAGGAGTTGCCTTCCAGGATTGATGTTGACAGGGCTTAACATCTGCATTGTTGGGAGCGCCCTCCGCCTTGGGGGCATGGAGTGACCCCTCTCTCCCTGCCTGCCCCGTAGTTTTGCCTTTTGCTGTTAAAGAAAGGGCGGCCACACTTGGATGGTAGGCTGGCTTTAATTGCCTGGCTCTGCATCCACCCACACCTTGTGTGCCTGTGAATGGCTGGCTTTCCCTGTGGAGCTTCTGGCTTGACACCAAATGCGCTTAAAGCGAGATGAATTAGAATGATTTAGGAGGCAAAGTTTGAACGGGGGTGTTTGATTTAAATTTCTTAACAGCCTTTGCCTTGCAAGTTGTCCTATTTGGGCAGGTATGGAGAGGGCTTGCACCCTCTTGTCACAGCGCTCTTTGTCAGAAGATTCCAGGGCAGTATATAGAACTATAAATGGAACTATTCACACAATATCTGTTAATGTATTGTTTTTTAATATTTGCTGGAAGCCGCCCAGAGTGGCTGGGGAGACCCAGCCAGATGGGCGGGGTACAAATAATAAATTATTATTATTATTATATCTGTCCTGCTTCACGACTGTGAAAATCTGGACTATTCAGGTTTTGTGGGACTGCAGCAGCACTGTTAGTTGAGAAGGCGTGGTGTTATAAAACTGGCTACCATGTGTGAAAAGCATGAATGGATTATTGCTTTATTGAAGCCCTTCTCTGTTTTATACATAGAAATAGCAATTGAATCTAGGGTACAGCTTGTTTCAAGATTCAGTAAAATTGATTCGCAATTAGGAAAACAATAAACTTTATAGTCAGTGATTGCATAGCCATGTACACATATCCATTTTGTTCTTATCTAATTGCTGTTGTGTGATAGTGAATGTGGAGAAGAACATAGTTCTGAAAAGAAAAGGACCCTTACTTTTTGACCTCCATGTATTTGGGTTATTATTCAGTGCTTAATGGGAGGTGGATTAGAAAATAATGTGGGTGGGTGTGGTGTTGTAAAGAGACTGATAATTTGAAAACATTTATAGCACATTGTTGCTATATTTGACTTAAATATCATATAGTCTGCTTTAGTGGTATGTTTATTTCCCATTTCAATCATCATCAAGACTGCAATCCTAGATGAAGTTAGGCATGACCTGAAATTGAAGGAAATGTAGATTTTGAAAAGTGTGGATTTTGAGATCTAGGACACTTCAAACGTGTGTTTTACATATGCAAATAAATTAACCCATGTACATGCTATTTGTGATAGAAAGCATGATCAGATCTTTGTAATAATTTGCTTACACAATTAATATTAGGTGGTTCAATATATAAATACTGTTTGTATTTCAAAACTTGCATGGTTTGCCCAGTGTAAGTTTATTATATATAAAAAATAGATATCCTACAGTGAGAATATACTGCACAATTCTTTGAAAACATTAGTTTTCCTCTTTCTTACTCATGTCTAACTAACAGATGTACTGTTCACCAGATGCTCCTGCTGAGCACTACACTCTCTAAACAAGCTTTCCTGAAATGAATTGATCTACTGCAGAGTTTAGTATATTTAGACCATTGTTAGCAAACTGGTGGTTTCACAAATGTAGTTGAAATCTATGACTATGATGTTTATCTATGACTAGCAACGTGATTTAGCATTGTGCAATGCATTCATTCAAAGACAAATGGACCTCTCTGAGATTGATTGCCCTTTCTGTGAAAGTTAAAGACAATAAGCCATCAAAGATGTGAGAAATAACTTTTTCTTGCTGGATTTATTTTCGCAGCATCTGCAAACTTTCAGTAATATTTTGATACAACTGAATTTGCAATTCTGAAACAATGAGACTTACTTACATTTAAGTAAATATTTTTAGGATTGAGGTGTCAGACTGATCAGAAGCATTCATACCTGGGAATGAACACATTGGGCTTACCTCCAGCTCCAAGTAAATGTGTTTGGTATTGAAGAGTTAGCTCAAAATACAGTGATGTCTTTTGTTTACTGCATTTCGTCAGAAACCTTTGGCTCGTATAGCTGTTTTATTGCCAGTTCCATCTTTTAAAAAATATATCTATATCAGTGGTATATCTTTAAATGCTTCTAATATTTTCTGTTCTGGTTTATTTATTAAATTTCTATGCTTCCCTTCATCTGAGGATCACAGGGCGGTTTACAATATAAAACACAAAAAATACATGGCATAGTAATAAACAATAACAACACTCCCAACACCCTTTTCACAGTTTAAAAGGCCATAGAAGTCCTGGGACGAGTGGAATCTTTTTGCCTGGAGCCTCAAGGTATGTAACAAAGGTGCCAGGAAAGCCTTCCTGGAGAGAGCATTCCACAAGTGAGGAGCCACTGCGGAAAAGGCCCATTCTTGTGTTGCTGCCCTTCGGATCTTTCGCGGGGGAGCAGTGTTGGAACTTAGCCAGGCTCATTTTGCACCTGACTATCAGCTACTTGCGACCAAGTGAAGATGCTTGGGTGCCAGGATGGCAGCTGACATCTCCACCGTCTGGCTGGCACACAGCACACTTTTTCTCCTCCGCCACATCCTGTATACCGCCTCATGGGCATAGCCAGGATTTTTGTTAGGGGGGGCAGAACCTCAGTTTGCTATGTATTTTTATTGATGGGGCCAGCTGCCCTCCCTGCTCCCCCTTGGCTACACCCATGTGCCACCCTCCATCTCGGACTGCCCTGATCCTTCCTCCTACTCCTGCCCTGGCTTTGCAGGTGGCACCACACCCCATAACTTGCTGACCCTCTCTTCTGAGTCACTCTCCTGGCCCCTTGTATCCTCCACACACACTTCAGAGCCCTATTAGTCTCTGGCAGATGATGATCACAGGTTTGGGGTTGGTTCATGTGGGTAGCGGTGGTCCTTGAAGTATTGTGGTCCTGAGTCGTTTAAGGCTTTATAGGTCAAAACCAGAAACTAATTGGCAGCCAGTGCAATCGGGCCAGGATAGGCATTATATGCTCAAAGTGTCTTGTCCCAGTGAGCAACTTGACCACTGAATTCTGCACCAGCTGAAGTTTCCAAACTGTCTGCAGAGGCAGCCCCACATATAATGTGTTTCAGTAATTTATGAGGGGCAGATTTTGCAATACATTATGGAAAGATGATTTGAAATGAAGTACTTCACATTTTAGAAAGTGATTGGATGTTTAAGTACCGGTAATTATGTCTTTGAGATCAGGCACCTCAGAACAATGGTCTGAGAGCACCTGGTGGTGAAGCTAGTATGGATGCAATATCCTGGATGGAAGACCACCAATATCCTATGTGTGGTGTATGTGTTGCAAACAATTGAGTTTGTTGTTGCAAGGTTGCAAATTCTACATAATAGCCATTTGCTTGGTGATTTGCAATAAGTAAAAATTGCTTTCTGATGGCTAGGCTAGGAAAAATCACAAAACTGAGCTCTTTCTTTTAAGCATCGAATGACTAACATGAGATGTTGACAGGGCTCAATTTTCACTGCAATGACATTTCTCTCTCTCTGGATTATCATTCTGCAAATAAAAAATGCTCTACAGTTTTTTATATTGTATTGCAAGTCTTGTGCATGTTATATTCAAATTGTAATTTGCCTTCATGAAAATAATAAAAGGGATCTGTTTCTCATAGTCTCTCAGATATTGTCATTTAAAAACTTTTCTTCCAGTCTCCATATCTTCTCAAATTATAGGGAAAAGGATAAGAGACTTTGTAATGAATGCATAAACCTCACCCCACCCCCACCCAAATTCTAGGCAAATAATGGCATAACCATTCAAAAATAATAACTAAGGGGTTATCTCAAAATAAAAGGGAATGTGGTCCTCTACTTCAAGCAGAACCAGCCATTCTCTTTACAGAGGGCCAATGCATCCCACCATTTCTTGGTAGCTAATTTACTGTATTTTTACGTCTATAAGACCTCCCCTTTCTTTGGGGACTCAATTTTAAGAAAATTAGGTGAAGGAATTGTTGTGAAGTTAAAAGGCAAGTTAGGGAATGTGAACAGAAAATGAAGCAGCAGGAATTAAATTAAGGATAAGAAAAGCCCCCCCCCCCTTTCTCCTCCTATGATGGTAATTTATGAATTGGAGGAAACTTGCTGTTTGTTGGAATAGGGGCATTGGCCATGGTGCAATTTATCTGTGATCATAAAATTTCTGTGAACTCTGAACTTTCAAGCAATATATGTGTCATGCCTCACTAAGTGTCTTAAAATGGTGTCTGTGTTGGAAATTTTGTATGCAGGTACTCTTTTTTTGGTAATAAACGTTAGAAAGCTACTGTCACTTAAAACAACCAGAGATTCCCAAGTTACAAATAAGATTTTGTTTCTAGCTCAGAATCTGCCTTCAGGGCCATACTTCACTCCTGTATAGCAGTGAATGTGGATTAGAGGCTGCCTATATTAGGCTTTAGGACTCTGAACCAGAGAGAAAAATCCTTGTTATATTCAGACTAACAGAGTTCTGATTTAAAAGAACAAACAGACATAAAAAGCGGCAGAAACTATATACTTCGATGCCATGGTGGTCATCACCTAATATTTTCCACTGAGATTTATTTCATTTTAATAAGAATTTTATCATGCTGCTCAGTTTTATTTTGAAAAAGAGTACACTTTAAACAAATACTTTTAACGTAACATAGATTTTTTTTTTATATATTCTAGGCTCTATAACCTTGGTATTCTTGCTATAAACATAGCATTTATAATTTCCTATTAAAGGCAGGAGCTATTTAAGTATTATATTAAGGTGCTTTCATCGTGAAAAAAGTGAATGGCAAATATCCACTGAACATTAAATTTAAATCACATAAACCTTAGGTTTTCAGGCAATTACATGCTTAATATTTGGAAAAGTCAGTAGTTTGGAGGTTAGTCTTTGCAGGTTTAGTAAACCGTTTTATGGGATAGCTGCTCACTGCCTCTCTGGGCTCCTTTGGGAGGAAGGTTGGGATATAAATGTAATAAATAAATACACATCATGGTTTCTCTGCATTTGATACTAAATTCCCATGTTGTTTTTTGCAGCATGTGCTTGAGCATACACATGTAAATAATAATAATAATAATAATTAATTAATAATAGTAGTAGTAGTAATAATAGTAATAAAATGAGTGTGCCTAAATTGCTGATGGATGTAGTAAAATATGACAGCATGCATTGAAAATAGTATATTAGCGGTACTTCTGTGTGCTAATCAGAGTGGTAAAACATGAGTGGACTCTTAAACTGTTGTGGGCAGATTGATGATGATGAAGATGACGACGACAACAGCAGCAGCAGGAGCAACAACAACAACTATTTGTACCCTGCCCATCTGACTGGGTTGCCCCAGACATTCTGGGCAGCTTCTAGCAGAATATCAAAACATAAGAAAACACCAAATGTTAAAAACTTCCCAATACAGAGCTGCCTTCAGATGTCTTCTAAAAATTGTATCATTCTTTATCTCCTTGACATCTGACAGGAGGGTGTTCCACAGGGAGTGTGCTACCGCCGAGAAGGCCCTCTATCTGGTTCCATCTTACACCCATCTTCTTTTTTAAAGAGGCAATTCTTTGGCGCCTTAAAAACACCTTTTGGAATATGCAGGGCTTTTTTTCAGCTGAAACTCACAGGAGCTCTTTTCCGGCACCTCTCAGGTGGGCACCATTGCCATTATAAGAGAACATGAGTGAGTTCATGGTTCTTGGGATATTCTTGAGGACTTCCCATAGGCATCTGGTTGGCCACTGAGAGAGCAGGATGCTGCACCATTGGTCTGATCTAGCAGGCTCTTATGCTCTTCTCCTGTCTCCCTTGGTGGAATTTAACCTGGTACACGATTCAGTATGGCCAGGGTTTCATCTCAGTGAGAATTTTCTAGACCTCGGAGCTATGGAGGGAACTAGGGAACAAACGGCTTTCTGAGGTCTGCCTGAAAAGTGGCAGAAATGAAACCTCAGCTGTAAGGACAGCATTCCTAGCACTTACAGTTGCACAGGGGAAAGGTTATTTCTGCAGTGCACTACCACATACTTGCCTCTACTACCTGCCCTTATCCTTCATACCCTTCATATTTCATTGGGACATGAAAAATGAAACAGTTATGACTTGTGTACAGTGCTACCTCGGGTTAAGTACTTAATTCGTTCCGGAGGTCCGTTCTTAACCTGAAGCTTACTTAGCCTGAAGCACCACTTTAGCTAATGGGACCTCCTGCTGCCGCTGCGCCGCCAGAGCACGATTTCTGTTCTTAGCAGAGTTCTTAACCTGAAGCGTACTTAACCTGAAGCGTACTTAACCTGAAGCGTACTTAATCCGAGGTGCCACTGTTTATGCATTCTTGTCTATAAGCATAGCGCACAGTGTTAGAAACTCAGATATATAAGTAACGTTAGAAATTAGCCAGGTGCGTTTTGTGACTGGTGCAGGCCCATTTGCAACCACATGGAGATCTCAGGTTGGTGCCAGGTTGGTGACTGACAGCTCCACCTGGGTGCCCCCTCTAGCTTTCTTAAGCAGGTAAGCAGAAGAGCTCATTTATTGCATTTATATACCACCTTTTCCTCCAAGGAGCACATGGCTCACCCCCTCCTCAGTTAATCCCTACATCTTTAGTTAGTTTGAACAGAAATGAAGCTTCAGTTTGAATGGATTTGAAGCTTGTGCCTTGTGATGATTTTATCTTGTGCCCTGTGATGAATGCTGTTTCATTGATATTCTGTACTTCAATGTCTGTTTTAAGTTGCATTGTAAAAAGGCACTCTGTGCACTCAACAATGTTAAATTTCAAATAAATATAGTACAGCATCAGAATGCTCTATAGCAGGGTAGGCAACCTAAGGCCCATGGGCTGGATGCGGCACAGTCGCCTTCTAAATCCAGCCCATGGATGGTCCAGGAATCAGTGTGTTTTTACATGAGTAGAATGTATGCTTTTATTTAAAATGCATCTCTGGGTTATTTGTGGGGCATAGGAATACGTTCACCCCCCCCCCCCCAAATAGTCCAGCCCACCACATGGTCTGAGGGATGGTGGACTGGCCCACAGCTGAAAAAGGTTGCTGACCCCTGCTCTATAGCAGGCATGTCCAACAGGTAGATCGTGATCTACCGGTAGATCACTGGACATCTGTGGTAGATCACCGGTAGATCAGTGGCTCCCTCCAAAGAAGCTAAAAAACTTTGGCTCCCCTAAAAAGAGCTCAACATCTTTGCCCTGCATCCCTAAAATGACCTGAGCCACCAAAAACAGGGCTTCCCTTCCTAAAAAAAAGTTCAACGTCGCTTTCCTCTTCCCTAAAGAAGCTCAACAACTTTTATGTGAACCCCCCCCCAAAAAAACTGGGCTTTGCTTCCTAAAAAGACACAACAACTTTGACCTGAACCCCCCAAAAGGGGGTAGATCACTGCCAGTTTTTAACTCTGTGAGTAGATCACAGTCTCTTGGGAGTTGGCCACCCCTGCTCTATAGGGTACATTAGTAGGCTTTGGGTCATCATTTCAGTGGCTGAGATGGCTCATTCTCATGCTTTGTAGTATGTCTGAGCTGCTTGCCAGTAGCTTAGTATGAAGCAAACTATTTTACTGTGGTATTGCATAAAGAAATAGTGTGTATATTTTACCTAATCAGCAAAGGGGGCAGACTGGGGTGGGGGTTACCTGACTATAGCCTGCACATTGGGTGAGAAATATGCACCTGAGTTAGGAACTGCTCTTTCCTCTCCCCCCCCCCCCAATCTACTCTGTTGGTATTTCTGTCATGGGGATGGGGGAACCTCTTAAGGCCTCCAGTTTGCAATCTCAGCAACAATTTTCTTTTTTATGATGTGAGAATAGAAGAATAGAACACTTAAAGCTATTCCCACATTTCTGGGCAAATGGGTGTCAGCCAGGAAGTCAAACAAAAGGTTTCCTTAGGGTGACTACTGACTTACAAGGCCAAAATGAATTTGAGCACAAAAAGTTGGAAGGATGCCATAATACCTTGATTTGTTTTTGTTCTAACCTCTCAAACTTGGGGTGGGGGTTGAAAAATGCCCAAAATATGCAACTCCTTTTAACTCGGCCACATTTCCCTTTGGCAGAGACTTCCATGTGCAGCTTTAGATTTAGGTTTGTTTGTTGAAAAATGAAAAGCTGTTTTCAGTGGAATTGTTTCATGAGAACTGGAAGTGGTGCTAATGCGGAGATGATAAAGTCAAGTAGTGGAAATGGAGATCTTCTGGCGGTGCTGATAATGGAATATTCAAGAACCTGGCATTATTCAGATAATTGTTTTGTTGTAATTGGAAATCTAGTGGATTTCATTACAGCTGAGTCAGAAAACAAATTCTTTGGGTAAAGATCTTTTAGAGGTTCCACATGATGGGGAAAATATTATGTGTTTGTTTTTAGAGAGATCTGCGGTAATGTTTGGCTTTTGCAGTGTCTTTATGAGATCTGGGAACAAATGGGGAAACTTTGAAATATATTTCTTTAACCTCTCCTTTGAAGTTAATATATTGTTTTGTGTTGTATGTATGCTACTTTTCCCATTTAGGGGTAGATACAGTGATTCAAGTTTTTATAAATAAATTATTGGGTTTTGGTTTCTGCCTTTCAGGTTTTCATTCATGTATCTTTATTTGTTTGGTTTGCTTGACTTGTTGATTTGCATTCAACCTCTGTTTATCATATCTATTAACTAGAAATAGTTCTGTTAGTCAGGAGTCCGCAAATAATGACTGTTAGTGTTGGCCAGAAATTTAGCATTCGTGACAAGCATTGAAAACCTTCTGTGTACTCAGCTACAGAAGTAATCTTTTAAAAAAACAGAAAAACTGCTAGCAACACAAGAAGCCAAAGAGTGCCTCTTTCAAAATGGCGCCAATATATGTATTGTACGGTAATGCGGAATCAATATCTTGGTTCAGAGAAGTGCTTTCCACTACTCCCTGGCCTTGAATAATTCCCTCACTTGGCAGTACATACTACAGAAATGGACTTTGCCTCTGTGCAATAAGAAGCAAGGAAGCTGAGATGCTGTATACACTCTATTTCTTCAAAGCACATTCGATACACCTCCTTTTCTTCAAAGAATTCTGGGCACTATAGTTTGTTAAGAGATGCTTAGAATTGTAACTCTGTGAGGGGTAAACAAAAGCTTTGAAGGAAATAATGTTCTGTAAAGGTATAGAGTGCAGACAGCCCCGCAGGATACTGGAAAGAAGGATTGGCTACTCAACCCAGCCTAAATTTATGCATCTCGGACACAATAAGATTTTTCAGTGGTTTTGAACATCTAATGAGGCAGCAACATTTTAATGTGGTGCCCATAGTAATTTATTTGGCTAACAATCACGGAAGTTCAATTTTGCAGACTTCAAAAGCAGAGAGCTCCAATTCCTGTGTAGTAGTGGTTTCCCCTTCCACCGAAATCCAGCGTGGTAATTTTTTTTGAGCCAAGAAATCACAAACAGTGATTGATCTTGTGTATGAGATCATGGGACATAAAAGCTGTAGTATCTATCCATATTCATTTGGGTTCTTGTGACTAGGAAATTGAGGGAGGATGACTGTTGAAGCAGCCTTGCAAAACTAGGTAGGGGTTAAGAAGAAGAATTTTCCAGCAAGTAAAGTAGTTCATCTGTTCTGATCCAATTTCCGTATTTGCATTTTGTATATTAAGGTTGCAATCATATGCACACTGTGCAACTTCTGAGTAAATATGAATAGGATTACATCAATCTCTTTATTATGGTCAATGGCCAGTATACTTTGTACAAACAAAACAAAATATAGAACCATAACAATAAAACGGCTAACATCTGTATTGTATTATTGAATGCTAGGCTTATAAAGCAGAATTATAATTTTGCTAAAATTAGTCCCTGACAAGTTTGACATGCAGCAGCACAATATTTAGCCTGTAAGTGTTAACATGGGATGTAGCTGTGTTCTGCCCCTTTGCTGTAGGAGTTGTGTGTGTTCTGTGTGTGAGATCAGTGGTAGAGGGATTGCATTTAGCGGTACCAAATACCCTTGTTCCATTGGCACAATGGAATGCTTGTGTAATGGAACTTGCCCCTCGACCTGTTGCAGCCTCCCCAAGTCTGCTCTGGAGGGTTGGGAGAGCCCCTGGAACAGATTGCAGGGGGAGTGCGGGGGCGGGGAAGGGATTGAGGTTCCCTTGCGCCAAGCATCAATCATTGTGCACGAGACTTAGTGCTAGTTTGAAAACAAGCAGTGCTCTTTGTCTGGAAAAAGAGGTGCTGGAGCACTTCTTCTAATCGCAGTAGTGCCCACCTGAGAGGTGGTGGAACTGAGTGCTGGTGAGTTCCGGCAGGAAAAAAAGCCCGGGATATAAGCCATTGATTTGGGGAAATCATCACACAACCAAAGTGTTGAGACAAAAAGTACTATTACCACAGGCCAGTTTCAGAAAAAAATTGATGTGCAGAATAATAATAATAATAATAATAATAATAATAATAATAATAATAATAATTATTTATTATTTATACCCCGCCCATCTGGCTGGGTTTCCCCAGTCACTCTGGGCGGCTTCCAACAGAACATTAAAATGCAGTAATCTATTAAACATTAAAAGCCTCCCTAAGATTCAGAAGATTCAGGCTTGTGACACCTCCATTGTTCCGAAGCGGGACAGTCGCAGGAGGGACTGTATAGATACGTAGATCAGTTGTACATAAAAGTCACGTTAGAAACTTAACAGGTAGATTCAGAAGGTTACTTTAACAGGCTCTTAAGCACTTTGATTTTGTTTAAAAACCCAAGTGTCAGTCTGTGTAATATGCTCCCCCCCCCTTCCCTTGAAAACCCATTTTGGTTGTGTGTTCCTGCTGAGCGAGTTATCTATCTTACATTCTGCAAGTAGAAACTGAAATGTACTCTGACACAGGCTTCTGCGGACTGAGAGATAGCCTGCAAAGTTTCAGCTTTTGTTCGTAGCAAATGAGTCACCACAAGTTGACAGTTGCCATGGGCACAGAAGGAGTAAAATACAATACCACAAACAGTATATTTGTAAGCACCAGCTCTAAGATTAGGAGGGATAGAGTTCAAAATGGTTAAGAGGATATTTACAGACTTGCTTCTGTGGGTCATCAAAAAAGTGGTCAACAGCTGTCTCCAGGGCATTGGCTACATAATAGGTAAGCCCTATTACACCAGCACCTGCTGCACTGTTGCCAGATGTGGTACAGGAAGATGTGGAATTGCTGGTTGCAAGATTGGCGTAAGATGAGTGGCCTAGTTGCCACCTAAAATTTACTTAGATCAGATTACCCTTGTTTCCAACAATGCCATCACAAAAGGAAAACAATATTTTGATCAGTATACATAACATACAAAATTGGATCCTGACACCCAACTAGAACAAATTAATTTCCTTCAGTGGTATGAGTCAACTTCACCATTTACACTTCAGTCAGGGCTTGTGGGCTTATAGCCGAATAAAGTATATCTAATCTAATCTTCAGTCAGGGATGGCATGTTGTAAGTACTGGGATGTGGGTGGTGCTGTGGTCTAAACCACTGAGCAACAGCACTCACCATTAAGAAAAAGAGGTAGGAATAGGTAGGACCCAGAAGAGGTAGGACCCAGAAACTCCAGCAGGTGCAGAATGCCGCGGCGAGGCTCCTTACGGGGTCCTTGCCGTGGGACCACATTCATCCAGTGCTTCACCAGCTGCACTGGCTCCCGGTGGAGTACAGGATCAGGTTTAAGGTGCTGGTTTTGACCTTTAAATCCCTATGCGGCCTAGGACCCTCGTACCTACGGGACCGCCTCTCCTGGTATGCCCCACAGAGGACCTTAAGGTCCACAAACAACAACATTTTGGTGGTCCTGAGCCACAAGGTTGTTAGACTGGTCTCAACTAGGTCCAGGGCCTTTTCAGTACTGGCCCCAACTTGGTGGAACACTCTGTCACAAGAGACCAGGGCCCTGCTGGATTTGACATCTTTCCGCAGGGCCTGCAAGACGGAGCTGTTCCACCTGGCCTTCGGGTTAGACTCAGTCTGATGTTTTTTCCTCCCTTTATGGTTTTGACTTGGCAATAAATGAAGCTGCATTTAAATTTTAAATTGTATTTTAATCTGTATTTTAATTAACGGTTTTTCTTTCTTTTATATTTTATTGTAATTTTTATTGGTGTAAGCTGCCCTGAGCCCGGTTTGGCTGGGAAGGGCGGGGTATAAATAAAATTTATTATTATTTATTATTATTATTAGGAATAGGCCAATATATATGTAGACTGTCCATGGATCAAACGACTTTTCTTCTTTAAATTCTCCAAGTTCTTAACCTAGCTCAAGGTTGTCATCTAAACTAGCCCGATTTTTAACTGATAATCAATCAGTCAGCCCACCATTTGAAAAACAAGACTTTAGGGCCCTCTTACCCCAAAATGGCAACTAGACATTCTGTTTTGGCAGCTGTAACCTTGGTTTAAGGAGCCATTTGGGGCCTAGCTTATATATCTGAGTTTCTAACACTGATTGGCGCTGATTTCTGGTGAGATTTCACCAAAATCTTGCAAGATCTCTTGTACTCTGAGATCTCTCAAGATCTTGCTGAAAATTGGCGTTGATACCAGTGTCATTTTCCCACTGGTAGCAGAGGCACTCACCTCACCTCATGGGTGGGCTGCCCTTGACTTCATTCAGTGTAATCCCATGGATGCTTTCCTAAACTTAGGCACTTTGTATACAATTTGCCAGGAACTGGCACCGGGGAGAGTGCCAAAAGCAACCTTGGAAAAATTCCAGGTCCCTGGCTTGTAGAAACAAAACAAAAGTGATGTCATTGCCTTTCAATTTAAAATACAGTGGTACCTCGGGTTACAGACGCTTCAGGTTACAGACTCCACTAACACAGAAATAGTACCTCAGGCTAAGAATTTTGCTTCAGGATGAGAACAGAAATTGTGTTCTGGCGATGCGGCGGCAGCGTTAGGCCCCATTAGCTAAAGTGGTGCTTCAGGTTAAGACCAGTTTCAGGTTAAGAATGGACCTCCAGAACAAATTAAGTTCTTAACCCCGAGGTACCACTGTAGTCCTTCAGCCCTGAAGAAACAAGTGACACAAATTTGCACCCCGTACTATATTAAGTATGTTAGGATGTCAAAGAATATTGTCCAGAGTATTGTCCAGGAATGCATATGTTTTAGGAAAAAATGATAGATCAGTTTGTTTCTAGTTAGAGTGACTTTTGATGTTGCTACACACACAAGCTCTCACACTAATGTGCTTAACCAAAGCTTACAAGTCTTACATGTCCACGTTCCTTTTGCCACAGACTGGAAGTGCAAGACATTTGAATATTGAGGTGGCTGCACTGACTGTAATGTCTGAAGCTGCCGTTAAACTTGATACTTGTGTGGAATCTTTTGTTTTCTGTGAGCCATCTTAATAAGTTCACCAGATCAGGACCATAACGCAGTCCAGCGTGCAGTATATTTATTTATTTTGTCTGATGCTCTAGAGATGTCTGTACTCAACTTATTTCAAGAGCTTTATGTGGTTTCTCTTAATGGATTTCTGTTAAGTTTTGAAGCACCCTCCTGGTTGTTAGACATTCTTTTATTTTTTGTCAAATACATTTGCTGCACAACATGTTAACATTTTTCTCTTCATTTTGAATACCTTATAATTGAAAATTACCCCCAACTTTAACTCTGACACCCTTTGGAATTTTTTTTAAAAGTGCAGGCTCCCCCCCAACAGTGATTTTGAATTAGAAGTTCTCTTTAACAGCTCAGATTTCTAACAGTATTTGCTCATTTTCTTGTTTCTGTGTTATCTGGAATAAAAAGGGTGTCAGACTGCCTTTTTCATATTTATGAAGCAATAAAAGTTTCCTTCCTCATGTTTCAAGGGCTGAGTGTCCCTTTACTGAACCGAAGTTCTGGATTACGCATCAACAGTGGAACTGGGTGCCACTTCCTGGTTGCACTATCAATCAACAGAGCAGTTTAGAAATCGTACAAAAAAAAATACTCTGAATCTAACGCCCATTTCTATGCATATCTACTTAGAAATAAACCCCAATTTTTCAGTGGCACATGCTTCCAAGTAAATGAAAAGTATTTCAATATAATACCTCAAAAATAATTCCAGCCAAGTATTTATATATGATAAAACATAGAGTTACTTTGCAGATACCACATCTTTCTCTACTGGACTAGATGGCATACATAACAATCATAAACATGTGTATTTTTATTACCGCCTGTAGCAATAAAATCCGGTGCCTGTTAGCAAGAAGCACTGTTTGATTACTTAGCAGCTCGGACTCCAGACGTTTCCCTGGATAAGATCTGCACAGCTTCCTAAGTACATTGGCAAGCCTCCTCCAGCAACCCATTCCACAGCCTTGAGGTTATTGTGGAAAAGGACCTGCTCCTCATTATCTGCTAATCTTCACTGGCAGTAGTGAGTGGATTGTAAAAGGAGAGGTGATCTCCTCAGAAGGCAGGCCCTTGGCCCTTAAGTGTTTTAAAAATAAAATCCAACACTTACTTTGGCCTTGAATTGCCAGTGCAGTTTCTCTAGTGCTGGTCGAATATACTTTCACTAACAGCAGCGGCATTCTGTCTGCACCAGCTGCAGTCTTTGAATTGTCTTCAAGTTAATGCACTGCAGTAATCCATCCTTGAAGTTACAAAAGCAGGCTGAAGGCTAGATCTCTGTTATACAAGATAGAGCATAGTGGATCTCCCACTTGTAACTGATAAAGAAATAAACTTCATTGTTGTTTTGAAAAATAAGTGTTAATGTGTGGAGTCAAAGTATGCCTTTGAGATGATACATGTGCTTTGGGCTTTTTAGTTGGGCTTCATGTAGACCTTGTTTTTCATACTCAATGGAAGCTTTTTTATCTGCTTTAATCTGTTGGGACAGTTTTCTTTTTCTAACATACTTACAATATAACTTCATAATTTTAAAATGGCAAACCTAAAGGAGTGATCTACTGACAGCAGCCACATCATACTGTATTCTTGGAATGTTTCCTGGTACTCTGTCATTTCTTTGAAAAGAAACTGCATTTGAGGTTGAACTCCACAAATTATGGCATCTAGTATTTAGCTAGAATATTGGTAAAGCAGTTGGGCAAATAAAGTCTGCTGCTTATTCATATACGTAATGGCAATCTTGGCTCCATGTGTGGACTTCCAAAGTGGATACTTGGCAGTCAAGCAGAGTCTGTGGTCTTTATTCACTTCTTTGCTACTTTTCAAACAAGCACCACCACTGCTACACTATAGTTGGCATGTGCATGCTAGGTTTAAGGCTAAGCTGTTGGGGATTTTCCAGCAATTGAGGCTAGTGTGCAGGTCCTAACAAATTGTCCTGACACCATTTGGTCCCACTATTATATGCTGTTATATTCTGTTTCAGTTTACAGTATATAAAAATCAAATCAATTGCTTGCCTTAATGGGACTGTTATTTTCCCAAATAGATTCATATTTATTTCATAAAATTAATGCACCACTTGATTGTTAAAAACTTCAAATTGGTTTCCAAAAAATAACAGTAAATTTAAGAAAAAAATGCAGCTTTACTTTAAAAACATACAAAAGTTAAAATGCAAAAACAGATTAAAATTACCTCAACTTTCTAAGCATCTGGTTAGGCTTGTCTAACCAAGAATGTATTTAGCAAATGCCGAAAAGAGTATAGTGAAGGTGCCAGCTTGATCTCAAAAGGCAGGGAGTTCCAAAGATTAGGCACTGCTAGACTAAACAACCAAGTTCTTACAAATCAGTATTATGTGGCACCTGTAGTAGTGCTAATTCTGTTGATCAAAGCGGTCGAGTGGGCACATGTGTGATAAGGTAATCTCCTGGATCATGTGTGATATGGAAGAGATAAGTTTTACTGAGCACCTGCTGTTCATGGCCAAAAGGTTCTGTACAAGAAAGTTCCAGTTATCAATTATGGCTAATATCCATTGGGAATTTGTCCTCCTGGAACTCCTTTTTAAAAGACATTTAGGCCATCTCAGTGGCCGCACCTTGGCTTTGTAGCTCCCTCTCAAAGGAGGCCTGCCTTGCACTCCTCACTTGCTGCTGCTCTCTGCTTAGTGAAAACATTCCTTTTTAGGAAGGCTTTTGTGTCTTTAAATGTATTACGTTCTGATAAAAATTGCTTTAATTGAATTGGTTTTAGGGGCTGCTTCAAGTAAAGTTTTTATTTGGCTGTGTTCACTTTTGATGGTAGTTTTGCATTTTTTTATTTTTGTACGATATTAATTCTTATTTATTGATAGCCTTTGACTCTGAAGAAAGTTAAACATGTTTTAAATAAATAATATTGACAGAAACCACATTCTGTGGTGAATTATGGTGGTGGATTCCATAAAATAATTGTGTTACTGCAAAAGTTGGTACTTTGTCCACAAAATCATTTTCATTGGTCATCCCCTGAGATCTAATAAAAGAAAGAAAATGAAAATACTATCTGTATCCACTTGTTTCACACAGCTCATATTTTTCTTAACTGCTATAATTTCATCTGTGTCTACTTAAGACAAATCTAAATGCACTGATTTCACAGTATTCCATTCTGTAGGAGGATTGTTAAATATTTGTCCATGTGATGACCACCAAGTGGAAAGCCTCGTGCATATGGTTTTCCATTGTAAACTTTACGATGACATCCGTCTGCAATTTCTGGATCGGCTCTGCCTCCCTAGAGGGAGACCAGTGCAGGAGGTCTTACAGTTCCTATTATCAGGGAAAGACCAAGAGCTTACCAAATTGGTGGCTCAATACCTACATTTGCTTTTCTCTCGCCGTAATATTCTGCAGTCGGCTGAGCCATCAGAAGTCCCAGAGATGTGACGGCGGACAGCGGAGTCTTTTTTCTTTTTAGCATGCTTTGTACCACTAGGAAAGTATCAATCCAGTTTTGTTTATATGTGTGTCTGTTTTATGCCAATAAAGGTTGATGAATGAATAACAGGTTTCATCAGGCTGTCATAGCACAAAGTTATCAGCAATGCTTTATCTCTTGCATCAGAAGCGGGAATCTAGACAAGGAAATGGTTGGACCATTTGATGACAGAGATAGGACATTATTCACAGTACAATCCTATGCATGCCTTGGGTTCAATGGGTAAGTACCGGTAGGATTGTATTGTGAAGGAGGATAGAGAGATTAAAGAGAAGTTGAACGACTTATTTGCATCAATCTACACTATAGAAGATGTCAGACTGATACCAAAACAAGAACCATTTCTTTCTTGGAGGATATCTGAGGAACTAAGACAAATAGAGATGACCAGAAAAATGGTTCTAAGACTGATTATTAAATTAGAAATTAAGCAGTCACCAGGTCTAGATAACATACACCTTAAAAAGGTAAAGGCAAAGGGACCCCTGACCGTTAGGTCCAGTCGCGGATGACTCTGGGGTTGCGGCGCTCATCTCGCTTTACTGGCCGAGGGAGTCAGTGTACAGCTTCCGGGTCATGTGGCTAGCACGACTATGCCACTTCTGGCGAACCAGAGTAGAGCACGGAAACGCCGTTTACCTTCCCGCCAGAGGGGTACCTATTTATGTACTTGCACTTCGATGTGCTTTCGAACTGCTAGGTTGACAGGAGCAGGGACCGAGCAACGGGAGCTCACCCCGTCGCAGGGATTCAAACCGTTGACCTTCTGATCAGCAAGCCCTAGGCTCTGTGGTTTAGACCACAGTGCCACCCACGTCCCTTTACATACACCTTAGAGTTCTTAAATTCAAATGTGAAATTGTGGGTTCCCTCCCCGTTACAATTGGCCTCCGTGGAAGATGGTCAAAACAAAAGCTGTATTTAAAGGGGGATCCATAAAATAGCAGGCATGTTCACTTGTCCCAGGTAAGTTTGGTGGGAAACATAAAGCTCCTGGGTTAAAAACTGGGGGGGGGGGATACATAATGGGGGCCAGGCAGATACCTTGGTGTAGTCCAGTGCTGCTGATAGAATGTCTTGGAAATGATATAGTCCAGAACCTCTGCTGAAGTGGGTGGTTTGAGGATTTTGCATATATTGGGGTTACTCACTGAGAAGGCAGAGTGGGTGGCGCTGTGGTCTAAAACCACTGAGCCTCTTGGGCTTGCCGATCGGAAGGTTGGCGGTTCGAATCCACGCGACGGGGTGAGCTCCTGTTGCTCTGTCCCAGCTTCTGCCATCATAGCAGTTCGAAAGCATACCAGTGCAAGTAGATAAATAGGTACCGCTGCAGTGGGAAGGTAAACGGCGTTTCTGTGTGCTCTGGCACTCATCACAGTGTCCCGTTGCGCCAGTAGCGGTTTAGTCATGTTGGCCACATGACCCGGGAAACTGTCTGTGGACAAGCACTGCATGAAGTTGTTACAGTAAGTGCTGCACTTAAAAAAAAAATCTTATTAAAAATTTCCTAGTATACAAAAATATGTGCATTGTCTCTCTTCAAGTTGTGTTTTCAACAGATCAGTTTTGTTTGTTGTGAGACATTAGTGTTGCATGCAGTATTAGGTTTGGGAGAAAAGAGGGGGAGGGAGGAATGGTGAGTGGGGTGGGGTTGGGTGGTTATGCTTCTATTCTACTTAGTGTATGTGTGGGGTTTTGTGTCAGCGTCTCTTACTATTCACTTGTTGTATTTCCTTGGTGTTGGGAGAGGTTGGGGTGACCTAGAGTGTGGTTGGTTGTCTTTGGTTGGCTGTAGTGAGATTTGTTTTTGTGCATGAGTGGTGTGTGTGTGTGTGTGTATTGATTTTTGGATCAGGTTAGCCAGATTGATTCGTATGCTGTCAGCGAATTCTTGTTGCTGTCTTGTTGGGCTATGTTTGTGATAAAGGGAAGCCATACCGGGGTGAAGGCGTCTTCTTCTATTTGTCCCCGTGTCAGTTTCAGTTTATTGGTTAGTTTTTCTAATAAGGCTGTTTTCATACTATTTGATACCATTGGTCCATGCTTACTCCTGATACGTCTCTCCGGTGTCTGGCTATGATGCTTCTGGCTGCTGAGAGTAGGTGGGTTATAAGCTCTATATAATGTGAGTGGGCGTTATGATCTTGGAAGATGTTTAGTAGGGCCAGTTCTGGGGTAACTTCTAATACTTGTTTAGTTATTTTACATATTTCTTGTATGACTGATGTCCAGAAGAATTGGATTTTGGGACATTCCCACCACATGTGGAGGTTTAGACCACATTCTAGTCCATTGGGTGGGGTTAATCTCATAGCCTATGTAGTCCTCCCATTGGAAGGTACCCCAGTGGTCATCTAGTCCATCCCTGTGCAATGCAGGAATATCAGCTGAAGCATCCAGGACAGATGACCATCCAAACTCTACTTAAAAAAATATCTTAGCCTGTTCTGAAACTGGTAACCATGGTTTCCTTGTTCACACAAAATGGTGAACTTTGGTTAATTTGAACAGCGGTTGGAAAACTTTTGGGGCCCACGGACACACTTGCCAACTGGAGAAACTGCCATGGGCATAATATGCAGGGACAACCTATTTTCAAGTCTAGTTTCGAGGGCAGGCAGGTGACACTGTGAGCATCAGGGAAGGCCACTGCAGGCAGATTTGTGCCCATGGGTGCCATGTTCGTGACTTCTGAATTAGAGGGGTTCAAATTGATTGCTCATGCAATAAAGAGAGCGGCAAAAGGGGCTTCAATGTGCACTCACAAAGCTTGTTCCCAGGTTGAAACTTAACACTGGAGGCAATATTTTTCACTAGACTTCTTCCTTTTGTTTCTCAAATTGAGGTTTTCTTTTTAGTCTTTATTAAAGCCATTCATTCTAAAAAACTCTATATAAAAATTGCACAGCTATTACATATGCTTATTAGTCCCCTGCCTGTCATTAGCTTATGCTGCTTACAATGACAGTCGGGCCATCACAGATCACACCATGTTCCAAACTAGAAATTTGCCGCAAGCTCACATAGCAGAAAATAACTTGCATGCAGGACAGATGATTCAAGAAAGTGAACAGATTACAGATCAAGGAATTAAGCATCCTGAAAACATCTGTCCATTTACAAATGGGGATACCAAGACTGTGATTTAATTGACCAGCGTCACTGAAACGCTAGTGCTAAGTCGTCTACCCACCCCAACCCACTGCCCTTTGGTTTGGTTTACTATAGCCAGAGTCCAACCAGGAAAATCCGTGGCAAAACAGAAAGCCAGTCAAGAGCAGACAGACAGTAGGAGGCACCAGACTGATGTACCAGGGCGGAGAAACTGGGAATTCGTCATCATCAGGATGAGTCATCAGTGCTGCTACTGGTCTGCTCCTGCCACTCCAAGTGCTGGACCACTCTGGTCTCAAGGGGAGCAGACAAAGGAACTAGAGAGAGACTCCAAGGGGAAATCCCAAGTACCTTGCCAGCTGAGTAGCTGGCATGAGACTGCCCCTAAGCTCTTTGTATCACTACAAGTCCCAAGATACTCTAATGCCTTCGTTCTGTTACTGCTGTTTGCCACCATTCCGTTTCCACAGAAGGACAGAGTGGGTGGAAATGTATGAGATCTCTGACATCTAGGTTAGTTACTCACCTGCTGCTCACAGGGACTGGAGGCTTCAAGGCCGAGAGGTGGCTATTTTAAATTCTGCACTTGCATTACCGTTTGTGCTTTCCCTGTTCAGTAAACATGCATGTTCAATGTATTTATCTGCCTTGCCATTCTTAGCCAATGAAAAGCAGCAACTGGCATTCTAGGAGCAGGAAGAGGCAGCAGGTGTGATCAAGGGGGAAAGCGGGATGAAAGAGCAGTTTATTTGCACATTTTGTTCTTGGAAGGGTATATTCAGAATTGTAAAGTAATGTAATCTTCAGAAATGTAAACAAGAGACAACAGAGTAAATCAGTGCACGATTTTCAATGTTTGTCAATACTGAAGAAAACAGCTTCCTTCCCATCTCTTTTTCCTGTTTGGAGGATCAAGATGATGATTTGAAGAAGAAAGAAAAGGAATTATTTGAATAAGAAAAGAAGTGCAGTTGTGTTTTTATTGTACTTCCCCTATCAGTGGATGAAAATGAGCATCCAATAAAATACTTCCTTTTTAATAATGAAAATTAGAGTATGTAATTTGTAGCATGGGACGCGGGTGGCTTTGCAGCAAGTCCAGCATTTATTATTTAGTAATAAACGTACAGTACGTATATACCGCTGCATTACGTACCGTATTTTTCCGTCTATAAGATGAGGTTTTTTTACCCAATTTTTAAGGTCTAAAAACGTGGGTCGTCTTATCCACAGAATATAGCAATTAAATATATAAATAAATACGGAACTTGCTCTAGCAGTCGCTGTAGGCAGTCCGTTTTTGCCATGCAGTGTCTTCGTGCGGCTCCATTTGTGCGCTGCCGGCGCAACGTTACACTGGAGGAGCGTGGCGATTGAAGTAATACCTCCACCTCTGTGCCTTTAACATCAGCGAAACATTGCGCCTTGCGCTCTCCTGTTTAACATTGCGCTGCTCGCACACAAACGGAGCCGCGCAAAGATGCCATGCAGAAAAAACAGATCACACACGCAGCCTCCGCCATGCAGAGTGGGAGGAGGCAAGCAGACTGAGACTGCCCCGTGGGAAAGGCTGCCTCTCCAGTTGGTTGCAGCGATCGAAGATATCTCTCCCCTCTGCGCCTTTCCTGTGGGGCATTCTCAGTCTGCAGACTACAGCCTCCCTCCCAGCTGTAGGGCGGGCAGAGTGGGAGGAGGCAAGCAGAATACTGTCCGGAGGCTCTGCAGGAAAGGTGAAAAGTGCTAAAAGTAATTGGAAAAAAAGCTTCACCACCTTCCCCCCGAAAAGCTCAACTGCCCCCCCAAAAGCTCAGCGATTGCCAGCGAGGGAACATCTGATAGGTGGGCTGTTAGCCTCTGGGCAATCCCCCCCCCAATTCCAACAAGTCAGGGTAGTTTCCCCCCATTTTCTTAATTTGGGATCTCCAAAAATAGGGGGCGTCCTATACATGGGGGTGTCCAATACACGGAAAAATGTGGGGGGGGGGTTGTCTTTTTGGACTTTTAGCATTTCTTCCTGAATCAGACAGGCAGTTGCAGGGTTCTTCTTCTTTTTTTAATGTCCTCTTACTGTACCAGCTAGCCTTTAAAATCAGGATGTTATTGGATGCCCAATAACAACAATTAAAAATCATTGCAGAGGAGGACCTCATTACCAGCTACGTATTTGCTCACATGGCAACAAGTCCTAACATTAGGCATTTCATGCTTTTGTTCTGAACATCTAAGGTGTAATCTGTATAGCTTGGAAGTTCTCTCTGTATTTTAATGTAGTAGGTTTTTTAAAAAACTGCAACGAAGCACCCTGTAGCCTTTCAGGTTTGATATTACCAGGACTCCAGAACTCTATCTGGAATTGCATATTGATGGGAGAAGCAGCTAGGATATTTTGGTAGCTTGTATACTGAGATAATTTTTGTACCTTATCTGCAGTGATGGATGCATGAATCAGTAGCTACAAAGATATGCAGCAGGTATCCAAATTGATGCTATCAATGATTTTAACCCCCTGGAATCTTTGGGAGAAAAAGAAGCAACTGAGATGTGTTTAGGACTCTGTATACCTTCCTTGGTTTGTCTCAGGTGCACATATGCATCTCCTTAAGTAGCTGCAACCATTCAAACTTTGTATTAGACATAGACTAAGAGCAATTATTAAGGGAAGCGATATACAAACAATTGGAAGTCAATTTTAAACTGTTATTCTTAATTCTTTGTTCCTTCTTGTATTATTTATTTTCTTTTTTGTTTAGATTCTATGATATTTGTTGATTGTGTTTTTACTTTTTGTATTTTAAAGAAATCTAAATAAAGCTTACTTTAAACTTAAAAAAAAAGTAGCTGCAACCAGCTTTAGCATGAGGGAAGGCAGCTCAGATCAGCAGCGTTATCGGCTGAGGTCATTGTGCAGTATTGGTGGTGCCTTGAAATTGGCTGCCCTGCTCTCCCTCGCTTGAGGAACGATATAGTGCTGCATATTACCGGGTCAAAATCGTTATCGCGGTCTGATTTCAAAACTGATTTTGGCCAATACATTGAAAAATCGTGCAGCCCTAAAACAGGCTATAAAATTTGTGATACTACCATGAAAAAGCAAAAATTTAGTTGGGGGGAGGCAAGGGATGGGGCCGTGGACCCCCAATGTCCAGGGACCCGTAGTTCGGAACCACTAGCATAGAATGTATGAAATCAAGCTTGCAAGTTGGCTTGTTCACCTAACATTGCTCCTGCAATGTTGAAGACCAAGGCACTCCAGCCAGCAACAACAAGGTCTCACAGTTGCTCATATTGGCAGTAAGTTTGTATCAGGTCCGGGAGTATCACCTGAGTTACTCTGACCTGTAGGTGAAGGAGACTTCCTTCAGTAGTATAAGTAGCCTCTTCAATTTCCTCCTGACCACATGTTTGGGGCAGGATATGTGTGTGTAACTCTGGGGTTCTTTAGGAGGAAGGGTAGGATATAAATGTAATAAATTTAAAGTAAGTAGCATCCAGGACTAATCCTTATTACTCAGCTCACCATTTAAGGGCTCAAGTCCTGACAAATATCCCAGCTCTGTTTAACTGTGCGCTCTTGTTTTGAATAGGAAAGATATTAAAAATGCAGCCTCTCTCATTCTTTGTGTAAATGTTGCCTGTCAGAGGTTTGCTGAGAAGTTTTTGCTCTGCAGTATCTAGAGCTCAAGACACAATTGTATCTTGTTTGTTTATTAATCAGTTGAATGTTAATGATAACATTTTGGACCTATGATTTTATAGGGTGGTATTCAGCTAACTTTTACTCAAAGTAAACCCATTGAAATTAATGAACATTAGTAACTCAGGTTAATTTATTTCAGTGAGTTGATTGAGTAAAAGGTTAGTTCAGGCATAGGCAAACTTTGGCCCTCCAGATGTTTTGGACTACAGTTACCATCATCCCTGACCACTGGTCTTGTTAGCTAGGGATCATGCGAGTTGTAGGCCAAAGCATCTGGGGGGGGCCGCAGTTTGCCTATGCCTGGGTTAGTTGAATACCGCCCAAAGGGTCAGAGGTAAACCTGGGTCATCTGAACAGGTACCATAACTCAATGGATTTGTTTTTTTTACAAGAATATCACATTAGAGATAGTATTGTAAAGCTTGGAGAGGTGATGGGAAAATGTGAGGCCTTCTAGGAGAAGCAGGTCCTGAGAACAAGAAAAAGGTTAAATGTTAGAACAACGCTGAAGTTTTGTCTAAAATTGCATTGCTGTAGATGTAGTTCCTCAGTAATTGCTTCAAATCATACAAACTAAATGGAAACTGAATTGTGGGAAAAGGCACACTTTGGGGAATAAAGTTATTACTGAAGGTAAGCTGAGCCTTATGAAAGAACCTGTGACAGTGATAAGCTGCGCAATTTCGGTGTCCCACCAAGTATTAAATTGAACCTTCCCAAGGGAATAGGAATGATATTTGGTGATTACCTGAAGTTACTTTACACAGAGCCTGGGAATTATATCAAATCTTCATAGGAAAGATTCTTGTTCTTGCCTTTCATGATGCTAAGTTTCCTTTCTGGTCAGTTACTGGAGTCTTGCAAAGAATAGTGCAACTTGGTCTGATCTAGCAGTGCATGCTCAGGATCACACAACAGAGATTAGTTGTGCTTTAACTGAAGAAAGTTTTAGCATATGCTAAAACTTTTACTGATTTGAAACACGTTGGTGGGCCACAAGCAGTAGCTTTTCTATAAAATTTTGAATTGGACTGTTTTATGTGATTTAAGCCCCTCCTTTTTGTTGTTGTGGGGAAATAGGGCATTAGGCTAATTTTGTTTGGTTGCAAGGATAGTGGAATTAGGATTGGAAAACGTTCCATTGCTATTGGAATTTTTTCTGATGACATTTCTTCCCAGTCCATACACACCAGCAAAGTGGGTTTGAGCTTCTCTGTTATATATTTTTTCAGGCTTCTGCTGGTCTGACTGAGAACGTTAAACCAATCTCCAGAACATCTGCATCCTGTTCAGTTTTATGTGACAGTTTTAAATACCCCCCCCCCCAATAATAAATAGTTCCACTATTTAATGCAAAATTAACTTACATTGGCCTCTATCTTTGGTTGGGACTGATTTTATTCCATGTTTAGTGGCTTGAGTCCAAACTCTGTGTTCATTTGTATGGCTATCACTATTAGTGTTAGGAATGCAAGGCCTCACATTTTGTTTCTTAATGCAGAGATGGGTATTTAATTACACTGTGTACACTAAGACGGAAGCATTGAGTTATCCTTCAAAGGTGTGAAACTCTTTAATTTAGTTGGTTAGTATATTTGAAGCAAACTTCCTTTTTAAAAATATTACTTTTATTAAATTTCCCCATAAAATTACACATAAATTTGCTGGCTGCTGCTCGTGAGTGTTTGTGCTCTCCCCTGCTGCCAATTTCACCTGGACTCTGGGGGGTGGGGCCTGCACTCACCTCGACAGCTTAAAGGCCGGCAGAGAGGCCCTGGAACACCATTGCTGGCTGCTGCTCGTGAGTGTTTGTGCTCTCCCCTGCTGCCAATTTCACCTGGACTCTGGGGGGTGGGGCCTGCACTCACCTCGACAGCTTAAAGGCCGGCAGAGAGGCCCTGGAACACCATTGCTGGCTGCTGCTCGTGAGTGTTTGTGCTCTCCCCTCCTGCCAATTTCAACTGGACTCTGGGGGGTGGGGCCTGCACTCACCTCGACAGCTTAAAGGCCGGCAGAGAGGCCCTGGAACACCATTGCTGGCTGCTGCTCGTGAGTGTTTGTGCTCTCCCCTGCTGCCAATTTCACCTGGACTCTGGGGGGTGGGGCCTGCACTCACCTCGACAGCTTAAAGGCCGGCAGAGAGGCCCTGGAACACCATTGCTGGCTGCTGCTCGTGAGTGTTTGTGCTCTCCCCTCCTGCCAATTTCACCTGGACTCTGGGGGGTGGGGCCTGCACTCACCTCGACAGCTTAAAGGCCGGCAGAGAGGCCCTGGAACACCATTGCTGGCTGCTGCTCGTGAGTGTTTGTGCTCTCCCCTGCTGCCAATTTCACCTGGACTCTGGGGGGTGGGGCCTGCACTCACCTTGACAGCTTAAAGGCCGGCAGAGAGGCCCTGGAACACCATTGCTGGCTGCTGCTCGTGAGTGTTTGTGCTCTCCCCTCCTGCCAATTTCACCTGGACTCTGGGGGGTGGGGCCTGTACTCACCTCGACAGCTTAAAGGCCGGCAGAGAGGCCCTGGAACACCATTGCTGGCTGCTGCTCGTGAGTGTTTGTGCTCTCCCCTCCTGCCAATTTCACCTGGACTCTGGGGGGTGGGGCCTGCACTCACCTCGACAGCTTAAAGGCCGGCAGAGAGGCCCTGGAACACCATTGCTGGCTGCTGCTCGTGAGTGTTTGTGCTCTCTCCTGCTGCCAATTTCACCTGGACTCTGGGGGGTGGGGCCTGCACTCACCTCGACAGCTTAAAGGCCGGCAGAGAGGCCCTGGAACACCATTGCTGGCTGCTGCTCGTGAGTGTTTGTGCTCTCCCCTCCTGCCAATTTCACCTGGACTCTGGGGGGTGGGGCCTGCACTCACCTCGACAGCTTAAAGGCCGGCAGAGAGGCCCTGGAACACCATTGCTGGCTGCTGCTCGTGAGTGTTTGTGCTCTCCCCTCCTGCCAATTTCACCTGGACTCTGGGAGGTGGGGCCTGCACTCACCTCGACAGCTTAAAGGCCGGCAGAGAGGCCCTGGAACACCATTGCTGGCTGCTGCTCGTGAGTGTTTGTGCTCTCCCCTCCTGCCAATTTCACCTGGACTCTGGGAGGTGGGGCCTGCACTCACCTCGACAGCTTAAAGGCCGGCAGAGAGGCCCTGGAACACCATTGCTGGCTGCTGCTCGTGAGTGTTTGTGCTCTCCCCTCCTGCCAATTTCACCTGGACTCTGGGAGGTGGGGCCTGCACTCACCTCGACAGCTTAAAGGCTGGCAGAGAGGCCCTGGAACACCATTGCTGGCTGCTGCTCGTGAGTGTTTGTGCTCTCCCCTCCTGCCAATTTCACCTGGACTCTGGGAGGTGGGGCCTGCACTCACCTCGACAGCTTAAAGGCCGGCAGAGAGGCCCTGGAACACCATTGCTGGCTGCTGCTCGTGAGTGTTTGTGCTCTCCCCTCCTGCCAATTTCACCTGGACTCTGGGGGGTGGGGCCTGCACTCACCTCGACAGCTTAAAGGCCGGCAGAGAGGCCCTGGAACACTGCTGCCCAGGATTCTCCTGCCTGAATGCCTACAGGACCTCTCCATGCCTTTCACCATCTGGCCCAGGGCAGGGCCTGTTGGCCCTCAAAAGGACGGCTGCCACAGCCCAAGATTCTCCTGCCTGAGTGCCCACAGGACCTCTCCCTGCCTCTCACCATCTGGCCCAGGGCAGGGCCTGTTGGCCCTCAAAAGGACGGCTGCTACTGTTGCCCAGCAGAACTTATAACAGCACCGAGTTATTTTTAGAATGTTTTTAAATGGTTTTTTGTTTTGTTTTGTTTTTAATTCTTTCTGGTAGGGTGGGTGGATTGGATTCTTAGTTGGTTTGGGAATTTGTTTAATTTTGGTATACTTGTAATCTTTATTGTTTTTGGTTTATATTGTTTAATTGTTTTTTGTGGGTTTTTTTTTTGCTTTGTTTTTTCTGTTGCTTTTTATATAGGTGTTTGTTCTTAAGGGGTGGGATCAGGGCTGCCCGGGAGTGGGTCCCAGCCGATAAAATGGCTGGGACAAGTTCTACAGGGGGGGATGCACTGGGACACCCGATCTCAGTGATCACGGGCAGGAGGAGGAGTCACGCTAGGACCAGACCATGTCATTACCGAGGAGGCAGGCTTAGTCGTTGTTTGAGGACTATCCCTGCCTCCGGGTCTGGCCCTGACTGGACGGGTACTGGAATCAACAAGGGATACCCACATGACCTGAAAGTGTTGCTGTGTAATGCCAGGTCAATGATGAACAAAACCACTGCCATCCACGACCTGATTGTGGATGGGGGACTTGACCTGGCATGTGTGACAGAGACTTGGTTGGATGAGGCAGATGGGCCAGTCCTTGCCGCTGCTTGTCCACCAGGTTTCTCTTACACACAGCAACCCAGGCCATCTGGGCGGGGAGGGGGGGTTGCAGTGATTTTTAGGAAGTCATTAGTTTGCACCAGGCGTCCTATTGGAAAGACCAAGTTTTCTGAGTGCATGTTCTGGAAGTTGGGCAATAGGGGCAGTACAGGATTCCTTTTGGTGTACCGACCTCCCCGCTGCACCAAGGATTCCCTGCCCGAGCTGCTTCAGGTCGTGGCGGATGTGCTCCTGGAGACACCTAGCCTGGTTGTCTTAGGAGATTTTAATATCCACGCCGACACGACCTTACAAGGGGCTGCTCGGGACTTCGTGGAAAGCATGGCCTCCATGGGGCTGTCCCTGAATAAGTCTGGCCCAACTCATAGCCGCGGACATGCCTTAGACCTAGTGTTTACCTCTATGGATGTTGGTGATCTGACACTAAGTAAAAGCGATACAAAAGAAGTGCCATGGTCAGATCACTTCCTGGTGCAACTAGACTTCTCCGCGACCCTTCCCCTCTGCCGGGAGGTGGGACCGATTCGGATGGTCCGCCCCCGCCACTTAATGGATCCAAATGGTTTCCAGAGAGTGGTAGGGGATGTTTTATCCCATGTTGATGGCCTTTCAGCTGATTCCCTGGTGGCCCGCTGGAATGTGGAGTTAACCAGGGCTATTGACTGTCTGGCTCCGAAGCGCCCTCTCTGATTGCATGGAGCCCGGACAGCCCCGTGGTTTTCTCCGGAGCTGAGGGTGATGAAACAGTCGCTGAGACGGCTAGAGCGCCGGTGGCGGAAAACTCATTCTGAATCAGACCGGACACGGGCTAGAGCTCAACTTCGAGCCTACCAAGTGGCAATGGCAACGGCAAAGAGAACTTTCTTTGCCGTTTCTATTGCATCTGCAGAAAACAGCAGCAGGAGACTCTTCCAGGTGGTTCGCAATCTAGCAGAACCACCTCCGTCATCTGGGTCTGATAGGGACCCCAAGATCTCCTGCAATGCTTTTGCAATGTTTTTTGCAGATAAAGTCGCTCAGATTCGGAAGGAGGTAGACTCCACCGTGGGAGCAGAGCCGGGGCGGGAGAGTGCTAGAGCCCTGTCTAGTCATGTTTTATGGGATCAATTCCAATCTGTTACCTCCAAGGATGTGGACAGGCTGCTTGGACGAGTGAAACCGACCACCTGTCTTCTTGATCCTTGCCCATCCTGGCTAATAAAAGCTAGCCGGGAAGGGCTGGGCGATGGGCTCCGCGGGGTGGTGAATGCCTCTCTCTGTGAGGGAGCCTTCCCAGACCCACTAAAAGAGGCGGTTATTAAACCGCTTCTTAAAAAACCATCTTTGGATGTGGCCAATATGGCCAACTATCGCCCAGTCTCAAATCTTCCATTCTTGGGCAAGGTGATTGAGCGGGTGGTTGCTGAACAACTCCAGGCACGCCTGGAAGAAGCGGACCATTTGGATCCCTTCCAATCGGGGTTCAGACCTCATCATGGGACTGAATCTGCCTTGGTCGCACTGGTTGATGATCTCCGGCGGGCTAGGGACAAAGGTGAGAGCTGTTTCCTAGTTCTGCTGGATCTCTCAGCGGCTTTTGACACCATCGACCATAACATCCTTCTGGACCGCCTAGAGGGGTTGGGAGCTGGGGGCACTGTTATACAGTGGTTCCGCTCCTTCCTCCTGGGCCGTGTTCAGAAAGTGGTGGTGGGGGATGAGTGTTCAGACCCCTGGACTCTCACTTGTGGGGTACCTCAGGGCTCTGTCCTCTCCCCCATGCTTTTTAACATCTATATGCAGCCGCTGGGAGAGATCATCAGGGGGTTTGGGCTGGGTGTTCATCAGTATGCGGATGATACCCAGCTCTACCTCTCTTTCAAATCAGAACCAGTGAAGGCGGTGAAGGTCCTGTGTGAGTGTCTGGAGGCGGTTGGAGGATGGATGGCGGCTAACAGATTGAGACTGAATCCTGACAAGACAGAAGTACTGTTTTTGGGGGACAGGGGGCGGGCAGGTGTGGAGGACTCCCTGGTCCTGAATGGGGTAACTGTGCCCCTGAAGGACCAGGTGCGCAGCCTGGGAGTCATTCTGGACTCACAGCTGTCCATGGAGGCACAGGTTAATTCTGTATCCAGGGCAGCAGTCTACCAGCTCCATCTGGTACGCAGGCTGAGACCCTACCTGCCCGCGGACTGTCTCGCCAGAGTGGTGCATGCTCTAGTTATCTCTCGCTTGGATTACTGCAATGCGCTCTACGTGGGGCTACCTTTGAAGGTGACCCGGAAACTACAACTAATCCAGAATGCGGCAGCTAGACTGGTGACTGGGAGCGGCCGCCGAGACCACATAACACCGGTCTTGAAAGACCTACATTGGCTCCCAGTACGTTTCCGAGCACAATTCAAAGTGTTGGTGCTGACCTTTAAAGCCCTAAATGGCTTCGGTCCAGTATACCTAAAGGAGCGTCTCCACCCCCATCGGTCAGCCCAGACATTGAGGTCCAGCGCCGAGGGCCTTCTGGCGGTTCCCTCGCTGCGTGAAGCCAAGTTACAGGGAACCAGGCAGAGGGCCTTCTCGGTAGTGGCGCCCGCCCTGTGGAACTCCCTCCCTTCAGATGTCAAAGAGAACAACAACTACCAGACCTTTAGAAGACATCTGAAGGCAGCCCTGTTTAGGGAGGCTTTTAATGTTTAATAGATTACTGTATTTTAATGTTCTTTTGGAAGCCGCCCAGAGTGGCTGGGGAGACCCAGCCAGATGGGCGGGGTATAAATAATAAATTATTATTATTATTATTATTATTATTATAAAATTCCAATACATTCTAAAAAGAAATGCAGTTTGTACTTTGTATTCCTAATTATGAACTTGAACGAGTGAATAAGTTAATCAACAACTCATTTATCTATCATTCACCTTTAAGTATCTGAGCCGCAGCCTGCTAGAAACTAATCTCTGATGATCTTTGGACAGAGGCATAGCTGGGGCTTTTGCCGCCTGGGGCGGTCACTGGTTTTGCCATCCAGGAGTCTTGCCACGGTCCTCCCCTCTGCTCCGACTGTCCTTCCCTTCTTTTCCCCCTGCTTCCCAAGGGGTGGGAAGGAACTCAGTTCCTGTCACCTCAGACTCGACTTTACTTAATGCTCCATCATGTTATTTGTCCCTCTTGCTTCAAACACAAACAGAGCTCAAGCACATTCCTGCCAGGCAAAAACACCCAAAAATAGTGCAAAGCAGGAGCAATAAGGGAGAATATAATCTCTCATACTTGCAGTTGAAAGGATACAAGTTTACAGATACTTTGCAGATAATTTGCAGGCACTGTCTCTCCCTCCTCCCTCCTAACCAAAAAGAAAAGTAGATAAGCCCTCACACAAACCAGCAAACTCTTTCAGCTTCACCCCTATCTTTCCACTTAGAGGTCAGCTAATTATGCAGAGCTTGCTAACAGTAGACAATCAGAGATCCAGCAGCAAAGAATGTAATAAAACAACAACTGGAAAGTTCTTCTTTCTTACCTCACACCCCCCACTGTCAAAAAAAGAGGGGAAAGAGTTTTTATTTTTATTTTCTGGTGGTGTTTATGTTGTTGGTCCCCCCCTAAATAGCTTTCCTCCATATTAAAAAGGAAGGGTTTTTATTTTAAGATTTAGCTGGCTGCCTTATGGGAGGTTGGGTACTATGTGAGAATGATGGGGAGGGTGTTTTTCAGTAAGCAGTGCAAGTAAATGTGTCTACTCGCAAGCAAGTCCTACTGAATTCAATGAGGCTTACTCCCAGGAAACTAGAAGTAAGTTTAGTTGAACTCAGTGGGGCTTCTGCATGCACAGATTCCACTTAGACCTCTCAGTGGGGAAGCAGATGCAAATGAACTAGTAAATCACTTAAACTACTCTTAAATTAGTTGAAAATATATTATATGGAAGTTTAATATTTTTATTAAATTTACTACTTCCTTACATTTTTAGGCCCTCCACTGCCACGGGGAGCCTTGTCAAGGCCCTCTGTTGCTGCAGGGATGTACGGCGTGTTCCTCCGTCACTGCGGGGGGGGGGGCACGGCAAAGCCCTCTGCTGCTGCGGGGAAGCGTGGTGCACCCTCTGCCGCCATGGGAAGGTGTGTCAAGGCCCTCTACTGCTGCGGGGAAGTGCGGCAGGACCCTCTGCTGCCGCGTGGAGGCCTGGCAAAGCCCTCTGCTGCTGCGGGGAAGTGCGGCGCACGTTCTGCAGCTGCAGGGAGGTACAGTGGTATTCTCTGCTGCTGTGGGGAATCGTGGCACACCCTCCGCCGCCACGGGGAGGCGCTGCAAGGCTCTCTGCTGCTGTAGGGAAGTGCGGCTAGGCTCTCTTCCACTGGGAGGTGGTATGGCAGGACCCCTTGCTGCCACAGGGAGGCGCTGCAAGGCTCTCTGCTGCTGCAGTGAAGTGCGGCGCACTCTCCACCACTGTGGGGAGGTGCAGCAAGGGCTTCTGCTTCTGGGGGAAGTGCTGCACACCCTCTGCCGCCCTGGGGAGGTGCGGCAAGACCCTCTGTTGCTGCGGGGAAGCGCAGCGTATCCTCCATCGCCGCAGGGAGATACAATGGGATCCTCTGTTGCTGTTGGGGCCCAGCACAGTCTTCCACCGCTGCAGATATATATCGTGATATATCGAGATATTGTGATGTTTAGCTGGTGATATATCGTGATGTTGAAAACCAGATATCACCCAGCTCTAGTCATCTGTACCGAATCATCCTGCAAATGTCAGATAGGATTGTATCACACATCAGGTGTAGGAAGTGTAATGATATGTTTGTATGCACCCTAATATTTTTTAAAACAATGATACATATATGGCATATTGGCATACTGACTAAGCCTAGCACGAGCAGATGTGTTCACAAATGCGAATTTCAAGCCATTTCAAACCTCAGAGCCATTTCTTAGAAAATCTTTGTGTATTTAGGTAAATGCCAGAGTGCAAGATACATATATAATGCATCAAATACTAGACAGACTTGTATTTAAACTTTGCATATTTATACTTCAAGTAGACATGAGCAAGGAAGGACAAAAAAATTCATTCATGTATTTTATAAGGATTTCCACATACATCTGATGCACACACTATATATGTATTTTATATTCTTTGTCTGTATGCAGAATTCTAAACATATTGTAGAAAACTGCTCATTGATTGACTTCTTGAAATTCCTTCTTGAAGTTAGTTTAGAATTGCTGCTGCAATTGACCACAGGTTGTGATTCATGCTCCCTCTTTTTAAACCTATGCTTACTTATTATTTTTGCTGCACCTGCTTCTATGTTTTATTAAGTATTGGAAAAATAGCCAAGTGAACTCTTAGGAAATCTGTTTCTTTTGAGGTTATAGCTCTTATATGCCCCACTTTGCTCATAAACAGAGACACTTTCAGAAGAGACTGATCTCACTATAAAAATATATTGTACCGAAAGCTATTTAGGAATGAGTGCTGCCTCTTCTCTTCCCCCTCCCCAAAGTGAAGCACAGATCTCCTTTTCTGTTTTTATTGCATGAATTCTGGGGACCTTATAAATAGGAATTTAGTGTGTACCTTAGTGTCATATCGACTACATTTTTCAAAAATTGATATTTATTCCTCAGGTGGCTTGCTGATAGATGTCTTAACAGGTAACAGATTTGGTTGTAATGTCTTGGCGAGTGATAGGACATATAACAGAGAGCCATATAACTTACGGTACTACAGTGGTACCTCGTGTTACATACTTAATCCGTTCCGGAGGTCTGTTCGTAACCAGAAACCGCTCGTAACATGAGGCACGCTTTCGCTAATGGCGCCTCTCGCTGCTGCTGCACCGCCGGAGTGCGACTTCCGCTTGCATCCCGGGGCAAAGTTCGCAACAAGGGGCATCTACTTCTCCTCTGAAAGACTGCCCCTCTTCCCAGTTCTTCTGTACTGCCACCAATCATTTTAGAAACGCAGAAGAATTTCAGAGCGATGCATAACAGAGTGTTACGGGGAGGTTGCTGGATATGTCCAAGAACCTCGTGAGCTTTGTTTATAGGTCACTGATCGTTCCTTCTAATTGCAAACTTGGGGTTTGGAAATGAAATGGGTGCAAGCATATAAGAATATGCTTTCTATATACTTGGGGATTCCCTTGGTAAAACAGGAAGTATAGAAGCTAGTAAACATAAAAGAGCACCCAGAAAGACGTCACAAAGATGCAGGTTACTGGTCTTCCCTCTTCCCCTACTGGTATTGGGGAGAGAGACACCCAGAAGTGATCCTAATGGATATTCAGAAGATTATGCTATTAATTAAGAAAAAGAACAAACTCTTTATATAAGATGCTCTGATTATATAACCTTAACAGGAAGTAGCCAGAGTGATTCCTTTGTGCAGCGAGGGGGTTGATATCAAAAGGAACAGTTAGGCAAAGGAAGGAAAGGGGCCTTCCTGTTGAGTCAATATTTGGAAGTTCATATTACCCCTGGAGAGGAAGATGAAGAAAGGATTGTCATCGCCTTCTTCCAGGAACTGTCATCTCAAAAGGGGCAGGACTTATACCAGTAGATGGGGGGGAAGATGATAAAATATTAATTCCAGAAATAAGTACAGTTCAGAGGAGGGAACAGGATGCCATCACTTATTTGGAGTGAAGCCCATCAATTACTGCGGAGACACATGCAGCTAAGCTGCCATTTTCTGGTGTACATACCGTACAGCTTTTAGAGAGTCAGAGGAAGTATTTGAAGAGTTCCAAATTCGGTCACATTCAGGGGTTCCTGCCAATTTTTTAAAAACACAATTCTTTTAAATCTGTCTTGCAAGTTTGTATATGCACATTTTTGTGTGTACTTTCTCCTCCCACCCCCTCGCATTTTGGCTATTATTCCATACATGGAAACTCAAATATATTATAGTACACTGTTCCTCAACCTTGGATCCCCAGCGGTTATTGGACTACAATTCCCATCATCCCTGACCATTGGCGAAACTGGCTGGAAATGATGGGAATTGTATTCCAACAGCATCTGGCAACCCAGGGTTCAGTTAACACTTATTCTTATAGTGCTAAGTCTCATGTTGTTAAAGACTATGCAGGAGGAAAGATTTAACCAGTAACTTCCACATGAAATTTCCCATATGCTAAGCTCTGCATCAGAGGCCCTTCTTTGGTTTCCAATTCTATCAGAAATAGGCTGACAGCTACTGAGGAAAGAACCTCAGTCTGTTCACTGGGCTGAGTGGTATAAATCTTAAGACTTATTTATTCACCCAGATATTCAATTTATTATTTTTAGCTGCTGATTTCTTTTGCTTTTTTGTTTTGGGATTGTATGATGTTCTGCTGTTTCTTTTTTTAGCAAATGTTTGATAATGATTTTTTTAAAAAAAATTGTTGCACTTCTTTGAAAATCCCAGGATGATGTCAGGATCTGGAAGTTCAAGTGTCTCATCCTTCCTAATTCCTGAAGTTGTCCAGTATTTTATAAAATAGAAACTTTGCATCTTTTCTCAGCTTTCAGGGGAATACTGTGCCACATACAATGTGTGTGTTTGTCGTGGAGGAGATGCAAAGCTTCATAAGTGACCTTATTTTCTTATTTTCTAAGCAATTCAGGAATTTCAATTTAGCAAGACTTCAAAACCAAATTTGAGAAGTTTGAAAATTGCTAGGAGAGGATAATGAATAAAAATATTTTTTTAAATGATTTTGGATATGAAACTGGGTTTCATAAGTAAGTATCAAAATACTACCTAGCTGATTTAGCTAATTGCTTGAATATTGATGGATGGTAATGCTGCCCAGTGGCAAGGAAATATATTTGTAAAACTAGTTCTTACATTGCGTGTAAAAGTGTTTAACCATAGGTTCATTGTGTCTATGCATTTTCAAGAAGTGATTGAGGAATAACAATAACAACAGTGTTAGAGTTGAATTAATTCATGAACCCAAAACGGTTGTAATAGGGAATAAAGTTTGTCTTAAACTGGACAAATGAAGTTGTGCAACTGCTGCATTTTCTTCATATACTGTAGTCTAATGATGCATCTGTATTTGATTATTTTTCAGGTACAGGAGAAAGTGGCAAGAGCACATTTATCAAACAGATGAGAATCATCCATGGTTCTGGATACTCTGATGAGGACAAAAGAGGCTTCACAAAGCTTGTGTATCAGAATATATTCACAGCAATGCAGTCTATGATCAGAGCTATGGATACACTCAGAATCCCATACAGCTATGAACATAATAAGGTAAGCTGTCAGTTTAAATATGCATCAGAACTTTTTCCAACTTTACTTCTGGAATCACATCAGATGGCTTTGACTTTGTGTATCTGCTTTAGCCATTTCTGGAGAGGGAAAAGAATGCCATTTTTAAAAACAGCACAACAGAACTAGTATTTCTCCATTTTGTCACAAAAGGTGGTAGAAAGATATCTACAGCTGATATCCAGTATAGGTAGAGATGACTACTGTGGATGTGGTTTACCAGACCTGTTTCTCTAGCCTAGTTTGATTGTAACAGGTGATAAACCTACTTGTGCTGAACCACCACCACATTACAAGTAGGAACTATGACAAGTATTCCTCTCTCCTAATAGAAAGCTAGCAAATTAGCGACTAGGGTTCTAGCCATGTTCTCACTGATATGCTTGTTGCTCTATGTGGAAGGAATATCCTTGCATGGAAGAATTTTCAGTGCTGTGAGCTCACTGATGCCTGAATGGGTATAGCCAAACACAGAAATGGCCCTTCAAAGTGCACCCATTCTTGATATTGTGATGTAAGAACATGATGTTGCCTGTTCTGCCTTTCCTGAGCCATGGATGGATCCTGCTTTTGTGCAGAGTGCGCTCATTGATAACTTAACTTGGGTTGATGTAAAGCTGGACATAGAAATTGATTGGAATAGATGCATGGAAGGAAAACTTTGACTTGATTGTATTTATGCACCGTGAAATTATGCAGCCTCCTTAACATTGGGCCCCCAGATTTTGTTGGACTACAACTCCTGTCACCTCCAGCTGTGCTAGGGTATGTTTGGATGTGTTTTTTCTGACTTTTTGTATGATATATAGTGCACACTGGAGACTTGCAGACATGAACCTTCCCCCTTGGTTCACAGCACAATTTTTATACTTTAATAAACTTGCTCAGCATTTTCTGGACAAAAGCGAGAACACAGCTGTGTGGGTGTGGTTATGATACTTCGAATTAAAATGCTCTGCCATCGTTGGCTTTAGTGGAACTATGAGGCAGAGTTCCGTGTGGAACTCAGTTTAAATCATTTGTCTTGGGTGCATATGGGGCTGTCTCAGACTTCCATGTATGCTCATGTGAATGTCCAACTTGTATGAACCAGCTTCTCTAAAAAGTGTCACCACTCTCATGGAAATGCTGCCTTGGTGCAGGCATGACCAGTCTGTCCAGCATGCTTTTGAGGTCACCTGAGGGTGTGTGAACTAGACTTTCGATACCACCTTAAGTGCTGTATTCTGATACTTTATGTCTGTAGAATGACTGCCATGAAGAATGCTATTAGGGTCTCCTGTGATCACATTAATAAAAAGCAGGATCTGAATTCACCAGGAAATGTGCTTTTGCTAAATATGTTCCAGGTGATATAAAAATGTAAATTTTACACAATTTACTGAACATCCTAGTCTATTGGATAAGCAGAGGCAAAGTTATCTTAAAACCATTTCCTTTCTGCATCCATGTTTCTGAATCTCCTGAAAATAAACTCATAACCTGGAAAACACAGGAAAGGCACTACCTAATCACTTGAATCTCATATCAGGAAATTCTATCCATGCAGAGTTTCATTTTTGCTTTTAAAGCAGCAGGGTATTTTTTAGTAAGCCACTTGTTTTTCTCATCAGTTTCAAAAAATCTACAGCTCCTTTTTTAAGATTCTGCCAGGATACTTCCTAGTACTGATAGGCTTGAAAAAGTGGTTTGGATTATTGAACATTTCCAATAAAACCAGGAATGTATCGGTGCAGTCTTAAATTAAATGTAAGCTTTAATTACTATAATAAATACATTCTTCCATTAATTGCAGCTTACAGCTAGATCTCCTAAGTATGTTGTTGCTGTTGCTACTTTATTTTAAAAGTAAAGTTTTCATGAGTCATATTTGCAGCAGCGTCCTATGTATGCTTCCTCTGCAGTAAGTCTTGCTGTGTTCCATGGGGCTTTCTCCCGAGTAAGTAGGTTTAGGATTGTATCCAACATTAGTCATTCTTAGAATACACCCATTGGATTAATCCAATGCTTGTTTAAAGTGAAGTGTGACTCAAGCTTGTGTTTGTATGAGGAAGGAATAGGAAACCTGTGGTCCTCCAGATGTTGCTGCATTCCAGCTCCTTTCCACTGTGCAGCCAGTATCAGAAATGGTCAGGAATGGACCACAGGTCCATTATCCCCAATGAAGAAAGAGGTAGAATGTGACTAGTTAACTAGGAGGTGTCTAACCTTTGGCTCTTAACACCTGGAGCACCATGGATTAGCCTCCCCTGAGTTAACTGAACACTGCTATTGGTGTTAGTGTGATGCTGGGAGAGCTTAGTGATACATGCCTTTTAGTAGAAAGATGTGACTGTTCTGCTGATCTGCTTAGTAATCCTCATTACCAGAGGCTAAACAGAGTCTGATGTGATATTGAAAACAGTAAAGGGGAAAGATCTGTAGCATTGCTTAAATCTGGGTCTTAATGAAGCATGCAGCTACTTTTGCCTTCTCACAGACAGCCACAGTCCCCAGTGTGTTGCCCCATAGTACTTGTTCCATGTACTAGTGTTATTTCTCGTGGGACTGGAAATGGCTTATTTTATGGACATCTTCATTGTCTTGTGAGATGTTTGTTCATAAATGGATAGGGATGGAGCCAGAATTCTGCAAAGGCAGTAGTTTCGTTTCCATGTGTGATCAGGAATCTATTCCTGATCATGGTGATGCATGATCACTGCACTTCATAGGAAATTGGTGTATGTGTCCCTTATATTATGCCAGGTGGAAGAAGTAGGATGGTATCCAACTAAATAGACCAATCAGTGCAATAACTGAAAGTACACCTTTAGGGGATCTTGCTCTCAGCATTGATTAGCTGATAAGTCCCAGGAGGGAGTCCCATTGAAGTTGTCGTCTGACCCCAGTAATTAATAGGCAGCACTGCCTTTCTGGACAGGAAGAGCTTAGGATCCCTTCTACCAGCGGGAGAGGGGACAACTGTTTTTGAACAAATTATATCACAAGCTCTTCCAATTTTAATAGAAGTATAGTTCAGATTTAGACTAGACTCCTTGAAGGTTATATACTGGGTATTTTCACTTTGCTGCTTTTCAAGTGGTGCATTAATTTTGCTGCACTCTCTGTTTCTGGTTTAAGTTAGGCATGTTCACTTGGAGAAATACGGTAGCAGAAATTATACAAGACACCTTCAATGTCCACTTGGAACAGGAGCCTGTGGAATACTAAATAAGCCTTTTAACAGCTTTTCACACCTGCAGGGCTCATTTTCTAATCTCTCAGGCTGCACCCCGGACAGCTCATAGCTATGCAGAAGCAAAGCTGGTTTCCAGACCACCTTGTGCAGTTACTTTAATAATAGGTCTTTTGACAAAGAAAACAAAATAGAAACACAATTTTTGTGCATACATCTTAAGGAAATATGTCTCGCTAACCTACCATTTAGGGAATGGAAGCATGTGCAAGCCACCAGAAGACTAGTAACTTGTAGAAGTACCGGTAGTAGGTGTTTAGATGCCTAAAATATTTAGGGCTCTGCCCTCTGCCACACAGGTGCCTCCTCTTATCTAAGCCTTTCATCAAGAAAACATGGATTCTATTTTCAGAAAATGTATGCAGCTATATCCCTATACTGTAAATCTAATCAATTTTCATGTATGTAATTCAAACTTTGAACATGTTCTGTGATAGAGAAACCATTAGTCAGTTACCTTGCATATAATTATTTAAATATGTGCAAACGAAAAAAATTATTTCAAAAGGTATTGAAGCAAAACTCGTTTTATAGAGGACTGCTTCTTTGGCCATCATCCCTCTCTAGTCTACCATTTCTTCCCCATGTTTGCAAGCCATTGTCAATGACACTGAGAAGCAAAAACACACACTTTTAAAGAAATGATTCTCAGAAGTTTCAGCTAATCAATGAAATGTTCTTCTTTTTAATTACACAATTTTGTGCTCTCTAAAATTATATCGGTTGCACTAAGACACCCACTATATATTAAAGTAACTTCCAAGGAAATCAGGATGGCAGTATGATTAAAGACACTTCTAACAATGATGTGAATTAAGTACCCTATTAAATAAATAAAAATCAGTTCTGTTTGTTCATGCAGTGAAAAGAAACTCCAAGGAATTTTAATTGTAGGATCACTGCCAGTAAAAGTCTATTGATAGCTGATTTTGACAAAGTAGTTTCATGTGTACACACTCTCATACATGTGCTTTGGAATTAGTTTTGTCAAGGAAAAGCCTCTTTGTTAGATGGCAAATGAAATGGTTATTCAATGAGAAGCTCATTGGAAATTAAGGAGCTGACAGTTCCGCTTGTGTGATAACTGTTTCTGTCCTGTCCACAGTGTGGTTTAAATTATAATCAGCAAATGCAACATTGACTGTCTCTTGAAGCAATATTGTTTCCCTCCCTCCAGGGGCTTCTTAAATAAGTCATTTTAAGAAAGCAAACAGCTTCGCCATATTTGTGTTTTCTCCTGTCCCTTCCCAGAAATAAATATATAGGATATGCATAGCCTACTTTGCTCCTTGTGTTCAGCCAAATTTAGAGACACATCCTCTTGCAGTCTTCCTGTAGAGCTTCCTATTTTACTTGAACATTGATGATACTGTGTGATTCAGCAATGTGTGTGGTGGCTTGCCCATTAGACAACAGATAAAGCTAAAACAACAGTATTTATAAGGACCCTTTACTGAAACCAGTTTGTTTCATAGTATTTAGACTAAATAACCCAGTATGTATAACCCATACATATCACAGGATATGTATGACTTTGATCAAGTTGTGTGTGCGGCTGTGTGTGTGCGTGGAAGGGGGGTTTCTGCCTCTTCGCAAACTGTAAAGGAACAGTGTCTAGAATGTACCTCAATCAGTCATGCAACCTGCTATTTTGGAGGAATGTTGTTGGCTTTCAGCACTGCCTTCAACAAGAAAAGAGACCTTGCTTATCACTCTTGTTGAAGTTCTGTGGAGAATTTTGTCCCTCTGGTTTGTGTACTGTTACAGTTGCTTGACCGGGTGCATGCACTAGGGAGATGCCCCTCCATGTTTGCTGGCTGGTCCCCATTTTACCATCTGTTCAGCCAGCTAGGGTTGTGCTCATTTAGCCCGGAAATCTAAAGTCCTATGTTGTGTTTTGCTCCCATAAAGTCATGACATGCGATTAGGTCAGCCCATGGAGGATAAGTCTATCAATGGCAACTAGTCATCATAGCTATTTGTCTATTAACGCCTGAATTTGTATTGCACTCATGTCCTGTTTGTGGACTTCCCATAGGCATCTGGTTGGTCACTGTGGTGACAGGCTACTGGACTAGATAGTTGGTCCAATCCAACAGAACTCTTCACATGTTCTTCCGCTTCATGTTTAGGGAAAAGATCGTAGCTCAGTGGTAGAACACATGCTTTGCATGCAGAAGGTCCCAGGTTCAATCTCCAGCATCTCCAGGTAGGGCTGGAATAGACCCTTGTCTGAAAACTGGAGCCACTGCTGGTCAGTGTAGACCAGGCATAGGCAACCTTGGCTCTCCAGATGTTTTGGGACTACAATTCCCATCATACCTGACCACTGGCCCTGTTAGCCAGGGATCATGGGAGTTGTAGTTCCAAAACATCTGGAGAGCCAAGGTTGCCTATGCCTGGTGTAGACAGTAATGAGACAGATGGTCCATTGGGTCTTACTCAGTGCAAGGCAGCTTCCACTGTCTGTTATACTTCTTATTCATATTCAGCATAATACATAAATAGGATTTGTCAAACATTCCATAAAGAATGAGGGTAAAAATTAAATGTAAGGAGAGTTCACGTGCTAAGAAAATACCAGGAGATCCAGATGATCATGTGAGTACAGAATGAGGTGTTCTTTCTGCAAGTGCATGTTCCCAATGCCATGCTCACTTGGATAACTCAAATGCATTGAGAGCCATCAAGGGGAATGTTGGGTAAAGGGGTACTTAATCTTTCTCCCATGGCCGCATGCTCTCCTCTCAGCCCCCACCCCACCCACACTTTACTTTTGGTTTTGGAGACCAGCTGAGGGAAAATAAACTGTGGGGGCTCGTAAGTGTCATTTGCAGGGGAGAATCAGCAAGTAGTCACAAGATTAAGCGTAATTTGACCACATTGTCAGGGAAATATATGGTTGCCTAGCCCATATTTCCTTCATTGTGTCTAGTTACTTGAGTCTGCTGCCTAGCAGTATTGTTGTGGGTCATGCTAATTCTAGTCTAATAATCCTCCAGAATACTCATTTAGACATTTGTAGGTCAGGTGTAAAGAGGATATCAAATGGGGTGGGGGAAATCTGCATATAGTTAAGTCATAAAATTCAATTTAAACAGTCTTATGCTCAAAACTGGCCATATTTAGTGAAGCGTCTTTGATATTACTTGTTCATACGAAAAAGAATTCTTATTAAATTTGCCTAATAGGATGTAATTATTACTTAGCAAGATGCTGCAGTAAACTCTTTGCATTGTGAGTGTCCTCTTCATTTCCGATTAGTAGTCATTGCTAAGCCTTTGGAAATCAGGTAGATCACTCTTTCTCATCTTCATCTGTTCTGTCTCAAACTATTGATCAGCAACAATTTTTTTTGTTTGTCCAGGGAAGTAAAAGGATTTCTTTTCCAAATAAGAAATAGACATGAAAATGCAAGTGTTGTAGCATGCTGACAGTCTTTGAAACCTGTACAACTGTAACGGTGGAATAGGATATGAAAGACAAATTTGTACCGTCTAGTATCCTCAGGGTGCCTGACTTACAACCACAGGGTTCTTTCCTTATGAAAGCAGACTCCCAGTCTCCAACAGTATGTATACAGTTGGATCGTCTATAGATACACAGGAGGCTGCCTTATACTAACCTAATTTGCAGTAAACTGAACTGAACTAAGCTACAATTAGTAGTAAGTGAAGAGAGACAGTAACCAGGAGTCTTGAGTTCAAACCTTGGCTTGGCTCAGCACAGTGCAACAGTAATAAGGACTGGGGAAGAGTGAAGTAGCTGTGAGCTCCTCTCTGGGAGCCCACGCATTTGTGTGGTTTTGCAAATCCATAGCTTAGCTCACAGTGCTGTGTGTCCATCTACCTCAGTACTGTCTGCACTGACTGGCAGTGGCTCTCCAGGTTCTTTCCCCAGTCCCCAGTTTGGCAGATGCTGGGGATTGAAACTGGAACCTTCTGTTTGCAAAACGTGTTCAATAAGCTTTGGCCCCTTCACCCCAGAGAATGAAGATGAGGTAGGTATTGGCCATTTCTTACAGATATATGTGATCTGTGATAGCACAAGACTACATGTTGCCTCTCCAGGTTACATGTTAAAATAGATCTTGCTGTAAACAAACAAATGAACCTAAATAACAGTAAAACAAAATTAAAAAATTCCTTCCGGTAGCACCTTAGAGACCAACTAAGTTTGTTCTTGGCATGAGCTTTCGTGTGCATGCACACTTCTTCAGATACCTACATTTCGTGCATGCACACGAAAGCTCATACCAAGAACAAACTTAGTTGGTCTCTAAGGTGCTACTGGAAGGATTTTTTTTATTTTGTTTCGACTACAGCAGACCAACATGGCTACCTACCTATAACTGGAACTAAATAACAGTAATTCACAAATAGGAATAACATTCTTAAGCAGAAAGACTGAACAGTTCTTTTCTCCTGACCTGCATTTTTCTATATTAACTTGAAGATGTAGTGAAAGAGTCCTCAACTCTTTCTGGAAGATTAAAGGTAAAGGTACCCCTGACCGTTAGGTCCAGTCACGGACGACTTTGGGGTTGCGGTGCTCATCTCACGTTACTGGCCGAGGGAGTCGGCGTACAGCTTCCGGGTCATGTGGCCAGCATGACTTAGCCACTTCTGGCAAACCAGAGCAGTGCACGGAAACGCCGTTTACCTTTCCGCCGGAGCGGTACCTATTTATCTACTTGCACTTGATGTGCTTTCGAACTGCTAGGTGGGCAGGAGCAGGGACCAAGCAACGAGAGCTCACCCCATCACGGGGATTCGAACCGCCAACCTTCTGATCGGCAAGCCCTAGGCTCGGTGGTTTAGACCACAGCGCCACCCACTTCTGGAAGATTAGCTTTAGGGAAAAAATTCTATTTCACATTCTCTTTTCAGCAAATATGCCTTTGAACAGTGTATGGCCTAAGCATAACTTTTAGTTTCTTCACAACAATAGCCCCTGCGATAACAGACAGAATCATCTATTTTAGACACAATAAGCGTTTGTGTGTTTGTCAAAAACTCCAGCTTTTCTGACAGGCTTGTACTAGCTTTTAGGTCAGACAGGACAGCCGCGTTAAGAGATCTCACAGGCCTTTCCTGTCAAGTATAATATGAATATATGGCATAGGGATATAAATTTAGATCCACATGCAACAGGCATTTGCCAAGTTAAGCAAGAAATAACTTGCAAGTTTGGAAAGTAGATCCTGTTCCTTGATACAGTAATTTATACCTCTATAAAATGAGAGGCAGGTGACAGTAAAACATTCTGGCTTGGAAATACTTTATACCTATCTGTATGCGATAACTATTGCATATGTCCAGCCAAAATAAAGCAATTTAAAGCAGTATCATTTTGTTGGCATACGTCTGTCTTGAAAGACAATGGAGTGTACCTCTGGGTTCAAAGTCAAATTGCTGGAGAATCACAGCGCCAGCCTGTAGCTGCAGAGACTGGTACCAAAGTGCCCTCTCAGGGGCTCAAGCCTAGGCATTGTGTATGGAGGTCCTGGGCTGCCCAGAAGACCCCCTCCCCTCTGCCTTGTTGATGTGGTTCAAAGGAAACCAGAGCAATACATTTGGCACCAGCTTGGCTGCAGGAGTTGCCGGAAGGAGGTACACATGACGCCATCCAACCATCTTAGGGACTTTGGATTTATGCTGGGTTCTGAGGGTTTGAGACCTATTGGCTACCCTCACCTGATTTAGCCAGCGGCTGCCAGCCAGTCAAAACCATTTCCCCGAGGTGTGGCTGCTGTCACATGCTGACAACTTCTAGGATCCACAGGTGAGAGCTGAGTGCAGGGTGGGGCCCAAAGGTGGATTATCTACCCCAGAAGGAGCATGCTGTGTCCCCCACCAGAGATGCTAACCTTCCCCTAACACCCCAAGCTCCCCATAGGTACCATTAATTTTAGTGATTTGACTATATGCTTTGGGATCATGCAGTAATGTCACTAGGGAGGGAGGCTACAGCTGCACTGCTTTTTTTTAACTACACTAGAGCTGCAGTGAAGGAAATAAGTGAGCTGGAATTTGCAAATGAGAATGATAGAAGTGCATTTTCACTTTCACTTTTCTGTGCCTGGTTGCAGATGGGGCTGGGCAACATCTGGTTTTAGTGATATATCACCAGCTAAGCACTCCGATATATCAATATGCCACAATATTTGAAATAAGGAAGGAACTGTGCAGAAGCGAACAGGACAATGTCCTGGCAACTGCTACTACTTAAGGGACAAGAAGTTAGAAGCCTGTATGTGCTTGGAAGCATGTTTCTGTATGTGTGTCCCACCAAATAGCTGATTGCTGCAATTGCTGTTGTTTTGTCAGTGCTATTGCGTGTGCAGCTCGACTGGAGTCAGTGTTTTTTCTTTCCTTTTCTCTACACCTCCCAACACCCTTGTTCTCTTTTTATGTAAGGTCTCCTAGAATCTAGATGAGCTCTATTCTTTATAAGGAAACAAAAAGGTAGTGTTTTAAACTGAAGTTATCCAACACAGCCTAGACTGCAGGAACTTAAAATAGGAACCCTCCCCTTTCCCTCTCCTCACCTTCTTTGAATGTAATGCAAGGAACAGCTGAAGAACTTCTGTCACACACAGTGGATTGAAATTATTAAAAATACATGTATAAATTCCTTCAGCATTGTGAAGAGCACACGCCTAAAACCAGTTCCCGTTGACACACATGAAGAATGTTGTTCCTCCAGATTTGTAATGCTGTCAACCGTGCTGTTTTATGTGACTTGGCTAAATTCAGACTGCAAGCCCTCCTTGTATGGTTGTACCAGGGCAGGGTCTGCAGAACTAGCACAGTCAGCTTTTCACAGAGGAATTAAGTACCGGTAGCTCAAGAATAAATTAAGATAGTTTTATTGTTAAACTCCTTAAACAAAGTCTTTCATTAATATATACTTCGAGGCTTCAAAGTACATACATTTCAGTAATCGTTGAGTGTTAGCCAGGTGCAAAAAATGGCACCCAGACTTTTTGAGGTGCTCGCAAATGGAGAATCTTTAGGTACAAAATGCAACTGGTGCCCTGCTGATTCCGAACCCTGAAGCCAAGCTGCTCTTTTGCCTCCTTACAGTGGTCTCTGACATTGGAGAGTGCTTTACTGGCATTAGCCCTATGTAGTGTGGTGTAGTGGTTAAGAGTGGTAGACTTGTAACCTGGTGAACCGGGTTCTCTTCCCCGCTCCTCCACATGCAGCTGCTGGGTGACCTTGGGCTAGTCCCACTTCTCTTAAGTCTCTCAGCCCCACTCACCTCACAGAGTGTTTGTTGTGGGGGAGGAAGGGAAAGGAGAATGTGAGCCGCTTTGAGACTCCTTCGGGTAGTGATAAAGCGGGATATCAAGTCCAAACTCTTCTTTTTCTTCTTATAATGCCAAACGCTATCCCACGTTTTCATGGCAAGATATAAACTCATTCCTTATTGGCCCCATTTCACCAAAATCATCACACATGTACTGCCATGGCAGACTGGGAGTTCAAATCAGATGGTGTAGCATTTAGACAAGCTTATGTCTCGACATCTCCCCATTTAGAAATCAAACCACTGAAAGCAGTACAATATATTGTGTATAACCCTCAAAAGGGGTGAACCAGAGGGTGAGGAAATCGCTTTCAACAGCAATTCACTGCAGTTTTGTTTGCTGCTTGATGCTGCTAAAATTCTTCCCCACACAGAATATCCTCCTTCAGGGACATGTGAATTGGATTGCTGGGCACTTTTAGTTCTCTGACAGGGAATGTTCAGCCAATGATTGTTCCATAGGAAGCCAAAGAGAAGCAGTACTTTTGCAGCAGCAACTTTTTTCCCTTCATTGCCTTGAGTTTTAAAGCATGATGAGTGTACATTTGCAGATTGAGACTTTCTATGCTGGAAGTTTTTGTTACAGAGAAGAAAAGAAAGAGTAGTCTGCAAGAAGTTGGCCTCCAGAGCTGCATGACCAGACCCTCTGCAGGTCTGGATTACTCTGTTAATTGTCCAGATCCCAGAACTAGCACCTTGTCCACCGAAACACACCCTGGCACCTAGCAACACTGATCCCTTTTAAATTTCTTCCACTTACACCAAACTCTGGGCTTTATTCTTCACCAGGTTTCTTTACCTAGTTAAACACACTTTACAGCTATGATATTTTTAATGTAATACTGTACTCTTTAAGATCCTATAGAAATCTTTACAAAAGGCAGTAAATATATTACAAAAAAACTCCTTTCATTTTAAAATGCATGATGGTGTAGATTCCTTTCTTTTGTGTATATCAAAATCTTTATAAGACATGGAAGTATGTCTATTAATAATATTGGATAAGCAGTAACCTCCTTTTTGTGGGGAAATTAATTACCAACAATAATTGCAGGAAGGATAATGTGGCGAACCAGCCCTGTTTGGAGTTTAGAATGTTGAAGTTCCCCCCCCCAGCGTTTACAAGGTTAAACTTAGAACCTGTGAATTGACAGTTCGCTCCAGAGAGGCGGAACCTCCTGGGGGTTTTAAAGGGGAGGAACAGCAGTTGGTCAGGGGGAGTTGATGGTTGGGAGTTGAGAGAGAGAGATAGAGAAGGGAGGAGATAGCTAGTTAGACTGAGGGAGGTATATGGGTAGGCATAGGAGTCATCTGAACCTGTAATGAAACTATGAACTGCATGTGACAAAACCTGAAACCATTATGCTTGTTAAATAATAAAAACTAGTTCTTGTTCAAACCATCGTAGTATCGTCGTCCATGAGGTCCAGTGTGTTATACCGGGGCTCAGTTTAATGATCTTAGTGAGAGGACAAAGCTAGGAACAGTTTGTGTCCTAGAGATTCATTAAGGAGGGGCTAGGAGGGAGTGAACCTTAAGTGCCAAAGTGTAGCTAGCAGAGGCTAGCCAGCTGAGACAGCCAAGAGGGGTTTCTTGGTGATTAGGACCCAGGGCTGTAGGCTAAAAGGTTTGCATCAGGATAGCCTGGAGCAGGGGGGTATAACTGGACGTGAACACTCTTGTCACTGGGATCTCCAGAGTCACTAAGGAGGTCGGTTTAGTCGAACCTTGGAGGGCAGGGTGCGAGGGGTTTAAAGATAAACCAGGGCACCTGCATTGCTGACAAACATTTATAACAGGGTGACACAGAGTGCGTTGAGGGAGGTTCGCGACAATTTGGTGGCAGCGCCGTGATTTTAAATCGCGACTTTATCGGTTGCAGAGCAGTGATTCTAAGTCGCAACTAAACTGGTAGCTGCGTAGTGAGTTCGAATCACGAGCTTTTGTGTGGGCAACGCCGCGGTTTAAAGTAGCAACCCACAAGCCAGAGTTTGGCTTAAATTAGGACGATACTTGGTTGACTGGAGATGGCACATTTAAAGAGAGCTAGAGAGCCGCCAGCCAAAGGTGATGAGAGAACAGGGGAGGTCTTGGAGAAGGAAGACCCTAGTTCTGTGCAGGTTTTGAAAATGCGGATTGAATTAGCCCGGATCGAATCCGAGAGAGATCAGGCTCGGTTGGCTATAAAGGAGATGCAATCTAAAAGGTTAAGATTGGAACAGGAAAGGCTAGCTTTCAAAAGAGAGGTTCAGATGGGTCAGTTGAGATTGCAAGAGCTGCGGCTAAGGGCAGGATTACCTCAGAGTCAGCCCAGTGATGAGTTTAACGCTGCCCACTTTAAAAGATTCCCTAAGTTTATGGAGGGGAATGATGCCGAAGTGGTGATTGAATACAAAGGTTTTGGAGGCAAGGGCAGAATGGGAGTTTGGGACAACATTGCTGAACCTGTGCTGATAGGCAACGACATTGTAGAGCACAGAAGTAAAATGGTTGTCAGAGCCCAAAGCCACGCCTCAGAAAGGCAGTTAAGTGTCACTAGTGAGGCCCCACTAGGTGACGGAATGTTGGCGAAGATGGCAGTTAGAACTGAACCCAGAACCCAGTGCATGAATGAGAAACAAAGCAATGAGCCTTCAGTTTGGGAGAAAGATCCAGGGCAGGAGGCAGAGGCAGAGATCCAGCCCTGTATGATTATTAATAAAGAAGACCTGTCAGGAGTATGCGAAGTTAAGCATATGGAAACGACAGTGAAGCAGCCCCAAACTAGTGAGCTAACTAAGAACTTTGACATCACTCAGAGCAAGAGCGTTAAAACTGACTCTAGGTCTCGTCAGAATGCTTGGGATGAGAGAGACCAGCCTTTTTCGTTTGGGTATCGTGAGGTGCCAAATGAGAAAAAAAGTTTTAGTCCGGTTGAGTTATTGTCGGAGAGACAACCTCGTGAGCCGCGTGACGTGCGGAAGGACGCGTGGACGGGTCAGGAAGAGATCGGCAGCCCGGAGGCAGCAACATCGGTGCAAGAGCTCCAGGACGGATTGCAACCTCTGAAAGAGCAAGCTGCAAGCAGAAGTCAAAGTGCCCAAAAGAAACCGAAGACATGGGACAACGCACGAGCCTTGAACAGAACCTTTCAGCCTGGAGACAGCGTCATCGTGCTGAGGACCAGACAGAAGAGGAAACAAGAAGTGAACTTGGAGGGACGGGGGAAAAGAAACCCAGAAACTGTCCTCAATAAGGTGTCTTTTGACAATGAACTGACACAAAAACAAGTGAGGTACTTAAAACATATGTTGGGTGGAGTTATGGTCAAGCCTGACACTGGTAAAGTTAAGACAGGACGAGCGGGGCTGAAACCTTACACCCAAAAGCAGGTAAAGGGTGCAGAGAACCAGGTGATCGGGTGGAGAATTCAGGTACCAGAGAAACTACCCCTGCGGTATAGAGCAAAGAAAGGGGAAGGATAATGTAGTTGTTGACATTTTATCCGGGGGTTTTCTGATATGACCCGTGTATGTATGTATATATTGTTGTGGGTAATAAAGTGAAAAGTCAATTTCCCTGCACCGGCATTCCTCTGATGGACAGTGGATGCCTATGCAGTGTCTTAAGGCGGGGAGAATTGTGGCGAACCAGCCCTGTTTGGAGTTTAGAATGTTGAAGTTCCCCCCCCCAGCGTTTACAAGGTTAAACTTAGAACCTGTGAATTGACAGTTCGCTCCAGAGAGGCGGAACCTCCTGGGGGTTTTAAAGGGGAGGAACAGCAGTTGGTCAGGGGGAGTTGATGGTTGGGAGTTGAGAGAGAGAGATAGAGAAGGGAGGAGATAGCTAGTTAGACTGAGGGAGGTATATGGGTAGGCATAGGAGTCATCTGAACCTGTAATGAAACTATGAACTGCATGTGACAAAACCTGAAACCATTATGCTTGTTAAATAATAAAAACTAGTTCTTGTTCAAACCATCGTAGTATCGTCGTCCATGAGGTCCAGTGTGTTATACCGGGGCTCAGTTTAATGATCTTAGTGAGAGGACAAAGCTAGGAACAGTTTGTGTCCTAGAGATTCATTAAGGAGGGGCTAGGAGGGAGTGAACCTTAAGTGCCAAAGTGTAGCTAGCAGAGGCTAGCCAGCTGAGACAGCCAAGAGGGGTTTCTTGGTGATTAGGACCCAGGGCTGTAGGCTAAAAGGTTTGCATCAGGATAGCCTGGAGCAGGGGGGTATAACTGGACGTGAACACTCTTGTCACTGGGATCTCCAGAGTCACTAAGGAGGTCGGTTTAGTCGAACCTTGGAGGGCAGGGTGCGAGGGGTTTAAAGATAAACCAGGGCACCTGCATTGCTGACAAACATTTATAACAGGGTGACACAGAGTGCGTTGAGGGAGGTTCGCGACAGATAACATACCAGGGAGAGGAGATTATTCGTTGAGCCCAAGAAGGAATATTCCTGTTTGAAATTCTGCCACATTTAGTTGCCAAAAGCGTGAACTCATTTTCAGGCTTTATATATTCATTTCATGAGATTTATACACTGCTTGATTGTTAAAAAACAAAACCTCAAAGTGGTTTGTATTGATTTGAGCAACATATCTGTAGGAAGGGAGGAGGGAGCGTTTTTCAGTTTGAGGGTGCTATCCCTCACAGACGACATACTGGAGGCCACATTCCAGTAGCAGGCAGGGCCAGAGGGATAAGAAAGTAGAGCAATGGGTGTGACTCTTACCTTTGTATACAGTAGGCAACCATTTCTATTTCAACCATAGAAATGCACACACATTCTCCATGCAGGCAGGAGGCTTTATCCCAGTTCATGAACACATTCCAGCCAGGCAAAAGCCCAAGGAGGGTGTGGGGCAGGGTCAGTGAGGGCTGGGGTCAGGGGAAAGGCCTGGAGTGCCAAATTGATGAGTGCTTGACCAGGTTTGGCAATGCTTGGAGTGGAGTACGTGGCCTTTGCCAACAGAGAGCTTGTGTGTGTGTTTGTGTGTGTGCGTGTGAGTGCTTCCCCTGTCTAGGAGAGACTACTGGTTTTGTGAGGAAGGGATGTGTTTCAACAATCCATTTTAAGCAAGACACAGTATTCACATAAAACAGAGGAATGGAGTACAGTGGTACCTCTGGTTATGTACTTAATTCGTTCCGGAGGTCCGTTCTTAACCTGAAAACGTTCTTAACCTGAAGCACCACTTTAGCTAATGGGGCCTCCCCCTGCTGCTGCTGCGCCGCCGCTGCCCGATTTCTCTTCTTATCCTGAAGCAAAGTTCTTAACCCGAGGTAATATTTCTGGGTTAGCAGAGTCTGTAACCTGAAGCGTATGTAACCCGAGGTACCACTGTACATGGGAGACAGTTGTGGCACTTAACACATGCAGAATATGTTTCCTCTTCCCTTGTTTATTCTGCTTAGATGCTCTGTCCATGCAGTCCCAATAGTTAGAACTGGGATGCAATGGGGTGTTGGTTGGCTGGGTCTAGAGTCCCAAAGCAAGATACTTGGAACAGAAGTGTTCGCAGTGTGCTTAAGTTCAGGTTGCTCACTTTTTGTGCAAAGTACCCTTTCAACAAAGTTCCCCACAAAAGAACTTACCCTTGTGCATGAGATAAAAATATTTGGCAGTAAAGCGATCCCTCAAATGCTTTATGGAGTTGAAATCTGGGACGAGGATGAGAATGCTATCAAAGGGTTAGAAATGGTGCAAAACCAATTTTGACTGTTTTCCCTACCCATGGGAACAGCAGCCGTGCTCTTACGCATGGAAGCTAGATGGCCAACGTTAACTGCAAGAGCTAATTGCACCAGATTTAATTACCTGAAAAGACTGTCCTCTATGCCTTGCGAGTGCTTGCCAGCCCTGTACTATGTGGAATTGGAGAACAGCCAGTGGTGGAATCTAACACCCAACATTACTTGAACTCTTATTATTTCCATAAGGTAGAAGAGATTACATCCACAGACAAACACCAACTAAGTGATTGGTGCCACTGGACAGAATTGCTACATGATCTGCAAGCGATTAAATCCTCTAAATGCTGTGCTTGGTTCCCCCTTCTAAAAATGGTCCGTTTTAGAGCCAGTTACCTGTCGAATCTCTGGCTCACTAAGATTCACTTTTACTGGGCTGTGTTTTCAGACTATGCCCTCCAGCATCCTAGACAGACTCTGTATATGTGGGCATCTGCAGGTTGAAGACATCTTGCACTAATGCACTATTTACTATATTGCCCACCCAGGAGGCGATGTCTCTCCCCGGCAGAGGAGGTCCTCTGGCTTCTTAGTGACGTTAACGTTTCAGTGACTCATAAAATTGCCCTTTTTGGCTGCCAAAAAGAAGACCTTGGACAATATAGCAGTGAACTGTAAGGGAGACACAGAGATTTAAATAGAGTCTATTATTTGTGGCCGACACCACTTTTGTTTGTATTTATTTTTTATTTAGATTTAGATTTTATTTAGATTTGTCATGGCCAGTGGCTAGTACGATAATTGGATTGGATGGAATATATTTCAGTCTGTTTACTAATCTTGTCACATTTAGAACTGATTCACTTTTCTGAGGGCTGTGGTTCACTAATCCAACATTGTCAAGCACTTCTACGAGTGTGCTTTCTACAAGTGTGTGTTTATGCTTTCTGTCTCTCACAAACCAAAATTGTGTCCCAACACTACTTCAGCTAATTCCAGTTGAAAGATTGGCCACTTCACCTTGTAGAAGCCTTGCACAATATAGATTAACAACCTCATCCTATGCAGTGTAACACTCACTGAGCTTTCTCCCAAGTACAGTATGTATTACCGTATTTAGGTAAAGGTAAAGGGACCCCTGACCATTAGGTCCAGTCGTGTCCGACTCTGGGGTGGCGGCGCTCATCTCGCTTTATTGGCCGAGAGCCGGCGTACAGCTTCCGGGTCATGTGGCCAGCATGACTAAGCCGCTTCTGGCGAACCAGAGCAGCACACGGAAAAGCCGTTTACCTTCCTGCCAGAACGGTTCCTATTTATCTACTTGCACTTTGCCGTATTTATTCAAGTCTAATGCGCCATCGAGTCTAATGCGCACCTCAATTGTCAGAACCTTGAAACAACAACAAAAATGGATTTGCTGGCGAATATAATGCACTCTTTACAACAATGAGTTTTTATTACGAATTCAATTTTACAAAAAAAACCCACTATTATTTGATAAACTTTTACTAATACACTAAAAAAATTAAATCTCAAAAATTACTGCTATTTGTAATTAAATAAACATTTTCCTTTATATCATAAAATTTCAAGTGTATATACTATTCTTTGGTGTTTCAGTTACTAAAATACAGAACTAGATGGCAGACTATAACTTAATCTAGAATTTAATAACTGCAAGATGAAATTTTGGTCCACCCCTGTGCTTTGGGACTCTCTGCCTGTTGACATTAGGCAGCCACCCACCATCACTTTACTCATTTAGGTGCCCGCTGAAAACCTTTTTTTGTTTCACAGTGGAACCTCGGGTTATGTACCGTCCTCCTTATGAACACTTCAGGTAACTAGCTCTGCTATCCTGGAAGTAGATGCTCCTGGTAGCGAACTTTGTCCCGGGATGCGAACGGAAGTCGTGCAGCGGCGGCAGCAGGAGGCCCCATTAGCAAAAGCGCGCCTTATGTTAAGAACGGTTTTGGGTTAAGAAGGGCCTCCGGAATGAATTAAGTTCGTAACCGGAAGTACCACTATACTGGGCATAATCCAGACACTTGATTTGGTTACATCTGTTCTTAAGTTTGCTTTAAATGTTTTATTATGTCTAATTGTTTTTAGATATTTTAAACAGATATTTTAGATGAGGTATTTTTTTATCTTATTTTTATGCTGGCAGGTCACAGGTTCTTATCATCGTGCCTATGTAACTGTAACCAACATTAGAAGTAGATAATATCTGCACACTGTTTTTTTTTTTAAAGTTTTTAAACAGTTTTCAGCAGAAAATAAAAGCCTGTGCTAGTGTAATGCATTATAACCCAATGCATTTTTTTAAAAAAGTATGATAAAATTGATATAAAAGTTAATTTCTCCCAACAGTGGCAAGTCTGGTTAAGCAACAAACTTAAGAACTGTGATTTATGCTGTGAAGGGACTATGTGGGTGCTATACTCAAGTTCTGCTTATGTAAGACTTCCGAAGAAGGGAGGCTGCCTGGTGGGAGTTGGAAGTTGGCTTTATGTTTTAGCAGGCTTGCAGTGCTGTCAGTCACAGAGCAGCCTTTCTGCAACTGTTACTTAACATCTCCCGTTGGATTTCATTATGCCTTGGCCTGAATAAGATCGGGCTGCCTGTGTCTGTGTTGGACTGCCCTGCTTTTTCTTCAGGCTTTTCAAGACTTGCTTACAAATGGTTGCTCGGAGTTGAGGGACAAGCTGTCCTTTAGCACTGGAGTGGAAAGAAGCTGCTGTGTTGAGAGATGGAGCTGGTGCTGTGTTCTGTGGACAACAAGGCTTAGGAAAGTGGGTTGCTGTTGCTTTGTGAAGTCCCTTCATCTTTTGGCTTTAACCATCACCGCCTTGTGGTGGAGGGTTTTCTGGCCCTAGTGTCCTGTCCTTTTTTAACTTTTATCTTCATGCCTGTGTGTGTGTGTGTGTGTGTGTGTGTGTGTGTGTCCGTCCGGGTGTCCGGGATTTCGTTTTCTGTGGGCAGCCTCAGGAGAGGATGATGGAGAAACAGGGTCTATGATTTTCAACTATGACTCTTCTTCAAATTAAATGTCTACCTGAATTGCTCAAAGCATTTCAGTTTTTTTATATCAGCTTTTCAAGTTAAACATCTCACTGGTTAATATGTTGTTGTTGTTGTTTAGTTATTTAGTCGTGCCCGACTCTTCGTGACCCCATGGACCAGAGTACGCCAGGCACTCCTGTCTTCCACTGCCTCCCACAGTTTGGTCAGACTCATGTTGGTAGCTTCCAGAACACTCTCCAACCATCTCGTCCTCTGTCGTCCCCTTCTCCTTGTGCCCTCCATCTTTCCCAACATCAGGGTCTTTGTGGCCAAAGTATTGGCGCCTCAGCTTCAGGATCTGTCCTTCCAGTGAGCACTCAGGGCTGATTTTCTTCAGAATGGATAGGTTTGATCTCTGCCATACGTATTAAGCTAAGGGAGTGTTTTTATAGTTTTCATTTTTCCTGCCTGCTGGGCTCTTACCTCTCACTCCTTTGGTGAAACTTTTCCTCCTTGAATCCACTTCCTCCCCAGCCCAGGATAACGGGGGTCATAGCAACCAGAATCTTATGATGCTACCAGTCTTTTGAGCTATTCAACAGAGGGCCAAGCAGCATGTGGCAGCAGACCTGTGTCTTTTTTCAACACAGGTCTGTATTAATAACACCTGATGCCAAGGGGCAGGTGCAATTTAATGTCCTCTGAGCTCATTTCTGGTTAGGGCATCAAGTTGAGAAAGAAATGGGAGATGGATTGTGGTGGAGTGAAGTAGCAGTAAGACTTGATTTAAATTATTTTTTTTACAGAAAGACTCATTCTTGCTGGTGTAATCTTAATATTTACAACCAGATGAAGGTTTCATTTTTGGAATAATAAATTTTCAGAGTAGTTTTTACAGTTATATCAAAAATTACCGTATTTTTCGCTCCATAAGACGCACTTTTTTCCTCCTAAAAAGTAAGGGGAAATGTCTGTGCGTCTTATGGAGCGAATGTGTGGTCCCTGGAGCTGAACTGCCCAGGGGCAAAAGCAGATCGTGCTTTTTTTAAAAAAGAGGGAGAAGGGGGTGTTGAAAGGAAGCCCGCTGAGCAGCTGCTCAGCAAATGATCGGGGAGAGAGATAAGGGAGAGAGATTCCAGCCCCGCCCCCTTGCAGAGGGAGGCTGTTTCCCCAGCGACATGTGACTGGCTGATTAGATTATCTGTCTGGAAACTGTAGAAATGGCTTCCTGAAGCTGCAGAACTGTGAGTTAAACCCCATAAAACAGGGCTTTTTTCCCTTTGCAAAGTAAGCTCAACAACTTTGAGCTGATCCTCAAAAAATGGGGCTTTTCTCCTTTACAAAAGAAGCTGCATAAATTTGAGCTGATCCACAAAAAATGGGGCTTTTCTCCTTTGCAAAAGAAGCTGCAGAAATTTGAGCTGGTCCTCAAAAATGGGGCTTTTCTCCTTTGCAAAAGAAGCTACAGAAATTTGAGCTGATCCTCAAAAAATTGGGGCTTTTCCCCTCTAAAAACTAGGTGCGTCCTATGGTCAGGTGCGCCTTATAGAGTGAAAAATACGGTACTGACTTGCACAATTACAGTGGTACCTCAGGTTACGAACTTAATTCGTTCTGGAGGTCTATTCTTAACCCGAAACCGTTCTTAACCTGAGGTGCACTTTTGCTAATGGAGCCACCACGTGATTTCCATTCTCATCCTGGGGCAAAGTTCTCAACCCGAGGTACTACTTCCGGGTTAGCGAAGTTTGTAACCCAAAATGTTTGTAACCCAAAGCGTTTGTAACCCGAGGTACCACTGGATTACACAAAGATCCCAAGACCTGTGGAGTATTCTGCTCACAAGATTGCACTTTCATTTTTACTGCTTCACACTTAGCTACTTGTGCAAATCTATTCCACTCCAAACAATCTATTCATTGAACCTCTTGGAACTTAGCATTTAAGAGATAAGGGGTTGATTCTATGTATATAAATTTGCAAAGGAACAATGGGATTAAAGTTTTTTCCTCAACTCTGTATGTTTATTTTATAACATTTTTCCTCTGAAGAAAAGGCATGTTATCTCTGCAGACACAAATTCTCACTTTTGAGAACTGCAAAAACAAGCACCTGTGATAATATCTTCTCATTAGAAAAGCTGCCCCAAATAATCTTACAGAAACTTCTGGAAGAGCATGGCATTGTGAATGGATTAATGGAATTCATTTACCAAAACATTTAAACATTGCATATAAAGCCTCATGCTACATAATTAAAAGCAAATCTTTATTTACTGGACTATGATGTAACTTAAATAGAAAACTATCTTTAGAAAGAATTTTCTTCCAAAAGCATTTTATTTTTTAAAAATCCAATTTAAATTTTAAAAAATCTGATTTAATTTTTTAAAAAACTGATTTTTTTGATTTTTTAAAAATAAATTTTTTATCCACCCTGGTTGCACGTGATTTCCTCTCTCCCCATGTTACATATATTTGGAAGATATTTTGTCCTTTATGTTGGCCGTTGTGACTATTTTATATTCTTATTACCTATCTAGCATATTTCCTCCCTCTAGTGCACCTCTTAGCTTTATTCCATACCCTCTTAACAGACTCTCTATTTCAGTTGCTGATAATACTGTAAGTCCTGGAATTTTTGCATTTAACTAATGTCTGGCATCATGGCACAAGTGCGCAGCAGCTCAGTAGGAAAGCACATGCATTGCGTGCAAAAGGTCCCAGGTTCAATCTTTGGCATCTCAGGTATGAGTAGGAAAGACTCCCGTCTGGAACTTTGGAGAATCGCTGCCAAACATTGAAGACAGCACTGTACAAATGAACCGATTCCTATGTTCACAAGAGACCTTTGATTAAAATAAAGGACTTAACGTCCATTCCTGGGGCTTACAAAAATGGATGTGCCATCATTTTTATAACGTCAAATGTTTAATTACTGGGAAACATGGCTTCCCATAGTGAGGAATTTAACAGCATTTTCTTGCTATGGCTGGCTCTGTATCTGTTCTGTTCTCACTTGAATGTTTAGTCTGTCTTTCATTTCACAACTACAGAATTGTAGATTTTGTCTGCTGCAGATCTTTGATCTGCAATTGTTAACAGCTAGATCTTACTAGAAATATTTCTCTGTGTTGAGCATTTGCTGATATCATTATTGTGGAAAGATACTGATGGATATACAGGCAGCAGCTGTTTTAGGTCAATCCAATATTTGCGTAACCGCGCATGTGCACATTGCACCGAACCCAGAAGTGACCCAAAACATTACAAAAACATCCCAGAAAGGGGCGCCCCCCCCGAATAGGGTGTTTGCAGGCTTTTTCAATAGATGTTACGGTTGCACACAATTTCACACAAGCATGCAGTGACCCAGAATGCAACCCGTTTGCAAATGGGATATTGCCTATAGTCTGCCCATTTTTGTTATATGCATCACAATCGGAAGTAAGGATATTTTATGGTGTATTTATTGACATTTCTCTTTTAAGCAGTCATCTTTTTTATGTGTTGCAGATTTCACTAATGATCCTTGGCAATATTTGAATAAATTAGTCTGTGTACTTTTCAGGGGAAAGTGCATTATCTGACTGACACTATGTTCGTTATTAACGTACAGCAATATATGTTTGCTGTGATATTAACTACTCATGATAGTAGCTAAACTGGCTAATGATCAAATTCTACCATAAAACAGTTTAATTATAGTTAGGAAAAGATACGTTGTACATTGAAATAAATACAGAAAATCATAGTAACTTGTATTGTGCATCTTGTGATTGAACAGCAAAAGGTAACGGATTAAAAAATGTGACTCAAGTTCCATACTTATTGCCATTCCTTCCTCCAATGTGTGCATATTGTTAGGCATGTATTCAAATTACACTGCTGAATAAGGGGTTGAGCTGTTTGTCCCAAATAGTGCATCAATATTTCTGGACATGAGAACCACTTTGACTGTATTACTCTTACTGTAATGATGAAGATCAGTACATAGGAATGAACTTTTTAATTCTTGCACCGGTAACTTCCCCTTATTTTATAGTGAGGCAGGGTGAGGATTATAGTTCCAGGTTGCATCAATGAATATAACTATTGGAGGCCGGTTGCACAAAGCTAGTGTTATATAAGCACAAGGCATGGTGCTATTTGGCTGTAATTGCAAGATGTTTTGCAATCTTTTGGTTAAATGTTTTTGCCTTTAGTAGACATTCATTAGACTTCACCAGTAACTGCTGATTCCCCCAGCTCCCCCATTTCTGACCTAAGTTTGAACACCTGCTAGACCTGCTTACTGAAAAGGTTTTTCAGTAATGCAGTCTGCTTGCTTAAATAAAAGATGATTTCCTTAGCTTGAAACTATGCTGTTTCTTTGGCTACTTCAAACAGGAACTGAAAATTAAAAATTGAGCCTGCAAACAAAGAAGGGGATTTTCCACATTATGAAAATAAGTTTCTGTTGGTGTTTATGTTGTCAGTTCCCTACAAGCAAGTATTGAGTATAGTGAGTTGAGTCAAGGATATTCCACTTTCTGCACGAGCAAATGAAGGTCATGTACATCATTTTGAGAAAGTTCATTTGGTTGGCACAGAGAGCAGAAGAGCTGCAAGACGAACGTGTGTGATCAGGCCAGTGTCCATATAGTCCAGCATCCTGTTCTTACAGTATCCAACTGTGGGATTCTTGATTTTAAAGCCAATATCTTTGCCAGTTAAAATGTTTTACTTTTATATTAGATGAATTGACGTTGACATTTTGCCACTTATATGAAGTGAATAAAATAATACGATTCCCTCATGGAGGTTTATATCCAACATAACACTATTTTTGTAGTGTTTTTATATCTATTAACAACTTTTGATTTGTTAGCATATGCTTATTATAGCTTTCATATATGCTAATATAGTATTGCTAATGAATTAGTGAATATAAGTATTTTCAGATACAGTTTAATATTAGCATGTTTTCAGCTTGTACCCCAGCTTCCACCTAGCTAGAATGTCCACACACCTTTGCTCTGCAAATTACTGATTGTCAGCGAAGAATCACTTCTCCTTTTCTATTCTACTTCCTTTTGTGGCTGACATTCACATCTCAATACAGTGGAACCCCGGGTTACGTACGCTGCAGGATGCGTATGTTCAGGATACGCACCGCGGCGACCCGGAAGTCCTCCCCAGAGCACGCGCGACGGGCGGGTGCATGCAGGTGCACAGAAGTGTTCTGTGCAGTTCGCGCATGCGCAGAAGCGCAAAAACCCGCGAACTTCCAGGTTTTTTCTTTTTTTCCTTTTTGGTGCGTTCGTGTTACGCACGCCCGTGTTACGCACCACGACCCGGAACGGATCGCGTGCGTAACCCGGGGTTCCACTGTATCCTGAGTGCTGTTGTTGCGTCATTGCCTTCTGATGAGTGTCACACCCCAAAGTCGAATTCAACTGCACTTAACCTTCCAGGGGTCCTTTACCTTTACCCTTTTTACCTTCCAGAAAGTGTTTTTTTTAAATAAAAACATAACTTACCACATATTTTAGAAAAAAAGTCTGACCGCATGTCTAGGAAACGACATTTCCAAATGTTCTTATCAACACATTATGCTTTTAAATGTGTGTGTGTGTGTGTGTAAGTAACCTAATATATATTTTGTTCAATGACACTAATGCACTTAAATGTAATTAGATTTTGTTTTTATTATTATAGGCAAATGCACAGCTAGTTCGAGACGTTGACATAGAGAAAGTGTCTTCATTTGAGAACCCTTATGTAGATGCAATAAGGTATTTATGGAATGACCCTGGAATCCAAGAATGCTATGACAGGCGGCGAGAGTATCAATTGTCAGATTCTACTAAATAGTAAGTATAAACGAAAATATGTTTTGGATAGTAATGCTTTAGACATATCTCATGGGCAGCTGTTTTTCGAGAATTATTTGAGGTGTCCAGTCACTGGGAATATTAGTTGTCCAAACTTCCTTTCTATCTAGCGGGGACAGCCACCATGGTGTTTTTGGTTCTAGTAATTGTTGATATCTGGTCCACACCTTATATAGAGCATTCCTTACTATATGATTAGTAAATCCTTTGTGAATTTTCACCTTGTTGTAGCCAAGGTAGGCATGCCACCCGCTTTTCTGGAGTACTTTTGACTATAATAATATTACTTGATAATTAGTTTCCTTGCCCAGCTGCCACACATAAACATCTTCCCCATACCTACTCATCCTTTCCTTACCAGGTCTATCTTTGCCTAACTTGTACTAATATTCCATCACTAGTAAATTAAGCCTGTTAACAAAAACAGGCGCTAGAAAGCTCTCTCTCTCTCTCTCTGTCTCACACACACACACACACACACACACGGGGTGTGGGAATGAGGGGCTCGGCTTCGTTCCCGCGAGCGGCTCTTTTCCCTCTGCTGTGCCAGGGAGGGGAGCGAGTGATCTTGAGGCTGCGGAGCTCCCTCTCGCACCCCCCTTTGTCTGGCCGGCTCTGTGCGCGGTAGGCGAGGAGGAGAATTGGCAGCAGCCAGTCCCCTCGCGCTCCCTTCCTCTCTGCGCCCTCCTCCTGCTGCCGCCGCCTCCCCCTCTCCGCATTCAGAGAGGATCCTGCCGGATCCTGCACGGGGAAGGCGGCCGCCGCTTGTACCCAGCGGCCTCCCACGAAGCCTCCGGTGCGCACCAGGGAACTGGCAAGCGCCCCTGCGCCCGGGCTGGCGCTGCTGCTGCCGAGGCGGGCGCCGCCGGGCGCTGCTAGCAGGAAGCGAGGGCGGCGGGGAGGAGGAGGGCGAGCGAGCGAGCGGGGCTCGGAGGCCCAGCGACGCCCAGCGGCTGCTCCTCCTCGGTGTCCGCGGCTCGGGGAAGCGGGCGGAGGAGAGCAGCGGAGGCGGCGAGGTCCGGCACGGGCGCGCTCGCCCTTCCTCGGCGCTGCGCTCACCGCTGAGCGATCCGCCGAGGGAGCGCCGGCCCTCTGCGTCCGTGCGAGGCAGCGGCGCTGGCGAAACTGAGAACGCGCGTGCGCCGCCGCCTCTCGGACACGCCCCCTCTCCCGTCGTCCAATCCCTGCGTCCCTCTCCGACATGCGCAGTTAAAATTTCCACTGACACACGGACGGACGCAGGGACATTAGGGAATTATTATATAGGATAATCTCATTGAAATTGAAAGACTGAATTCTCAAAAAAAAAAAAAAAACCCAAAAACCCAACAACAACCGTGAAGACTAAATTAAATTTAAAATAATTTAATCACTAGAAGCATTTTTTGATCCTGGTACTTTTAAGCTGCCCAAAGACCATATATTTCTGTTTTTCAAATTGTGCTCAAGTGTTTATTCTAAATGTACTTGATAATTCTATTGTTCATTTTAGTTGTTATGGATGATCTTAATATATTAGTGAGATGTGGGAGGGAAGGGGAGAAAATAAAATTTGTCTGACCTCACGGACAGACAAAGCCACGGAAACAATGTCGAACGTTCGACTTCCAAAGAGCGTTCACAAACCGGAACACTCACTTCCGGATTTGCGCCGTTCAGGATCCAAAACGTTCGAGTCACAAGGTGTTCGGGATCCAAGGTACACTTTACATCTAATGCAATGCAAAACACAGTAAGGAAACAATATAATTTCGTATATTTAGGAGTGAAATCCTATGCATGTCTATGAATAAGTTTCATAGGGTTGAACTAAACTACTCCCAGCTCGGATTGAAACTCCTCCCTTGTCCCCAAGAATCCCAAATAGGACAAGAAGAACCCTATTTCGGCGCCCAAAACGGCAGTGTTTCTCTTAAGAGACGGGAATACACTGTAAGATTCTGTCACTGTTTTCACTTATTTGTATGGAAAACTAAAGGTGGCATTGCTTCAGCTAAATAATTGCTGAATATAAACCACAGCAGTTTCTCCCCTCAGTCTTTGCTGCGTGGTCAAAGTTGTGCATCAGAATGATCTCATCTTTGATGTAGAAGAATCCGCAGACATAGAATCTGCAGTGTTGAAAATGACCAGAAATGATGGATTGGAGCATGTCCTCCCACACCCTAATTAGATTTTCTAGGCAATGTGTTGTAGTCAAATGATGTACCTATTTTAACTTACAATTATATAACATCAGCTTGCATCATTGTTGTGACAAATGTGGTAAAAACTGTATAATTTTATAAAGCCATTTAAACTACCTGATTACTGAGTGTTAAAAAAGACTATCTCAGTGGTGCAAATTTTTAGCGGCTTTCCTATTCAGTTTTATGCATACATAGATTTACCGTCGTTTCTGATACAGAACAGAGTAGCAAAGGAAGCTGTAATCTTCAATAGGAAAAGATCTAAGGACAGTGGTACCTCCGGTTACAAACTTAATTCACTCTGGAGGCCCGTTTGTAACCCGAAACCGTTCTTAACATGAGGCACGCTTTCTCCAATGGCGCCTCCCGCTGCTGCCGCACCACTGGCGCGCTACTTCCGCTCGCATCCCGGGGCAAAGTTCGCAACAAGGGGCATCTACTTCCGGGTTAGCAGAGCTCGTAACCCGAAGCATTCGTAAGGGGAACAGTACGTAACATGAGGTTCCACTGTAAATTCTGATGGGGATCAGCCATTGCTTCTTTGTCCAAAAATCCTAGGTGTGAGCAGAGACATGTATATCACCTAGCAAAGACCCATCCAGTCAAGTCCTGCTAACTCCATCTGGATTTAATCTACATTTATTACTTTGGACTAATGCAACATCAAGCCAGTTTTTCCTCTTCTTCATGCTCCTTGCTTTACATCATGCGGGTGGAGAGTATTTTTTGGCTCCTAGACAAGAACCTAATGTAGCACATGGACAGAGGAACCTACCTGTCAGTCACATGGCATCCTTATGACACCAGATGATTGATAGCTAGGAACTCACCTATTAAACATCTTCACTTGACCGTTAGGTTCTTGGGAACACATAAGCTGGTGTGTAGGGAGATGAATCCTGCTTTCTTCAGGGATCTATTCCCCATATCCACCAGCTGAAGGCACCCAACTGACAGGTGGGTGAGGTTTCAGAGGCCTTGTGCTCTACATTACATAATATCCAGCTCGAGAAAGAGTGCAGTTCAATTGCACTTCCTATTTATTATTTCTGAAATGCATGAACTAATACCTAATTCCCAGCAGTGACACATTGTTAACATCACATTTTTGAGGGCAATTGTTAATAGGGCACCACAAACATAAATGAGTCTCAGCCATTACAATCATAAGTCATTTAAATAAATAATATTTACAAATATCAGACCATTCATCTTGACCATCATTAATTCATCAACAGTAGTCGCAAGCAAGCGATTCTGATCATCTGTTTTAATGCTGCTGCCTACAAAAGAATCAGAAATCTTTTGTTTTGCCATACTGTAGTTATTGCCAAAGGAATTTTGCACTTTTCTTGGGTGCTCAGTGGAAAAACAGAGTCATTTGGGTGGCTGCAAGTGAGTAAAATAGAACCTGGCCCTGCAGACACTGGCGGAGGAAAGGGAGGAGCGTACCGCCCCTGGCACCATTGGGGAGGGGGGGTACCATCACGGCTGCCCCCCCAGACACGCGCCGCAACACCCCCGGGATGCGCGCCAGCCCCGCCCCCGCCTGCTCTCTGCCCCCAGTGTTGGAGCATGCAGTTTCGCCACTGCCTTCAGATTCCCTTGCCCAACTCCCAAGCGAGATCTGCTCCCCCCCCCCCCCCCCCCCCCCTGCCCGCACGGTCATACTCCCCCCCCCCTCAAATAAATTTCTGCGTCATGGCTCTCATGTCAGGCCTGCTGATAAGCTGTATGAAGTCATACAGTCATACAATTGAGGGGGATTTCTGCAGCCTCCCACAGAGAGGCTCGCCTTCTGTTCCCCCAGCTCTTCCCCATCACACGCCCCACCCTTCTCCTTCCAGAATGGACAGGCAGGAAGCAGCCCCATCTGCAAAGCCAGCTGACACATGGCTGTAGAGGTCTCTTTGAAGTCCTAGCAGCCATGGCAGGGAGCCCTCAGCGCCAGCAGTGGCAATTTTAAGTGAAATCTTTGGCACAGTGTATTTAGAAACTGCTCGCACTAATAACATGTCGAGAATGTGCCCTATTAGGGTACTGGGGGGGGGGGGAGTCAGATTAATGTCTGTCTGCTTCCTGTTGTGGGGATCCACCCACCATGCAGGCTCCCTTCGGCCACAAAAGTGACTCAGGAATAAAAAGCAACCAAAAATGTTCAGCTGCAACATACATAAAAAGGGCAGATCTAACTCAAGTGACCCTGCTAAAAAGATGAGCAGAAGAGGAGGCCACAAACATACTTTAGCCTCCAGATGAAAGCCCCAAAGCTTTCATGAATAAAAATGTTTTTGACTTGTTAGGGATTATAGGGGTAGAACCCCCCCCCCCCATGCTAAAGTTGTGTATGTATGTAACATCAGCAGCTGGGATTCCATATGCACAGAAATGGAAGGAGGAAGAAGTTCCAACGAAAGAGCAATGGTTAAGTAAGATAACGGACTATGCAAAACTAGCAAAACTTAAAGCAAAATTAAGAGAATCTAATGATGAATGTTGTTTGGAAGAATAGATGCCTTTTTCGGACTATTTAAAAAAAGATTATAGTATGATGAACTTGCTAGCAGGACTTGAGCTATGAGCATCAGAAGTAATTAGATCACAATACTGTGGTTATGATTTGATAGATAGAAAATAGGGTGCAGCAGAAGCAGAGAAACAACTCCATGGGAAAAGGGGTGGCAAGTCGACAAAAATAAGAGGAAAGAGAAAACTGTTTTGTCTGTATTTGTTAAACATGTTGAAACTTAAAACATAATGAAAAAAATAAAATTGTTTTTGACTAGTGCCTAAAAACAGATAGTGATCCCTGGTTGAAGCATTCCACAAATGAGCAACCACTGAGAAGAGCTGTTCTCATGTGACCACCCCACCCCTCTCGGAGGCGGCACACAGAGAAGGGCCTTAATATGCTTTAATAAAATAGAACAGGGATCCACTCCCCTCTTCAGGATACCACTGGCTTGCACTTCCTACAAGGGTCCTGACTAGTCCCAAAGAAAGCATTACTTAGGCGCAGGTGAACAGCAAAGAAAGGCAAGAAAGGGACCAGCCTATACTGAAGAAATCTAGTTCCTGCAGTGATCCAAGGGCTAGCTTAACATAGAGCAGCCTCTGAAGGACTAGAAACCTGAACAAGTGGGGAAACCAACTGTAACAAAAGGGGTATGGGTACATTATAATGAGCTGTCACAATATCATTTTCCCACTGGACTTTACTTTATCCCTTTTGTTAGAGCTGGTTTCCCCACTTGTTCAGGTTTCTAGTCCTTCAGGAACTTGTTCAGGTTTCTAGTCCTTCAGGAGGCTGCTCTATGTTAAGCTTTACTTAACTTTACTTTCATAAACAATCGCATGCTTATTCAAACACGGGTATATTCCCATTTGAATTGTTCATTGAAGTCTTATTAGACTTATAAACAAAACTGTTGAGATTTGCACCAGAGTTTTACCTCACTCAGGCCTTACAATTTTGAAAGGTTTTTATTTTCACCTCAGCAGTATTTTCTTTGTTCCTTACAGAGAGCTTCTGCACAGGTTTCTCCCTATTAACGTTTAGGGATCTTCCTCTGTCTGTTTCACTTCTGACAGATCACGCTGACACAACACTGTCCTCAGCAGTATCCTGAAAGTCCTCTCTTAGCAGCCATTGTCCCTCACACACACGCACAGAGAGAGCAGAAAACAGTTAAAAAATAACAGTTACTGGAATAACAGTCACAACAGAATGAAATACATCTCTCATGTGACTCAGTCAGCCAAAAACATGAGAGCAACTGCCAGAGGAAAAAAAAACCATGTTAAAAGTACACAGTAATTTAGCATAAGTAAACATCCGCATTTCAGGAAATTATATCGTTATCCTTAACAGATACTTGCATTAGAGATGGCTAGAGCTTCGGTGGATCAGTTTGACAGGCATGTTATGCTATGATTGAGAAATTCCAATTGTCACATCTCCAATGGAGAGGTCTTTGGTAGAAACCACTGGTGCTTCCTTTGATGAGTGGATACCACATGAACTGCATTTCCTCCCTCTGATTCCTTGTATTGATGCTGTGCTCATTGTTCAGATCAAAGCCAAAAGAGACACACAGCCCCTGTACATTTGCAGAGTTCCAGTTGAACCGAGGTTAGGAACATTTCTGTAGTGTAGGCCACAGAAAATGCACATGGAAGACTGCTAGCTAAAGCCATTGTTGCTAACTATCTACATTCACAGAACCCATTTTATATCAGCTTGTCTATGAGGAAATCTTTTGTGTCAGCTATGGAACCCCAGCACATTCCAGAGGATTCTTGAGGGATGGCAAATTGATGGGCTTGTACAGTAGATGCTAATGGGCTACATCTTCCTTGTCTATGACCATTGGCAGTGCTAGCTGGGATTGATGGAAGTTGTAGTCCAATAACATCTGGTTCCCCATGTGTTTCTCTTAGCCCATTCCGTTCACCCAGGGCACTGACCAGGCTAGTTTGGCCTCACCCTTGCCTTTATTACTTGGAAGTGCATTCTTGAACGTAGCCTGTTCTTCCCTGCATGTTGCAGATGAAGTTTGGTTGTGATGGGTAAGCTGTACTACATATTCTTGGAGGGAGGCTTACAAGGGTAGGCTTACAAGGAACCCTAGGGTTCTCTGGAACCTATTCTGAAAACTGCTTAGGTGATGGCTTGCCCTTGCATTTTGCCTGTGTAATGCTATAAGGCACCTTTTATTCTGATAGCGCCACATAACTAATAATATGCATGCTACAAAACCTGTAATAAGATTTTTAATCCTTTGTGAATGCTGAAATTTATGTTTGAGTGTAGCACTAAAGGAGACTTACTCAAAAGTCATGACCTTCAGCTTTGAGACAAGAAATCTCATTGACTGTTGTGGTTAAGAACTGACACTCTTCGTTTGCATAATTTATACTTGCAGTAATGCTCTCTAATGTTTTTCCTGGAAATTCTCATTAGACTTAGAATAATTCAGGCACCTTTGAAAGCTGTGCAGCACACATTCTCTCTCTCCTCTCTCCCCCCCTCCCTACACACACACACACACACACACACACACACACACACACGGATGTTGCTGGAAGGCTATTTCAGTTTACTGGCTTTTTATATTTTGAATAGATACATTCAGTTAACTAGTTAACCAAGAAAAAATGGAGCACATGTACACACACACATTTTTACAAATCTTAATATATGTCTACTACAGGCCATATTTTACAAGTTAATTATAGTTGTAATTCATCTTATAAAAATAATATTAACGGGCTGCTAAGGCAATTCTGCTGGGTTGCCATAGAGATAGGCCTGAGGTGCATTACCAAGGTAATATGTGTATAACAAGCAATTGGCCACAACACTTTCTGATGCATCTACAGAATCCTAATATAGCATGGATTTGCAGTGTAGTTTAGGAGATAGGAATATTGGTCACAGTTATCAGACAGATAACAATTTCATGGAGAGTCTAGATAATATTACATTACAGTCCTTTGGATGAGGTGGGAAAGAAATGTAAATTTCAAAGAGGAGATTCAAAGGCTGCCTGACAATAAGAATTGCCAACACACTCAAGGAGACTCGAGACAAGAAAGATGGGCAGCAAGTTATATTTATTAAAATATAACAACTATAGAATCTGGCAATCAGAATAATTCAACCAAAAGTAGCCAGAGCCAATGAGATCTGGGTGGTGAGGAAGATTTATGGGAAGATTTCAACTCTCCCATCTCCTGATCCAGCTGCCAGCTGCACACTCTGATTCCGCATAAAGGTCTAATGATAATCCTTCCCCCTCACTGCATAGTCCTTGGGTATATGAACCTGACATGCACACTGTGACCCCTTTGGTCATCGTTCACCCCAGTGCGCCAGACAGGCCCAAGCACCACTCTGTCAGATATTTTCCAAAATCCACTCACCCACCTGGACAAAATGCCAATTAGCCAAATTCAAACAAAATGCCACTCCAGTCACACAGACAACACCCAACATTGTGAAGTAGGCAAAAAAGATGTGACGTGGGCCAATTAGTGTCACCCAAAAAATTCCTACTCGGTCACTTCAATGAAAGCGACTAGCAGAGCCCACACTGCAAAAGGGGTGGGAGGGTGGGAGCCTCAAAAGAGGGGAGAGTATGGGGTGGAGGGGGCTTAAATAGGTTGATCCCCACTTCTCCCCCATAGCGCAAATCACCCCACGTGGTTCCGCACATTACCACTGTGGGAGAGTCCATCTCTTCTCTTCTTTGCATACAGGGAAGAAACAGAATTTGGTAGGGCAGTTAGCATCTTTTTTTACATTCTTGACAGAATTCACTTTGTCTGGGCAGCCTTATAGCATAGCTGGATAGATTCCAATTGTTCTGAGATAATACAATTGATTAATAACCAGTTCAACAGCAGAGAGACAAAGGATAGTGGTGTCTTGTAGTGTTTTTTCCAAAAATAATTGTGTGAGCTTTCCTGACTTGAATGACTTTCAACAGGCACAAATATGTTATTGATCAGTTTAAGACAACAGGTGAATATATACACATACAGAATACATACGTAGCTTGCTACTTTCCTAACAGAGAAGTTTTGATAATACTTAGGTAAGGTGAGAATCTCACATTGCCATGTGACGGCCCTTGTTCAGATGAGAAATTATCGTAGGTTCATATATTCTAAAACCCACTTTTAAAAATTAAGCAGGTGTGTACAATCTGTGAAACCAAATATTCCAAACCAGATTTATGCATATCAAGTGCTCCTTCATACAAGACTAATAGGGGATTTTTTCAGCATGCTGCCACACAATGTTATTAATCAGCTAGTATTCTAAAATAATGTACTTAAAAACATTGTCTTTTTTGTCACAATAAAAAAAGAACTTTTTTGAAAGATCTGGAATGGATCTTTAATGTTTTCATTTGTGTGGCCTGTGCTCAATTATCTTCCAGGTTTCTGTGTGGAGGAGAGCTGACCTCTTGTGCATGCTCATAACTCCTGCATTTACTGGCTGGAGGAACATGAGAGTTTGTAATCAAAGCCACAAAATTTGAGCACAGCACCCCACCATTCAGTGGAAAGGAAAACCCAGCAATCTCTAATAACAGTGACATGTGACCAAAGGTTCAGACCACACAATCACAACTACAAACTCACTCTTAAAAATGTGTCAAATGGCAACTCTACCACTATAAACATGGTGTGGAAAAGCCCTAAATCACCACTCAACTGTGGTCACCTTCAGTCATCTCTGTGTGCCTCACAAGAGTTGTGTGTGGACAAAATGGGGTCAGCTGCCATATAACGTCCTCCATTTCTTGATAGAAAGGTTGGGTATAAAGAGGATAAAAGCAAGAGTAGCCTCCTATGAGGAAAAACCACACATACAGTACCCTTAGATATTCCTTCATAAAGAAAAAAATCAGTCAGAGTACCCTCATGTTTGAAAACAAAGCTTTTTATGGAACAAGAATTCTGTTATAGAGGAGAGGGTGGGAGGAGCTATTTGGTTATGGATCCACTAACCCATCTGACCAGTGGAAAAACTGGTTTGGTTCTTGGTTTTCATCTTCTACTGTTCTCCCCACCCCCCTTGGTAAGAGTGAAAAATCAGAATGCAAGCTGTTATTTTTCAGGGTGCCAAATTATGTGGTGGGTTCTACACCTGCCCTTTCATGGTAGACTCACCAATATGAGAAATATGTACCTGGCATTGTGCTCTGCTGTAGAAATGAAACATGAATGTAACCCCCAAAGCAAGTCAGATACTGTTATTTCTTCCTCGTTGTGCAGTAGCCCCTCATTAGGCCTTGCTAACCTGTCTTTGATCATGTATGAAAACTTCTGATTAGTCAAGACAGGTTGATGTGAAATGCAGGAAAGGAATGTGAACCTGTGAACATAGTGAGTCACATCAAGAGTTTCTGAAGTGGAGGGCCTGCTTCCCAGGGGTTGCAATGCAAAAAGGCAAGGGGCATAGACTGGCAGCATCTCAGGGGCTTAAGACATACTGTCTTCTTGGGCAGGCAGTTTTCAGTTGTTTCCTAACCCAAAATACTTTCTTTGCAGGCCAAGCTGTTCATGTCTAGTGATGTATGTTTGCCATCCATATCCAAATGCTTATGTACCAAAATCAATTGTGCACTGCATCCTAAACACCCTAATCTTTTGTGTACATGTCTGTGTACCTCATCTCATCAAACTGTTGAGTCGGCCTGCACACTCCCAGGAAAGCAAGTAGGATTGTGTGTAAACACGTATGGGATTGCATTATTAGGTTCTAAAATTTGTTGAAGGCTTTAATCCGTTACTCATTTACATAGGAGCAAGTCCCATTGAATCCATGGGCCTTACTTCCAAGTAAACATGTGTAGCCTTGCATAGTAGCATTCAAGTTTTCAGCCACTATCTCAGGTGTGGGGAAGCTCAGACCCAGGGCCCAAATTTACCTAGTCTTCACTTAACCAGCCCCTCTCTTCTTTCCACACCCTTCTCTCTGGCCTCTTTTAATACAGTGGTACCTCGGGTTACAAACACCTTGGGTCACAAACACTTTGGGTTACAGACTCTGCTAGCCCGGAAGTAGTACCTCGGGTTAAGAACTTTGCCCCAAGATGAGAACAGGCACGGCGGTGGCGGGAGGCCCCATTAGCTAAAGTGGTACCTCAGGTTAAGAACGGTTTCAGGTTAAGAACAGACCTCCAGAATGAATTAAGTTCGTAACCAGGGGTACCACTGTACTCTTGCCTGACAGGAATGTGCTTTTGCATTGTAATGATGCCTCTTGCTTGCCTGGATGAAAAGACAACATGCATATGTGTAGAAACATCTGACTTTAGCATGGCAGTAACGTAGGCTACTATACAGAGGCTGAGAGACACATATATTTCTCCACCTACCTTTTGCCCCAGGCCCTACCAACACGCAACCCCTGGAAGGTTGGCCAGCCTTTGGACTGGAAAAGTTTCCTTGAACCTGCATTAAATAAGTGACTGGAACGTAGGGACAAAACTAACCTTTAAGCCTTATACAGTGGAACCTCGGTTGTCGAATGTAATCCGTTCCGGAAGACCGTTTGACTTCCGAAATGTTCGACAACTGAGGATCAAAGGGCTGTTGGCAAAGTGAATGGAGAAAATTGAGAAATGTGCCTCGGAAGCCATTCAACTTCCGAGGTGCGTTCGAAAATGGAAGCATTCACTTCCGGGTTGTCGGCGTTTGGGTTCTGAATTGTTCAGCTTCCAAAGCGTTTGACAACCGAGGTTCCATTGTATTAAACTTTGATGTGGTCATCAACTAAAAGAATAACACAATATTCTTGTGAGACACACAAGAATTCAATTGTAGACAGAACAGGAATCACATTTTATACTGTAGAGTCAAAGAGGATGATAGCAAAGGGGTTCCTGAATTGCAGGCAGAAGGGGCATAGCATGGGTTCTCGGTGCCCAGGCAGCTTGGGGTGGGGTGGGGCACAGAGAGTGGCTGTGCCAGCCCAAGCTCTCACCGCTGAGCAAGCTGTGGCAATTTGAGCCGGTGGCGAGTGAGGCAAGAGGAGGGGAAAAGAGACTCAAAGCTGTCCCGTGAAAAGGGCAGACCTGAGGGCTGTGGCGCCCCGTTTGCAAAGGAGGAGGTGGCTGCCACAGCCTTTTGCCTCTCCTTGGTGGGTGGCGGCAGTGGCACCCTTGCCTTTCCTCCCTCTCGGACGGTGCAGGGTGGCTATGAGGAGAAGGAGGTGCATCCGCTGCTCCAGTCCTGGGCACAGCTTGGTGAGGGAGGGAGCCTGTTGGGGGGTGCCTGGTTGCATCCCCTCATGCCCCTTCAAAAATATACGCCCAGGGCCACTGGCTCTCTGACCCTCCCCCATGCTACGCCCTTGTACCAGCAGGATATATAGGATTAAATGTTTTCCAGGAAATTTATTTTAGACTCTCTGTCTGTGTCTCAGTGTAACAAAGAATGTTGCTTGATCTTCCAACCATGGTATTTTTGCAAACTTGATTAGGGACATTTTGGGGGTGGTCAGCCACCCCCAAAATGTGTGTTTACAAATGTATTCCATGTATTTCTTTTGTTGTTGTTTTGAATTACTGTAGCTTATATTTTTATTGTAAGCTGTCAGGGGAAAGTAATTTTGGAAGGGCAGTAAATATTGTTATACAACAAGCTATCTGTTATCTTCTTATTTTTAGTTGGCTCAAAATTCAGGGAGGGAAAAATGGTTCCATAATTGATCATCAGAGTGTTCTATTTTTATTTGTAAAAATGGGAAGATGATATCTTTTTTCTTGATTCTTTTTTTTTTTAGAAAATGCCAAGCTATACGTTACTGGAGTTACACACCTATATACTCTCACCCTCTACCCTGAGTAATTTAGTGTGTCCTTTTGAGTTTTGTAAATTATGACCGGTTCATTTGGGGGGAATTTAATAGTTGAAGTATCCTCTTCTTTTCATCAGTTTCTTCCGAAAGGCTTTCATTTTGTCTGGATCTGCATTGGGGGGGGGAGTAATTATGGTGCTTTTAAATTTTAAGTTCTATGTTTTTAAGATCATTTTCAAAGGAAGATGACTGAATATTGTTTCTTAATTCACTGCTACTTATGCACCTATTAAAACGTAGCAGATCAAACCTTTGTGTGATAAGGGAAAAGAGTGATTGCAGCACAAGATTATCTCCCTCTCCATAGATTGCAGTCATGTACCCTGTCCAAATTCTGATTTACTGCCCTGGAAGGCTAATCCTGCTATGCCTGTTTCACATGGAGCATCTTTTGCTCAAATACCCCTCCACATGGCGAGAGCTGGTATTTTCCATGACAGGTTAATTCCATTTTTCAATTACCTTCCCTGAGATTTTGAACATTCTTGGAATTGTGGTGATTTTCAGCCACAACTGATTAAAACTAACAAAGCCACAATACACAAAATTGGTAGCTCTTGGTGTCAAAATGCTTGTTTCTTCTACAGTTATTCAAGAATTAATTGCATTCCAGTACACTTTGTTACAACTTTACCACATGCACTCAAAATTTTCTTTGTCCTTTAAATTCATACTGTGCCTTTCTTCAAAAGGAATAGGGTATCACTATATTTCATTGCTGTTGTTTCTTTCCTGTCTATAGTTATCTTAATGATATGGACCGTATAGCAGATTCTGGCTATCTACCTACCCAGCAAGATGTGCTTAGAGTCCGAGTTCCAACTACAGGAATCATTGAATACCCATTTGACTTGCAAAGTGTCATTTTCAGGTAAAGAAAAAGGCTTTTAAAATTGTTATTACTTGATACGTTAATTTTTTTGTTTTTTTTAGCATGTATAATCAACTGTGAGAAAATATTAATTTTGAAGAATTTCTTCCCTTTCCTTTTTTAAAAATGGTAACAACAATTTCCATTTGGGTACACATTCAGGGAAACTATTGTCAACCTGCAATCTTCACCACCTCTTATTTTACATTGTTCAAGAATGTGGGGTAGACAAGAGATTTACTTGCATTAACGTATGTACAACATACATACAATTGAATATACAATTTAAATATAAGTTTCAAACAAGCACCCATTTTTAAAAATGAAAAGTAGTTCCCCTGCATCTGCAAATTTATATAAATATATTGCACCCACTAACCAGTTGCTGGTATGAAATCCTCACTACAAATTCTGCCTCATCTTTAGTTTTTTTAAAAACAAACTTTAAAAATAATAACTTGTTAGTGAATAGAAATCTCCACATTTTATGCGTTTTACAATCTTATTATGCTGACATTAGCTGTGCATGTTTAAAAGATTTCAGAATATTATCATAATCTGTTTTAAAGGAGCAGACTGTTTACCATATCAAGCAGAAAGTTTCATTTTGAATCTTTTAAAATGCCAATTATAATTAGCTATAATGTGTTTATAACAACTTGTACAGAAACCTTTTTACTTGAACTTAAAGTAATGAATAGTATTATGAAATAAATGTATTTATTTCAAAATCTTCCACTGCTAGGGGGAACAAAATATTTCAACGATTGGAAAAAAGATATTACTAAATTTGTATGGGGTGGGAGAAAACCAAGAATAAAATATAAAATAATGATTGATAAAAGGGAAAGAGGGGGATTCGGCCTACCGGATATGCAATTATACCATAATGCGGCAGCCTTCATTTTGATTAAAGATTGGATTGAATTAAAAAATGTGGATCTTCTAGATTTGGAGGGGTACGAAATTGGCTTCGGATGGCACTGGTATCTACAAAAAGAGACGATAAGTGAAAAACATTTGTTTATGAAGAATGTAATTAGGAAATCGTTGATAAAAATCTGGCAGAAATATAAATATTATTTTGAGATGAAAACTCCATGGTGGTTATCTCCATTAGAATCTATAACAGTAAGGAAAACAAATTCAAAAAGCAATTGGCCCACCTATAGAGAGCTTTTAGAAGAGAAAGAGGGAAATCTGAAACTTAAAGATTACAACGACATCAAACAGCACTTAAATAGTTGACTACAATATTTTCAAATAAATCAAAAATTTCAAGAAGATAATAAAATAGGATTTGAAAAGGAGGAATCTAAATTGACAGAAATACTATTAAAAGGGGGGAATAAATATATAAAAAATCTGCAGGAGGAAATGTTAATATGGGAAACAGAAGAAGAAACGGTGAAGGAAACTATGATAAAATGGTGCCAAGATATGGGAAAAGTAATAACAATAGATGAGTGGGAGAAAGCATGGAAAAGAAATATGGAATTTACACCAAATTATGAACTGCAGGAGAACTTATTAAAAATCCACCATAGGTGGTATATGACCCCTGTGATAATTTCAAAAATACAAAAAAGAGGAAATATAATATGCTGGAGATGCGGAAAAGAAACTGGGACTTTATACCACATGTGGTGGAAATGCGAAACAATTAGAAATTATTGGGCTATGATTTACAATGAATTGAAAAAAATTTTAAAATACACATTTGGCAAGTCTCCAGAGTTATTTTTATTAGGAATAATAAACGAAGACATACAACCGATACACAAAAATTTTGTATTTTATGCGATAACAGCAGCGAGATTGTTGGTGGTGAGTAATTGGAAAGAGAAGAGTATACCAAGTAGAGAGGAGTGGAAATTGAAAATGTTAAATTATTATAATTTGGCCGTAAAAGATTTTGAAATTAAAGGAGAAAGAAAGGATTTAAGAGGAAAGGAATGGTCAGCATTTGAAGAATATATAAGCAGTAAATAGTACCACTCTCTACAGCAGAAAAGGAAAAGTTCAGCAGTATAGATATAGAATTATGATTAGATTAAGAGTAGGTACTTTCAATAGAAAACAAAAGAAGTAACATAGCATAGACTGGGAGCAGAGGGAGAGGGGAGGGAGGGGGGATTTAGCAAAAGTGTTATATGTGTTATATGAGCAAGTCTGTAATTGTGCAAGTATAATTTAACAATGCATTTATTTTAATTCAAATGTAATATTTGAGTGTAACTAATAAAGTTTGTTTAAAAAAAAAAAAAAGTAATGAATATAGGGCTCCTGCTCAGTGATGTCTGGGGCACCAGGGCCTCCCAACAAAAGCTGAAATCCTGATTTGGGTGCATTATGCATTCTAAACATAACTTTTTGTTAAATTTCTTCTTAAATGTCTTTAGGAATGTGTCAGATCTGTGCAGTATTTCCCATCAGCTCTATTCCATTATTCATTTTTCTGCTTTAGATCCCCCCATATAATGTGTTTGAATGCTAGCTTTCTCTTGAAAAAAGAGTATTTCATACTATGCATACAATTTGTTACAGACTAATGTAAAATATGGGACGTGGGTGGCGCTGTGGTCTCAACCACTTGCCAATCAGAAGGTCGGCGGTTCGAAGCCCTGCGACGGGGTGAGCTCCTGTTGCTTGGTCCCTGCTCCTGCCAACCTAGCAGTTCGAAAGCACGTCAAAGTGCAAGTAGATAAATAGGTACCGCTCCGGCGGGAAGGTAAACGGCGTTTCTGTGCGCTGCTCTGGTTCGCCAGAAGCGGCTTAGTCATGCTGGCCACATGACCCGGAAACTGTCTGCAGACAAACGTCAGCTCCCTCGGCCAGTAAAGCGAGATGAGCGCCGCAACCCCAGAGTCGTTCATGGCTGGACTTAACTGTCAGGGGTCCTTTACCTTTAATGTAAAATATAGGCTACATTCTCACACAATAGTAAACTGAGCTTTCATATTGCAAGAACAGACCTATGATTGTTTACCAAAAGAAGACATCTTCAAATTGTGGTTTATTAAACCAGTTTGTTCCAAACAAACCATAACCAAGATTAACCACAGTTTAGGGTTTGGATGTTATCCTAAACTTTAGGTAAAGGTAAAGGGACCCCTGACCATTAGGTCCAGTCGTGACCGACTCTGGGGTTGCGGCGCTCATCTCGCTTTATTGGCCGAGGGAGCCGGCGTACAGCTTCCGGGTCATGCGGCGAGCATGACTAAGCCGCTTCTGGCGAACCAGAGCAGCGCATGGAAACGCCGTTTACCTTCCCGCCAGAGCGGTTCCTATTTATCTACTTGTACTTTGTCGTGCTTTCGAACTGCTAGGTGGGCAGGAGCAGGGACCAAGCAACGGGAGCTGAAGAGAAAGTTCAATCTCTTTCCTGCAGTGAAGTAGACCACATGCTAGCTTTTGTTCCACACACACTTCCAAGATTTACACTTTCACATTAGTTGTCAGAATCTTTTATATCCCAGTTTTACTTCTAAAGGACATCTCATGCTCAAGCAAAGCAGGTGTCAATATTTGATGCAACATTTCTGTAAGCCAGATATTTCCCATAACTTTATGGTACTTTGAGGCATTAATGATCAGAATTCTTAAGGCTGCACCTTTACTCAATTTATTGTGGAATAATCTCACTGACCTTCTATTTAGGTATGTTTGGTTATTACTGGGCTGCTACAGACTGGCTGACTCCTCAAGCTGGTACTCCTCTTGTAGTTTACTCATGATATAGAACACACACCCGTTTTCCATTTAAATGTGGATGGAATGCCATTGTATAGTTGGTTGGATCTAATTGGATCTAATTGATTGCAATAATGTAAATAATACCATGCTTTTTATATCCTACCTTTTGACCCATGTATTTTGCTATTTTTACAGAATGGTGGATGTGGGGGGGCAGCGATCAGAGCGAAGAAAATGGATACACTGCTTTGAAAATGTCACCTCTATCATGTTTCTAGTAGCCCTTAGTGAATATGATCAAGTACTTGTGGAATCAGACAATGAGGTAAGCAATTTTTAAAATGCACCATTACTTGAGAAGTAATTTAAGGCTCCTATATGAATTTGCCCATGTGCTGACATTTTCCTATGGCATTCTGAGGCTATGCAGATAGTTACGAACAGGACCTTTTCTGTGGTATCACCCCTATTGTGGAAGACCCTGCTCAAAGAAGTTTGTCAAGATGGTTCTTCCATGGTCTTTTGCAAATTACATTGGGCTTTTGAGGAGTTGTTGAGTCTCTTTTGTTGTTTTTTTCTGAGGTTTTATGGCATTATGAAATCCCTGTTGACAATTCCCTCAACCAAGGAAGAGGATGGATACCTATCTTATCCTTTGCATAGCCCTGTTCAAATAAATGTCTATTCATTTCATGTAATTGATACTTTTATAGCAGCATATCATAACAAGCTTTGCTCAGATTACTCTTGTTTATCAAACTGTCAAGAGGAGTAACACAGAAGTACAAGATGAAAATAATAATATTTTATGTATATCACATCATTTCAGATTAGGGCAATTTCAACCATGTGTGTTCATCACATAGTGCACACTTTCTACGCTTCTGCCTCTCCCTTCCCTGCAGAGGCGTAGGAAGGTACCTGGTGTGGAAAGTTTTTTGTCACCCCCCCCCATTGATTTTTTTTCTTTTTGCCTGCAAAAATGGTTTTACATTATTTCATATTTTCTTACAAATGAATAATAGTAAGTAAAAATAAACTTTTATTTATATCCTGCTCTCCCCAGCCGAAGTCGGGCTCAGGGCGGCTAACATCAGATACATAACATTGATATAAAATCAAACAATAATTAAATTATCTCCTAAAAACATGTCAAAATCAAATTAAAGTCTAATTAGATGGCTTTCTGCAGGGTTAGGGTTGGGAACAGTAAGTGCTCCACTGAATTGAAATTTCAGCCTTCACGACATACGAAAACAGCCAAGTAAATAGCTATTTTCGTGGAGGAGGGTCAAGATATTAACTGATATATGCATGAAATTTCATATATAACTGTATAATCCCTAGTGTAGTAAGATAAAACCTTTGGAGCAGGCATTTAAAAAAAAAGTTTTTTATGAACCACCCTAGTAGGGCAGTAATTGTTCCTTGATAATTTGTCCCCCCCTCCATGATGGAACCTGGGGCGGCCCGCTCCCCCCGCTCCCCACTTCCTACGCCCCTGCTTCCCTGACTAGTCCTTCTGTGGTCGGAAATACTGTAGCCCTGGGGATGCTGGGCTTGTAATCCTAGTCACTTCCTCAGCCAATAGCTGCCAGCCGAAGTTTTGAGGCCCTCCTTGTGGTCTCATCAAGAATTGTGGCTTGTGGCACAGTGACACAAAACAGAGCCTTCTTGGTGGAAGTGCTCCAATTTTGGACCTCCTTTGCTGGGAAGGTGTATTAGTCCTCTATGTTGACTACCTTTTTCCACCATTGGCTAAATACACATCAGTTTATCTGGGCTTTGGGGACAACAATAGATTTGGAACCCAAAAACTTTAGTATCACTTCCTGCTGGACTGTGTTTTGGTTGCTTTAGGTAATGTAGTTTTATATGTATTAATTACTGTTTTCTGATGGTTGTATTTTACTACATAGGACCCTGCTTTTGGGGCACAGGGTTGAGGAGCTAGAGAGGAAAATTAGGTCATTTGTCTCCACTAGCAGGGCCACATTCCTTGAGTAGAGCAACAGTGAGGGGAACTTCCTGACAGCAGGAAGAAATCTGTATCCAGCTCACAGTGTCTTTTGAACAAGTGACTTCTGCAATGAGCCATCCCATTTAGGCATGCATGTATCTCTGATCAGCTGGGTGTTTCCTTTTTCTACTATGTAGTTTTTCTTTCTGCAAGATTGAATCACATTTAAACGCAAATGTGCACAGAGATAATCTAGCCTGGAAAGCACTTACCAAGGAAGTCATTATGTGTAAGGGAACTTGTTAATTTATGGTATGATTTTAAACACATTAGTCATACTTCAAATTTGAGGCATGTATAATGCAACAAAGGTTAGGTTTTCTTATTTTAAAAAATCATTTCCTTCTTCTTCTTCTTCTTCTTCTTCTTCTTCTTCTTCTTCTTCTTTATTGAATTTATATACCACCCTATACTCAGAGGTCTCAGGGCAGTTTTTATATATTTGTTTAAGGCTGGGTGGACTTCATTTTCAGGTACTCATGAATCAGTTTTGAGTCCAGAGCCTTTATGAAAATCTCAACACAAAAGGAAAATTGAGGACACTTTATCCTTTATCACCACTAAGAGAAGCATATGATATAGTATAATCCTACTCTGCATCTGTTTGATCTTTTAATCTCATAATTAAATTATTAGAATAAACAATACGTGGTTGCTCTACTGCATTCCTTCTTCAATACTTTATTTTAAATACTTTATAAAAAAGAGGACCGTTTAGCTATATTGCCCTATCCATCCCCCTCTCAATTTTCTATCTACTTTTTTTCTATTATTAAGAAATAATTGAATAATTGCTTTCTGAATTGCATTTGTTGGTTTCTTGAAGTGTAAGTAATTTCATTTCAATGTATTTATGATAGAATAACTAGTTTTCATCACTTGAAACTGCCAGTCCTGGTATCACTCTATATCTAGTGTAGTGTGACAGAATGGGTTTTTCTCTATTTTCCTATATACATAAAAATGTAATGCTGTTGTCATGCTGCAGTTTCTGTGGCTGCCGATAGGTGGCCGTGCCAACTCCAGCGTTAGGACAGGGTGGCAGGCAGCCCAAGTGAACTGTTTAACAGAGTGGGGATAGGGCGGTTGGGCAAATTGCTCTGTGAAGCGCCACTTCTGCTATACATGTCTGCAACAAAGTTCTGAAGTGCCTTCCCCCTCTTTTAAAAGTGGGTGGGAGTTACAAACAACCATACAAATCTGGAAACAGAAACCTTTAGCTTATGTCTCTGAAATCTCTCTGTTTAGTCCCCTTTATTTTCACCCACTTTCTCATTCTAAAGAACAATAGATATTAAGGGCTGGAAGAGTAGGGGACTTTATTGACTGAGAGATTTCTATATAAATGGGAAACCTATCAAAGAAATGGAATTGAAAGAGAAATTGGAAAACATCCACATCCCTTGGTTTACATGACAACAAATTACTGTTGGTGCTTTCCTACACAACAAAACTATTGAAACCTCTGCCGCATGTGATCTTTCCAATTTTGAAAAATTTATTCTTATTTCTTCACACTATTCAAAAGGTACAATTTAAAGTATTGTTAAAATTTTGCTCAGATATGAACCTGTTAACCAAACGAGTTTAAGAATTTCCTGGAACACAAAATTAAAATGTGACATAACTGAAAACACTTGACTAGCAATGTGGGGGGAAATCTCCTTTTCATAATGGGATAGTTTTCCAGCAGGGCAATAAGTTGAGAGTCCTTAGTGGCCAAAGAAAAAAGGATGATTTCATACCTGTTTTGTCTGGCTTTATTTCTTTTGTATGCTAGGAAGGACATGTGTTTGAGATTGTGAAAGCTGTTGCTTGTTGTACTGGGCAAATGGACCAGTGGCCTTTTTCTGTATAATGCAACTTCAAATATATGATGATGCAAAGTAACAGCAATACAATAATTTGTTACCTAACAACAACAACAATCCACTCTGGGCGGATTCCATCAAAATATGAAAAACACAATAAAACATAAAACATTAAAAGCTTACCTATACAGGGCTGCCATCAGATATCAAAGTCATACAGTTGTTGTTAACCTGTTTGACATCTCATGGGAGAGTATTCCTTTAGGACCGGTGTTATATGGTCCCAGTGGCCGCTCCCAGTCACCAGTCTAGCTGCTGCATTCTGGATTAGTTGTCGTTTCCGAGTCACGTAGAGCCCATCAAAGTAATCTAAGTGGGAGATAACCAGAGCATGCACCACTGGTGAGACAGTGTGCAAGCTGGTAGGGTTTCAGCTGGTGTACCTTATGGAGCTGGTAGACAGCTTAACTGGACACAGAATTAACCTGTGCCTCCATGGACAGCTGTGAGTCCAAAATGACCCCCAGGCTGTGCACCTGGTCCTTTGGGTCTCAAAGATGTTAATAAAGTGAAATTTTGACTTTTTGAGAATCTGCATTAGCTGCTTTACCTCCTGGCTCAAGACTGTGTTAGTGCTTTGGGTTGCTTGTTGCCTGTAACCTGATAAAATGCACTCCAAAATTTTCTTTGCTCTATGACTCTTGGTGAAATATTCAGTGCTCTATTAACTTAGTTGTAAGGTCCACAAATCTTAATGGGACATACATTTGTTCAATGTAGATGTACAGTGAAAATGCTTAATGCCAAAGAATGAAAGTAGCAAGCTTTTACTGGCTTATGTTTGGGATACTATGAACAATTGAATGATTCTTAAGTGACAGAATACCAGGTGTGTTCAGTTCATTAATTTCACTAGTACTTGGAATAGCTAAAATTACATCATTTTATAGAATATTATTCCTCACAATAGAGAGAAGCATAAAGGATTCAGATATTTTGCACTGAGTGAGTTAAAGCTTATTCAAATCCAAAATTATCCTGATCAGAAAAGGCAAGATAACTGAAATATTGGCATGTAGTGAGAAATGTATGCTACTATTGTGTGGATTGCATGTTTGTGGGGGCAGAATTGTGTATGTGTGCGTGCAAATGAAATTTGACATTTTCATTCATAAATTTCAGATTTCACATATTTATGCAAGGTACAAGGAGCAATTTAGCTGTTAGAATAACTGAATTCATGTGAATGCCTACTGTACAAAGTAGTTTAATTTGTTTTATTTCCTCAAGGATTCAGTTTATATCCTTTAGGATAATATAGGATACATACAAACGACAGATAATAGTTGTAACAAAATATTATAGCTAACGAGTAGTGTACTCGTCAAGTGCACATCAAGTGCAAGTAGATAAATAGGTACCGCTCCGGCAGAAAGGTAAACAGTGTTTCCGTGCGCTGCTCTGGTTCGCCAGAAGCGGCTTAGTCATGCTAGCCACATGACCCGGAAAAACTATCTACGGACAAACGTCGGCTCCCTCGGCCTGTAGAGCGAGATGAGCGCCGCAAGCCCAGAGTCGTCCGCAACTGGACCTAACGCTCAGGGGTACCTTTACCTTTAGTGTACTTTGGGTTTAAATGTGTTTGCTTACACCATTATGTTGTGGTGAATGTGACAAGCTAAAGCTAAAACAGTACTGTAGTATGAAAATGTTGATGTGTAAATGTCTGTCTAAATAGGTCCCAAACCAACCCAAATTCTTCTTTCAGTATTGAGTGAAGTTTTGGTATGCAACAGATACCAGATGGGCAGGTATCCACCTAGTAGTGGATTAGGGTGGCATTTAATTTATGCTACTTGAACACTAGATGGTGCTATAATCCTCTGGATTATAGTATAAATACAGTATCTGGATTAACCTCAATTCAGGTTAGTGTTGTATCAAAAGATTTATCAGTCTCTCATCAGTTAACGAAAAAAGAAAATGCATTCAGAAATTACCCAAGGGACAAATAATTCTGTGACAGTCTCATGGCTGAAGTGCTGGGTGCTAGTTGCACTTTCCTATTTAAACTTTAGGATGCAACAGATATGGTTGTGCTTTCTTTCCTTTTAAGGCACCCAGAAGCTATTTGTGAGTTTTCTTTCTTTCTTTCTTTCTTTCTTTCTTTCTTTCTTTCTTTCTTTCTTTCTTTCTTTCTTCTTCCTTCCTTCCTTCCTTCCTTCCTTCCTTCCTTCCTTCCTTCCTTCCTTCAAATAATCTCACCAGTGTTTCTCAACCTTTTTCCAACCATGGCCCTCTTCCGACCTTATTTCCTTCCAGTGCCCCCCCCCCCCCCGTCCTACTGATAAAAAGGTAGCTATTTAAATGTTTTGTTTGTAAATAGAACATGTTTTATTTATATTTCTATAATTTATACAAAATACAATTCGAAATTTATACTTTATGTATTTCTCGATCAATGTGACCCTTGTGCTTGATGACCAGAAACCAGCTTTTTTCTATCTGGTTCTATTGCTGTGAGGGATAACCGAAGATCCCCTCTGTCCAGTATGTTAAGGTGATTCCAGGTTAGGCTGAGTACTACCTCTTGCATGCAGTGACATACTTCCTTTCGCAGTAATACTTGCACAAAGAAACAGCATCCCACACACTAATGCTGCTGCAGTCACTTCCCTCTGTGGCCTCTGAGTCTCATGCCGTGGCCCCCCATTCATTCAGTTTTCACCTGGGGCCCCCTTGGGATAGTCTGAGTCCCCCCCCCCCCGGTTGGGAAACACTGGTCTACACTCTGTAGCCTTCCTACGTGTCTGCACTTCTTGAAAATTCCAGGTTCTAGCTTGGAATTTCTTCTAAGGCCTCTGCAATTTCAGTGTACCCTGCTCTGTTTTTGCACTGCTTCAGACAAAAGGAACGTTCACATGCACATAGCCAGGAGAGCAGTCTGCCTGAAGCACCACACACTTCTTGGGGGCTGCCAGCCAGTGTGAACCTCTCCCATGGCGACTATAAAATCCAGCTGTAATTTGCATGTGTAAAAACAGACTTTCAGATCATCCCACACCACCCCAAGTACAACACTAGAAGCATTTCAGTTGTTTGATACTGGTGACGCACCTGAATGTGTGAATCTGCTGTTTAGGTGGTAAAGAAGAGCCCTGTTGTACCTGGAAAGTGAAATTGACTGATTCCTCTACTCCCCACATGTTGTAGCATTTCCTGTTCAGAATTTTTTTCTAGTTGAGTAACTGCTTCAAAGGACTTTGGTTCAGGCCTGTTGTCCTGACACATGTAGTAAATAGCATTTTTATCTGGGGATAAATCTCAACTTTAAAAGAAATTTTAAAATGGGTGGACACCCCGTACCACTAGCACTTTTGAACACATAGAATTTGTTCTATGTTTGTACTAGTAGGTTAGGTAAAGGACCCGTGACAGTTAAGTCCAGTCACGAACGACTCTGGGGTTGCAGCACTCATCTCACTTTACTGGCCGAGGGAGCCGGCGTTTCTCCGCAGACGGCTTCTGGGTCATGTGGCCAGCATGACTAAGCCGCTTCTGGCGAACCAAAGCAGCGCATGGAAACACCGTTTACCTTCCCACTGGAGCGGTACCTATTTATCTACTTGCACTTTGACGTGCTTTCGAACTGCTAGGTTGGCAGGAGCAGGGACTGAGCAACAGGAGCTCACCCCGTCGCGGGGATTTAAACTGCCACCTTCTGATCGGCAAGCCCTAGGCTCTGTGGTTTAACCCACAGCGCCACCCACGTCCCTTTTAATTGTTAAAGGTAAAGGGACCCCTGACCATTAGGTCCAGTTGCGAACGACTCTGGGGTTGCGGCGCTCATCTCGCATTATTGGCCGGGGGAGCCGGCGTACAGCTTCCAGGTCATGTGACCAGCATGACTAAGCCGCTTCTGGCGAACCAGAGCAGCACACGGAAACGCCGTTTACCTTCCCACTGCAGCGGTACCTATTTATCTACTTGCACTGCGTGCTTTCGAACTGCTAGGTTGGCAGGAGCAGGGACCGAACAACGGGAGCTCACCCCGTCGCGGGGATTCGAACCGCCGACCTTCTGATCAGCAAGCTCTAGGCTCTGTGGTTTAACCCACAGCGCTGGAGCTAATGAACAAAACCTCTGATTTAGATATGGCAAGCTAAATTGCGGCCTTGAATGGGAAGCCTGGACTTTGAAGTCATCTAATCTTACCAGTTATGTTTTATCATTGTATGGTTTTAATCAGTGTGTATGGTTTTAATCAGTGTTTTTGTAGTTGTTTTGTTTTTGAGTGGAGTGCCCTATCTGGGTGGATGGAGCAGCCAAGTAATTTCGTTGTCCCCGAAGGGGACAATGACAATAAAATATTCTATTCTATTCTATCTAAATTTCATTCAGCGTAGATAAACCCAACTTAGTAATAGCACATGTGAGTATAAGTGAAACAGTTTAAAATACTGTTTCTATTATTTCCTTATGCATCACAATTACTTTATTTATCAAGGACCAGCATCCATACCTGGAATAGTGAGTAACAGTGATATCACTGTGTGTAAGCAGCGTAACACTTGTGGGATTTATTTTTTTATAAATGTGAAATTAAGGACCTAGTTGAGATGAGCTCTAAGACTTTAGGTGACTATATTATTTGAATGCAACATTTACTCCACAATGCCATTCTAAAAGCCCTTGGATGTAGATGTGGCAGTATATAAGTAAATGGAAGAATAAGTATAATGTTTACTCTGATGAACAATTCAGTGTTCTTTGGCATGCATAGTGTGTATACAGTAGTTTGTAGCCAAGAGAATATTTCATTTTCATCTTAAGACAGTTTCTTTATTTTCATTGTTCTGTTTGAATCAAAACAACTTATCTCACATGTGCTTAAGTTTGGCATCCCTAGAATTAGCTGTCTCCACTGGCTAGTGTCAGGAGTTATACTTAAAATATTCAGGAGAAAAGCTCATACTTTCTCTACATAGGGCCAGATCATGCACCTCTGTTGTATTGAACAACTCTTTGGTTTGGGCTCCTGCCTACCTCCAGGATCCCAGTGAGGGCGGGGGCAGAGAAAAATATGCTAAGTGAGCCAGGCTCAGCAAAATCACTGTATTGATATACTGATATACTGATATTTATTGATATACTGAGGCACCAAGAACCTCACATACTTTACTCACATGGCATATTTTTGTAGTCATTAAATGTATGTACAGTATGTGTTTATACAGTATTGTACATGTCATCTGTGGATTTTGTTTTGTCTTTTATGGTAATGTATGCTTGAGATCTTGGGGTTAATGGGAGATCTGCTTTAAGCAGGAATGTTGACTCTTAAGTTATTTTCACAGCTTGTTGCTTGGCATAATTTACAAAAAGAAAAGCCTATCTACTTTCTAGCGGTGTTAGAAACAGAGATACGAAAACTAGGAGCTACCTGTAAATGGAACCTTAAACCTAGGATATGGGCGCAACAAAGGAATGTCTAGGCACACTTTTTTAATAACAAGAATACAAATCTGAAAATGAATAAACTGAATGAACTGCGGCTAAAATATTACGTTCATTTTCACATGGTCCCCTAATATTCTTAAGAGGGTCCTTTCTCCAGTCTTCAGAGAGTAGCTGGAAGTGGGGGTGTTGGTGCTTGTGCTCCAAACCAAGGGAAGTGGGTTTCTGATCTGGTTTTGGAGGAAGAATGCTAAGCATAGCCAGCTGAGTGAGACATTATAGCAAACCATTGTTAGTGCTAAGCAAGAAAATGAAGCCCTGTGCAAGAAGAGAGGAAGAGGGAGCATGCAAGCCCCCAGCTCGAACAAAAATCACACAAACACACACATGCATTTTTAAAAAGCATCATAATCTTAACCCTTTGAAAGCCTGACAAAAAGTTCAGTAGGGGATGTCATTCCACAGATACTGTGCTACCACCAAAAAGGCTCTTTCACTGCATTGAGTCCAATAATGTAATCAGAACTACATTTTTTTGAGAATGTTACCTAATACAATATGTTTAATTTACAGATTATGCCCTTGGAACATTTATTATAGTTAACATGTATGTGTGAATTGTGTTATTCTCTCATTTAATTCTATATTTTCCCTCTCAGAATCGAATGGAGGAAAGCAAAGCATTGTTTAGGACAATTATCACATATCCCTGGTTTCAGAACTCTTCAGTCATTCTGTTCTTAAATAAGAAAGATCTTCTAGAAGAGAAAATAATGTACTCACATCTAGTTGACTATTTCCCAGAGTATGATGGTAAGTGAGAACTTGGCTTCCTAAGACAAGTAAACTTCTTTTCATATACTTCCCTTCCACTCCTTCCATGGTTTCCTCTCTATTCCCAACCTATCCCTTCATCTTGTTCTTCTAAATTTTTCTCTTTCCTTCTCTTTATCTCATGTAATAACTTACACTGCTGAATTATATCATCCTGCCAGGTTGATTGTCCTATTATAATAATTTTTCATGTATTCTATATAAAACATCCAATCATCTTTACGTTTTTTTAAATCTTTGTTTCTTATTCTATTAGTCATACCCGCTAGTTCTGCATATTCCAACAGTTTATGATGCTGCTACTCTTTTGTTGGAAACGCATCTGTTCTCCACTTTTGTGCAAATAAAATTCGTGCAGCCGTGGTCACATACATCAGTAGACTCACTTGTTTTTTGGGGGGGATTTCTGTCATTATTATACCTAGAAGATAAGCTTTTGGGTTTTTAGGAAAGGATCTTTTAAACATTTTTTTTCAATTCATTATGGATTAATTCCCAATAGTCTTAAATAACACTACAAGGCCACCACATATGGTAGAATGTTCCTACTGTCTCTTTACATTTCCAACATTTATCACTTTCTGATTTGAACATCTCTTGGTGTTGTTTTTATTATAACAGGACCTCAGCGGGATGCACAAGCGGCAAGGGAGTTCATCCTGAAGATGTTTGTTGACCTGAATCCGGAGAGCGAAAAAATTATCTACTCCCACTTCACGTGTGCCACAGACACGGAGAATATCCGCTTTGTCTTTGCTGCTGTCAAAGACACTATCCTACAGTTGAACCTGAAGGAGTACAACTTGGTCTAACTGTGCCTCTAAACTCTCCACCACCCCTTATTCCCCCTTTGGGCAATGGAAGATATTCAAGAGGGACTGTATTATCTGTGAAAATGATCTGCATAATACTAATTTATTACTGGCCTGGACTCTGTGAATGTTCACAGGGTTTATAGTAAATATTATGATTTTATTTAAACATTGCGGAGGAAAAACAAAAGATGCTGAACTACATTCACAGCACATTTCCTCATTTTTTTAGTCAAAACCTTGTGACTCGATGTGTGTTAAATTCTCAGTCGTGCACTCACAAAGGATAGGGACTTGGATTATCTTTGTTTGTTTGTTACTGAAGCAAAATCAAGTTGGTGTCTCTCCCCTCTTGTCTTGAGAGGTACAGTGGCCTTTTACCCAAGTTTCATTCTTTCATTTCTTCTATAGCGATATGGTCAGCAAAAAGCTGTCTCTAGAACTTAAGCCATCAGTTGTTCTGATTTTTCAGTAACTTATTTTTGGAAGGATCAGAAGTATTGATGCGCTTAACTTCCTTTTGTTTTTCATTTAATTTTTTGGCAGAGATGTCAAATGCATCTGCTTCTTGGTACTGTCTTTGCGCCGAAGGCTCGGGAGTGTTGTTCTGTGGCAACATGAATTGTAGCAGTGTTACAGAATTTACCTTTACTTTTCTCATGGAAACTAGGCAAACTGTGCAGAAAGAACACAATAACAAACAACTAAGACACAAAAGCAAATAATGAAATAGGATAGCTTTTTTTTATTTCCATGTGCCATAACAAAATTTATTCCCCCCCTTTTTTATTTTTATTGCTTCCTAATCACAGATGCCAAACAGATGTCATGGACACTACAGAAGCCTGGAGGTTTTTGTTTTTTGTTTTGTTTTAATTAATCAGACCTTCTTGATTTCTCTCACCATTTCAAGCCTATTCTTACTGTCTAACAAGTTTTACATTGCCAGATCTGGCTTTAAAAAAAATAAAAGTGTAAGTTACTGATTTTAAAGGTCAAGTTAACTGATTGGGAATCTGTCTGTTCCAGATGACAGCCAAATGTTTAAGCAGCTAGAGTTCAGCTTCTCTGTTCCCTGTTTGTATTGGGAAGCATTCCTTTGTCGATGCCAAAAAAAACCGCTGCAGTGTGAGTGAAAATGTTATTTGGTGCTACATACATATGGTCTGCTAACTCAAAGTCAGTTTTACTCTTGTCTAGGTGACATAGCATTCCACAGTATTTCTTTCTTAATTGAAAAACACAAAATTGGAAGTACAACACCCTTGATGTGGTTGCTTAATTGGTTTATTTGGGGATTTCTAAATAGGACCTGGCCTTAGAATTGTTACTATATGTGAAATGACTGAAAAAAACATATCGGAAGGTGAAGGCTGCAGTCCTATGCACATTTCCCATTGAGCGCAATTTATTCTGAGTAGACATGTATGGGATTGTAAGTATACCTATTTTTAACAATATAAAGGGTGGAGAGATAAGACTGCATACGCCTTGATGGGTATCTCTTTCACATCATGGATTGAAAGATAATCTTTAGGCTTTGTGTAAATAAGATTACTGTCAGATTGCAAAATTGTGTATGAAGGTTAGAAAGGGCATATGTGAAAGTGACTAACTTTTTCTAAAATGCCATGTTACAGCCCTTTAGTAGAAACTGTAGCTCAGCAGCAGCATTTGTGGCAGAGGGGCAGTGAGAATGGGGTATTAGTTTAGTACCAAAGTTTAACTATGGCTGCAATCTACCAAGCATTATTTTCAGTAGCACTGGTGCAAGATTCCCATTTACAATGAGCATGAGTGTTAGTGCACCCGTGCTTGGTGGATACTTCTCAATGATTTCTAATGAGATGTCGTTCACACATAACTTTTTCCATTAAAATTAATGAAAAGTTGAGCTGCTTTTGTTCCCTCATAATGAAACATCTTGTAATTTAAAAATGGTTGTAGGTATAGTGCAATTATGAATGCTATAATCATTGTACACACACACACATACACACACACACACACAAAAAAAACATATATATATATATATATGGCAGCATCCATATTGGCTTTGTAATCATTAATTTTTGGCAGATTGAATGTGCTGTATTGATATGTATCTATGTAATTGTAATGTATGTCTTATAGATAATTCACATTTTAAATAATGTTATTTTATTTACTTTTTTAAGAGAGAAGAATGTAATTTTTGTCAGTTTATTTCTGACTAGGGTTTTTTATTTTTATTTACAAAAATAATTATTATAGTGCAGAGCGGTACTAGCATTGTGCTGTGTCAAATCATTTGCACAGCCTGAATAGAAGTGGACTGAAAACACACACGCACACACAAAGGATGTTTCTATACAAGTTTTCAGAAGGTTTCACTCTTGAGGTAGCTTTCTTAGAAGAAAATGTGCTGCTGGGCTGCATTGATCTTTGGTAAATGAAAAGAAGGTTAGTTTACCTCCCTGACTTTGCAAACTTTTTTCTTCTTCTTTTAACCACCAGGTTATGCTCTACAGTCACCATATAGTTGAGATCTATATGGTACCAATCTTGTGTGAGTTCAACACACTTTGACTGTTCAGAAACTGTGTGACTGGCAAACTTGCTATTTTCTTGGCCTTGTCTTTTGTGTGTGTGGCGACGAGACAACTTGGTGTATATTGAACCCATTCACAAGTGTGGATCTCATAGATCTCCAAATGCAACAAAGTGAGTAGGAAGGACTGTTTTGGCTCCACTCTTGTGCTGCTTCACACATGCCAGTCTTCCTACATGAACATCTCTTCAGTGTAGGGACAAACATATATATACTACTAATATATTTCCATGTGTGGTGAGCACATGTGTGCCTATATCATTGTGTACATATGATGAGAAGTTGAGATACAGAAATGGTTGTATGTGATGGGGGCCCTTATGAGACGGTTTTAACAGCCACCTCAATTCATTATGCAAATAAAATTATTGTGCATACATTACTACTTCCCTAAATATGCCGTATTCCAGAATTTAGTTTGTCAGACCCAACTGAGTAACATTTGAAAGGTTGTGCCTTTCTTTAAATATATAGCAAAATTGCCACTGATACAGCTCTAAAAAGTATTCTGTGTTGCAGAACTATAAATGATAGGCATAGAATGTGAAAAGACACTAAAATTGGGTGGAATGGGGAAGAAATGATACTTAAGTCTTTACTAACAACATTATGAAATTTGTCCTAATTTTTATATAAAACAACAGATATAATACAGCAGGAACTGTTGCTTATGCAACTGCCATTCATTTCTATCAAGCTAAAGTATGTTCCCACACTAATATTTACCATTTATAATAGCATTTTATTTTCAGTTTGTACTGTAGTCTCTTCAAAATATTTAAATAAAGTAGGATGTTTGTGGGAACTGAATCTCCAAATAGCATTGGATTAGACAAGAAAGCTCAGCCAGACTGTGAAACTTTGCTGTGCAAGATTCTTTTTGGAGAAAATGAACAAGCTGTGTCAGCCAGATGCAGAAGTGTTGGGCTAGCTGTGCTGATCTGTCTCATCTGAAGTCCCCTTGAAGTGGGGACTTGCTACGTGACAAATCTATAGCAGATGTTGGATCTAAAGCTAGGTCTACCAGATCTTTAGGTGGTTGACCAGGCACTTGTGGTCTTCACTGGGGGTTGTGGTGCATTAATTTTGGTGGCTTCTGCTCAGTCCTGGATTTCTCTTCCCACTAAATGCGAGAATGCATGACAACATTCCTTCTCTTTAACGGAATAAATTGACCACTCCAATTTAATCTGATACATTTTTCTTTAAATAAGCTACAGAAAGGAAAGAATGGAGGAGTCTAAAAGATTATTTGGGGTGACAGTATTTTTATTATTATTATTATTATTATTATTATTATTATTATTATTATTATTGGTCTGGTGGAGGAGTTTTAAAACTTGTATAACAAGGAATCAAAGTTTACTTATGTCTCCTCATTGTATTACAAAGATGTTCCACTAGCATCTTCTAGGAAAAGTTAAGACTTGTGGCAAATGTTTAGAGCATTGGATCATCTTGTTGGTTGAAAGAAGGGGACTTTGGTGTGCTGAGGCAAGCTTCCCTTAAATTGCCATTACAACATTGCCATGTGCCAGTTCCTCACAGCCACTATTTTTCCTTTTGAAATGACACTGCTCTTCCCACTTGTAAGTTATACTGCTCAGATGTATTTTTCTTTCATAAATTGTTGGTTGTTTTCTGCTATGCCTTACAGGTTTTGAGCCCAGACATTAGTGCCTCTTAGCAGGGAGCTGGAAGAAAGCTAACAAAAGAAAAAAGATGTGTATATTTGCCAAAGCATTGAAACATGGCATATCATAAATGGACCAAAAGGAAGCTGCTGGGAAGTGTGTGTCCTTGATGCTCATTAGGAGTACTGTCCTCTAGCTATAAAGTTGTGCACAATCCCTTTTAGAGATCATGGGAGCTGAGCAGGTGCAGCTCCCATTCAACTCAATGGGGCTTGTGCAGAAGAAAGAGAATTGTGTCCTAGCACATAAAACTTACTAATATATAAGATGTTCATGGGTAGCTTAAAAACACCAACATGTAAAACTTGCTTTTCTCACAAGATGGCTGGCGCTCTCCAGATATATGGAGGATAAACACACGAACAAGGTCATTTCATTTTTTATTCTTCAAAACTACTTTGATTGCCAAGATTATAGGAATAGTTTGTTTGTTTGTTTGTTTTTAGTTACGCCATCACATTAGTATAGTTTTTCCCCAACCCCAAGTTTGAAAGTGGAGCAGACTTTTTTAAAAAACAAAATGTGGGAATATCAAGTTGGAACTGACTGCATGATTTGCAAACAAAAATCACATGGGGAGGGAAAGGGTTGCATATTCAGTGACTTCTAGGCTCTCCCAGCCTTTGGTTGTAAGATGCAAATTACTTTTGACTTAATGATTGACTTTTCCCATTGGTTTTGCATTTCTCACAAAAGCCTGAAATGATAGAAAATCAAATGTTAACACACATGAAAAAAATAAAATGTACCCAAATAAATTATAATGATGTGTTGCTCTTCTTGAAATTTTTTAATATATATATAGCTTTTCGTGCCAACTACAACAGTATTTTTCCTTAACTAATGGTGTGCAGTGTTAGAAACTGAGATATGAAAACTAGGAGCTAAATGGCACCTTAAACCTAGGTTATGGGCGCAACAATGGAATGTCTAGGCACACTTTTTTATAACTAGAATACTAAGCTGAAAATGAATGAACTGCAGCTAAAACATTATGCTCATTTTTCACATGGTCTGGTCTTTCCCCTGGTCTCTTCTCCAGTCTTCAGAGTGGCTGGAAGTGGGGAGGTCGAAAAAGGTCCTCCTTTCCTTCCACTCTGCAGTTTTAATAAGAAATCTTAGGCAGAGTATTGCGCGCAGAGTTCAAAAACTGCTCACGCTAATGAAATTCCCTCTCACAAAATGCACCTAGAACTAGGGCAGTTTTGAACACTGATGGTGTGTACTTGATATGTTAACATGGCCTACCATAAACCAGCCTTAGCTAAAAAAGAACCCTAATCATATAGGGAGTTCATGTCTTTGGGATTCCATCACAGTGCCACCATCAAATTATGAAAAATGTTTCATATGCCTGACTGCTATATTTTAGACATTCAGATAACCTAGTTTTGTAAGTAATAGCTCTCCCAACACACACCTATACCTCTCACATCATAAAGGTAAAGGGACCCCTGACCATTAGGTCCAGTCGCAGATGACTCTGGGGTTGCGGTGCTCATCTCGCTTTACTGGCCGAGGGAGCCAGCGTACAGCTTCCAGGTCATGTGGCCAGCAGGACTAAGCCGCTTCTGGTGAAACCAGAGCAGCGCACGGAAACGCCATTTACCTTCCCACCGGAGCGGTACCTATTTACTTGCACTTTGACGTGCTTTCGAACTGCTAGGTTGGCAGGAGCAGGGACCGAGCAACAGGAGCTCACCCCGTTGCGGGGATTCGAACCACCGACCTTCTGATCGGCAAGCCCTAGGCTTTGTGGTTTAGACCACAGCGCCACCCGCGTCTCACATCATAGTAGGCATTAAATGTGTATCTTCCATTCTTTGCATAGCCTTATGCTAATTCAGAAATTACACACTTTTCTTCAAATCAAGTTGGCCCTGATCCAGAGCTCTGTGTCTACTGGTGTGTATCTGGGTTTTATTATTTTGTTTCCTTTCTGACTGGGACTCGATTACAATATTTGTTGAAGCGACCCAGAAGTGGCAAGAAAATTCATGTATGCATTGGGCTTCCCATGACTGTGAGGAATTGCCATATCACGCTGCGTTATATTCAGAAATCACAGTTTTTCTTTATCCTGAAAGGTAATTATTGCTACATTTGGATCATTTAGTGGCCACTTAAGTATGAGTGGTCCCATTAATTTCTTGTGTTAATTGCTTAATGCCAATTGGTCACTCACTCATTTTCTAAATAATTGTTTATTAGTTTTTACACACATTTTCCAGCATAACATCCTTTTAAACATCATTTTGAAATTTTGGGCTATCACAGCCTAAGACTTCCTTCAACCTCGACTGATGGTTTTCTAAAGTCTTTCTAATTATGCATTTTGTTACTATAATTATTGCTATAAACTCATTGTAACATTTGATGGCAGTTTTTACAATGTTACAGACAGCGCCCCTGGTTTGAACAAGCTAGTTATAAAAAATGGGGAAAGGAATACAAGTTAAATAGATAATGAAAGATTTAAAATGCCAGACAGCTTAAAGATACAGCTGCATCAGAAATTTTCCAAAGGATATGATGTGATTTGTTAATGGTGTCTTGGAAGTTGCCCTTACAGGACCTGTAGATTTAACAGGTGGGACTCATACTTTTAACTTAGCAGTATTTTATAAATTGCACTTGTTCTTAATGTCCTTCAAATGCATGTATTGTCTATGGTTTGGGGATTTAAAGTTTTTGATGAACAAATGTTGTATAAACCTCTCCATATGACCTTGCTAGTTAAAATTACAACATTTTTGGCCATACTTTTGTACTCCAGTATCTTCGTTTCTTTACATTTGCATCTCTTGAAGTACTTTTGGCTTACTGTTCTCCTTAAATGCTTTTTTAAAAAAATACAATATTGGAATAAATACCTTTATTCCAATGATTACCTTATAGTGCAGTGCTTTATCCTTTGTAAAGAGCAACATATCCTGAATATATTTGTAACAGCTCAAAGGTTCAAATCTTCCTTTCTGCGTTGGAGGAAATCTATTCTACACGATTAATAAAAATGGATTGGTTTACACAGAAAACCGTCAATGTCCATGCATGCATAATTGTGCAGTTAATAGATAATTAACTAGAATGTGACACAATGGTTTTCTAGAGCAGTGTTTCCCAACCTTGGGTCTCCAGCTGTTTTTGGACTACAACTCCCATCATCCCTAGCTAGCAAGACAAGTGGTCAGGAATGATGGGAATTGTAGCCCCAAAACAGCTGGAGACCCAAGGTTGGGAAACACTGTTCTAGAGAACCTCTTTAAAAAGTAACAGCAGAATACATTTTTTCCTTGGTAGTGGACTTAATAGGTAAAGGGACCCCTGACCCTTAGGTCCAGTCGTGTCCAATTCTGGGGTTGCGGCACTCATCTCGCTTTATTGGCCGAAAGCCGGCGTACAGCTTCCAGGTCATGTGGCCAGCATGACTAAGCCGCTTCTGGCGAACCAGAGCAGCACACGGAAACGGCGTTTACCTTCCCGCCGGAGCAATACCTATTTATCTACTTGCACTTTGATGTGCTTTCGAACTGCTAGGTGGGCAGGAGCAGGGACCGAGCAATGGGAGCTCACCCCGTCTCGGGGATTCGAACCGCCGACCTTCTGATCAGCAAGCCCTAGGCTCTGTGGTTTAACCCACAGCGCCACCTGGGTCCCTGGTGGACTTAATAGGGTGATAGATTTGTATTGTATGCTCAGTAATTGGTTTTTCTTGAAACTGCAACTACCACTTACCGAGATGACTGCTAGCTCAAGTGCAGTAAAAATGCAGTTTCAAGAAGCTGATGGAAATCTATCAGATTAATCTTAAGAGCATTTGCCCTCAAGGGTAATCCATATGTGGGGCTACCTTTGAAGGTGACCTGTAAACTACAACTAATCCAGAATGCAGCAGCTAGACTGGTGACTGGGAGCAGCCGCCGAGACCACATAACACCGGTCTTGAAAGATCTACATTGGCTCCCAGTACGTTTCCGAGTACAATTCAAAGTGTTGGTGCTGACCTTTAAAGCCCTAAATGGCCTCGGTCCAGTAACCTGAAGGAGTGTCTCCACCCCCATCGTTCTGCCCGGACACTGAGGTCCAGCACCGAGGGCCTTCTGGCGGTTCCCTCACTACGAGAAGCCAAGTTACAGGGAATCAGGCAGAGGGCCTTCTCAGAAGTGGCACCCACCCTGTGGAACGCCCTCCCACCAGATGTCAGAAAAACAACTACCAGACTTTTAGAAGACATCCAAAGGCAGCCCTGTTTGGGGAGGCTTTTAATGTTTAATAGATTACTGCATTTTAATGTTCTGTTGGAAGAGTGGCTGGGGAAACCCAGCCAGATGGGTGGGGTATAAATAATAAATTATTATTATTATTATTATTATTATTATTATTATTATTATTATAGCAGCAGTCTATTCAATAAAGTGTAACATGGAGACATGCATTACATTGAAGTTAGTGGTTTGCAACAGTTAATGGTTTGCAACCATTTCCTGCCTTCTGGGTAGTTTTTTTAGAGGAGCATTCTGTAGACCCTATCCCCTGGGGAACCTGGTCATGCGGCAAATAAGCTGATTAGGAACTCAGCGCAGCTAGCCCCAGTAGGCAAGGCTTCATTGCCAGTGCCCAATCGGGGACAATTTAGGGCTCCCCATTGTACACTGGCAGTTGAGTCTTCCTGTCGCAGAGACGTGTGATGTTGGGTGTGAAGCAGGTGCGTGTGTTTAGGGGGAAATTCCCTCATGGTACCCATGCTGGGTGAAATTCGGCCTGCTGCCTGGAGTTCTTGCCTTTTGCTGCAAAAGGTGTGGTTTGTCCATGTATTTTCCCAGAATGGAAATTTTGAAATGTAAAGGGAAAAGAAACTGACTCTCATCTTGCTTTTTTGACAAAAAAGATAAAATGGTTCTCACAGATGGTCAAATTCTAATCCAGGTTGTATCAGATTTAATAGTATTGGTAAATGCTCACAGCCAGTAAAGTTGAATGTTTGGAAGTTGAGGACAGACCGAAGGAAATTGTATCTTCATACAGTACATCCTTAACCTAAGGCAGTGGTTTTCAACCTTTTTGAGTTCACGGCTCCCTTGACCAACCACAATCTTTCTGTGGCTCCCCACTTAACACTGGGGTTCCATGCCATTACACATGTAAGTGGGGATTGCCCCATTCTGCCCCACCCTTTCCAGCACCATTTTTGGCGTGTGTGTGTCGACGGGAACCCAAGCAACACCACTGCCCTGCAGGGCTGAGCTGGCACACTCCACATGGGGGCCCCAGCCTGCCTTTCCCGAAATTAGGGTAGTGTGGTTGCTGACCTTGAGCCAGACATCCTGGAGAGTGAAGTCAAATGGGCTTTAGAAAGCCTTGCTAACAACAAGGCCAGTGGAAGTGATGATATTCCAGCTGAACTATTTAAAATTTTAAAAGATGATGCTGTTAAGGTGCTACACTCAATATGCCAGCAAATTTGGAAAACTCAGCAGTGGCCAGAGGATCGGAGAAGATCAGTCTACATCCCAATCCCAAAGAAGGGCAGTGCCAAAGAATGCTCCAACTACCGCACAATTGCGCTCATTTCACACGCTAGCAAGGTTTTGCTAAAAATTCTACAAGGCAGGCTTAAGCAGTATGTGGACCGAGAACTCCCAGAAGTGCAAGCTGGATTTCGAAGGGGCAGAGGAACCAGAGATCAAATTGCAAACATGCGCTGGATTATGGAGAAAGCTAGAGAGTTCCAGAAAAACATTTACTTCTGCTTCATTGACTACGCAAAAGCTTTTGACTGTGTTGACCACAGCAAACTATGGCAAGTTCTTAAAGAAATGGGAGTGCCTGATCACCTCATCCATCTGAGAAATCTCTATGTGGGACAAGAAGCTACAGTTAGAACTGGATATGGAATAACTGATTGGTTCAAAATTGGGAAAGGAGTACGACAAGGCTGTATATTGTCTCCCTGCTTATTTAACTTATATGCAGAATTCATCATGCGAAAGGCTGGACTGGATGAATCCCAAACCGGAATTAAGATTGCTGGAAGAAATATCAACAACCTCAGATATGCTGATGATACAACCTTGATGGCAGAAAGTGAGGAGGAATTAAAGAACCTTTTAATGAGGGTGAAAGAGGAGAGCGCAAAATATGGTCTGAAGCTCAACATCAAAAAAACTAAGATCATGGCCACTGGTCCCATCACCTCCTGGCAAATAGAAGGGGAAGAAATGGAGGCAGTGAGAGATTTCACTTTCTTGGGTTCCATGATCACTTCAGATGGTGACAGCAGTCACGAAATTAGAAGACACCTGCTTCTTGGGAGAAAAGCAATGACAAACCTAGACAGCATCTTAAAAAGCAAAGACATCACCTTGCTGACAAAGGTCCGTATAGTTAAAGCTATGGTTTTCCCAGTAGTAATGTACGGAAGTGAGAGCTGGACCATAAAGAAGGCTGATCGCCGAAGAATTGATGCTTTTGAATTATGGTGCTGGAGGAGACTCTTGAGAGTCCCATGGACTGCAAGAAGATCAAACCTATCCATTCTTAAAGAAATCAGCCCTGAATGCTCACTAGAAGGACAGATCCTGAAGTTGAGGCTCCAGTACTTTGGCCACCTCATGAGAAGAGAAGACTCCCTAGAAAAGACCCTGATGTTGGGAAAGATGGAGGGCACAAGGAGAAGGGGACGGCAGAGGATGAGATGGTTGGACAGTGTTCTCGAAGCTACTAACATGAGTTTGGCCAAACTGCGAGAGGCAGTGAAGGATAGGCGTGCCTGGCGTGCTCTGGTCCATGGGGTCACGAAGAGTCGGACACGACTGAACGACTGAACAACAACAACAAGCGGGGGGTGGAGAGGGCAAAACAAGATTAAAATCAGAAGCAGAAATACTACATTATTGCGGGGAAGGGAAGCGAGAAACACACAGCACAGGACTCACATGCAGACTTAGAGCCATAGGATTTTAGAGTTGGAAGGGACCCAAGGGTCATCTAGTCCAACCCCCAGGAATCTCAGCTAAAGCATCCATGACAGATGGCCATGCAACCTCTGCTTAAAATCCTCCAAGGAAGGAGAGTCCAGCACCTCCCAAAGTACACTTACACCCCAGAGGGAAGCCACAAGGGAGCCTGGACTCAAAAAGGTTTAAACCCACTGATGTACAGTATAATGTTGCAATAGAAAATGTAGTAGTAGTAGCAAATTTTACTATTTGACTTTTAAGTATTTTACAAAACCAAATGAGCATTTGACCAATGCACTAATAATGAAAATCAACTGATTCCCTTAAAGCCATCTACCACCTGTTTGTCCATAGCATTTTAATAATTACTAATATCCTACAAGCAATCCTCACTTAAAATCTTCTAGCACGACACAGCGAGACTTTTTCTCAATCAATATTTTAATCAAAATTCAACTATTTTTGTTCTGCTTGCAGTAAAAATGGTTCAAATGTAACTTAAGACATTACACCAGACACCACAAACTGCCTTCTAGAAGGATGAATTTGCATCAGGGGTGGCTAACCTGTGGTCCTCCAGATATTGTTGGACTGCAACTTCCACCATCCCTGGCTATTAGCCATGCTGGCTAGCTGGTGTTACTCCAAAAACATCTGGGTGGCCACAATTCCCTATCCCTGGTTTTTGAGATGACTGCAGTCATCTATTAATGACCTGTTTTCAGTTCATTGCAGACTGTTGATTCAAGTTCAGGTCACTGCTGAACCAAAGGATCCATGCTGGGATAACAGTCACATGGTATTAAGCATGTCCTGCTCGAGTTTTGATATGAGTCCTTAAATTTATTTCAGTTGGTAGATGAGAAACCAAATGGCCACGTCACCAGCACCTCGGTTTTAAAGGAGTTTTGCACTGCTAGCATTAAAGACCAGTTGCAAAATAGTCCGTGTTGCTTCCTTAAAAAAAAAAAAAAATCTCAATAGTGCTAACTGATAAAGCTGTCATACAGTAGGTACTTTTCTTGCCTTAAATAACCACTCCACATTCTCATGAGTTCCTGCTTGGCCATGAGTAAAAGTGACCTGAATTATCCTACTGCTGGGATCCCCTCCACTTTCCATTTCACTGCTCCTTGGCTTGGCCACTATAATAAAAGACCCTGAGGCTACTGTAATCTATCTCATAGCCATGACTACGTTACTGTCTCTTGAAGAGTTCCCACCTGGCTAATACTGAACTACCTGGCTGGTTTTCATGCACTCAGATTTTTCACTTGAAACATTAGGAGCGAATATATATCTTTGGCTGCAATTTTATGCACACTGTGAATAAGGTCCATTAAACAGCGGAACTTTAGGACTGCAATCATAAACACACCACAGAGTAAGCCCTTTGCACACAACTGATGTTACTTTCAAGTATATGCAAACAGAAGTGCACTCTTCAATCCATAGCATTCCATCATTTGCCTCCAGGAGACACATCGCTTCTGACTGTGCTCCCCACCCACCCCGTGCCCCCATCCTGCTTCATTCCAGGTGTTCCTTTCCAAAAAGTAACAGGGAGTGTGGGAAGGGGGGGTCATGTGTACATTGAAACACAATTATGACTGATATAAATAATTTCAGTTGCAATAAAGCAGTATGGAGAACCTCAAACCTGAAGGCCAGGTTAGGCCTGGCAAGGGTGGCAGTTTGATTTGGGATGCCCTTTTTGCAGCCCAGTCCACCTTTCAAATTTAGCTTGCAAGGAGTAGAGGTGATAAGGTATAAAGTAAAAGTCAATGGACATAATAGGTTGCATTTCCATTTCTCTTTGCATGTGTGGGCACACACACACACAGAGAGAGGTTGGGAGATGGGTTTTTAGCTTCTGTGACATGAGAGCCTTTATGTTGAGGCTTAGCTTTTTCCCATGACAGTGCTGCTGTCATCTGTTTTCAATGCAAGTTTCCTTTTCATCCCAGTTGTAGTTTTCTCATGCTATCTTATTGACTGTATCTCTATGTAAGTGGAATAAATCATTGCCATGGGTTCTACCCTGTTGAGATGACTTTCGTGGGAACCAGCCAGTGGGGAATGGTTTGATCTAGGAGTGGGAAACCTGCGGCCTTCTAGATTTTGTTGGACCACATCCCTGACCATTAGTCAAACTGGCTGAGGCTAATGGGAATTGGGATCCTATATCATCCAGAGGTATCCTACCCCTGGTTTGCACAGTCTCCCTACAAGCTACTCTTCCAAACTGTACTGCAACTTCAAAGGCTGATTTTAATATTTAAAAAACCTTTGGAAGAGCATTATGTGTAATGTGTAATTTATCCTCTGGGTGGGAGTCACAGTACCTGAACTAACAAGAGTTTAGGTGTGTTGGTTTTAATGGATTAAAAGGTTACAGGGAAACGTTCCAGAAATACTGTAATATGCTGGATGCAATCACAAAAAAAATATATTTGAATATAGGAGTCGGTCTTCCACTACAATTAACTGAAGTGTTACTGTCATGAAGGCAAACGTTGAAGAGTATGTTATGAAGAGTGCATCCTGTTTTCTGAATTATTTTTTTTTAAACAGGATGAGCATCTCCACCCATGATACTCTCTTTAGATGTTGATGCCCTGAATAATTTCATGCTCTTCCTCTTTATAATAATGACTTAATGGTTTTTATTGATTACTACTAGCCAGAATGACAATTGCAATCTCCACATAAAAGCTTTAAATCCAAATCTAAAGGGAAATCTAAAGATTATGCATGCCCTTTGCATCATATATCAATTAGGTGCCAGGCAAAAACATTCCTCTTCTCCCAGGCCTTTGGCTAACTAAGCAACCAGTGGTCTTTTAAGCTGGGGGGGATTGTTTTTCTTTGTTATTATGCGATATATTGTTTTGTTTTTATATTGTAAATCACCCTGTGATCTTCAGATGAAGGGCAATATAGAAATTTAAAGAATGATAACAATACAGAACAAAATAGAAGAAATGAAGCACAGTAGTCATTTGCATAATTGATGATTGAGATTTTATCGTTCTATCCCATATTGATGCTCAGAGTGGCTAACAGTTTAGATGAAAAAGAATCATCATAGCAATTAACAGTATAAAACAAATAATATATTATCACAGGAAAATCACAATGAAGTCAGGCAGCAGTGAGGTCTACAATTACACATTAAAAGCCTACTGCAATAAAAATACAAATACCTTCAGTTTCTGGGGTGGGGCGGGGGCGGGGAATCAAGGAGGGTCACTGATGGATTTCAACAAGGGGACCAAAAATATGGCACCACCACACAAAAAGCCATGTATCTTATGCTTGCCTGACACAATGAAGTAAGTGGCAGTGAGAGCAGGGACTCATTTTACAGTGTAACCCTAACCATGTCTACTCAGAAGCAAGTGCTATTGAATTCAAGGGAGCTTACTCCTAGGTAAGTGGAGCTGGAAATGCAGCCTTGGTGCCCGGGCCCTCCTTAAGGTGACTGATTCATAATCATTTAGAGATTTAAGTGCCAAAAACAGCATCTTGAATTAGGCCCAGAATCAAATTGGTATGTGTCAGGGATCTGCCCACCCCTGCCAGTCCAGCTCTGAGTGCTTACAGGGACCCGCAGCCTGTGTTAATGACAGATTCATCTTTGAGTGAATCTGGCAGCCCCTCTTCGGGGGAGGAGCAGTTAGTGGCTGGGAGCCAGGGAGTGCCAGGTGTCCAGGGAGTTGCTGAGAGACCTGGCACCACCCAGCAGACTCCCTCAGAGGGGGAGGCGTCAGTTCCGGCGCATATCTCACGTAGGAGGAGAAGGCGGCAATTTAGGATGCCGAGGCTTTGGTGTTGGCGCCGAAACAGAAGGGAGGCACTTCCGGATTCTGCTAGTGACTGAGCAGACATGATAAACTGAACTCTGCACTGTAAATAGCTTTGCACTGAAATAAAGAGACTTAAAGACAAGATGGCTTGGTGTTACTATTGAACAACCGATAAGAGAACCTGACAGGTGTGAACATTGCTCACTTATCCCTTCCAGCTCTATGCCAATGGATGTCTTCAGCAGCATCCTTAGATTTTGTTGCTATGAATATTAATATATGAGACAAAGTCCGAGCTAGAAATTTGAGGACTACAACCATGCAGCTGGTTGTGCCATCCTGTGCCCCATACTTTACATAAAAAAATAAAACCATGAGGTGTCTTGCCCAAAGCTTCCAAGTAATAAAGGTGGTTGTTATGATGTTAGAGCCCTTAGGAGTTGAGGGCAACATATATGGTTTCCCCCTCTCAGTTTATCCTCACAACAACCCTGTGAGGTGGGTTAGGCTGAGAGCGATTGACCCAAAACAAACAGCAAGGCCAAATCCTTCCTCATTTTATTTCCGAACTCCCAACATAACTTGCATTTCTCTAATGAAACTTTAAGAAGACTTAGAGTTTAAGAAACCCACAAAGAATAATAATAAAACTATAATGCATCCTATATGCATCATAGGAAACATGATACACAACATAGAATTGTAGAGTTGGAAGGGGCCCCAAGGGTCATCTAGCCCAACCCCCTGCAATGCAGGGATCTCAACTAAAGCGTCCAGGACAGATGGCCATCCAACCTCTGCTTAAAAACCTCCAAGGAAGGAGAGTCTTGTGGGAGTCCGCTCCACTGTCAAACAGCTCTTACCATCAGAAAGTTCTTCCCATTTAGCTGGATAGCTATGACTCTAGGTTGGAATAGCAATTGCTCAGTTTGTGGGGCACTACGAAACCTGGTGTTTTCATTGCAAAACAACTGCAAAGGTTTGGCACAGGTTTGGAGGGGATTCCAGATTTTGGAGTTTGTAGTTTATGTTAAGTATGAACCCCATGTTTGATGTATTAATTACTGATGTATTAATTATTGTGGGGTGCTGCAAAATGCAGGGTTTTCACTGCAAAAGAACTGCAAAATTTTGGCACTGTTTTGGAGGAGACCCCAAATTTTGGGACAGTAAATTTTATTAACATAGTTAATTTTATTGTCAGAATCTCCTTTATTGTAACTTGAATCTATTGGTTTAGGTCAGGGGTCGGCAAGGTTTACCGACCATGGGCTGGATCACTCCCACGGAGATCGTCTGTGGGCCAGACTGGCGCAGCGCCGGAAATCGCGCCTTCAGTGTATCTGAAGAAGTGTGCATGCACACGAAAGCTCATACCAAGAGCAAACTTAGTTGGTCTCTAAGGTGCTACTGGAAGGAATTTTTTTATTTTGTTTCGACTACGGCAGACCAACACAGCTACCTACCTGTAACTGGAACAATGAAAAATATGAAATTAATATTTAAATGTAGTGTTAAAATGTAGTAGTGTATTTTTCAAACAAAGAAACAGTGAGTTGAATAATACAAAACATCACTTTCCAGGGTAAGCATTTCAAATGAAGGTTGGCTTTTGTTTGTTCCGTTTGTGGTTTCAAGGACCCTACCTTTCAACATTTATAAGAGCCTCAGAGGTAACTTTGGCATCCACCCATCAGGAGTTCAAAAGTTCAGCGCCATTATTTCTGTTCTGTTCAACAGCAACCTGTGAAGGTAAGAGGGAGAATAGGAATGTAAAGGCAAATAGAAACAAGAAGAGCAAAGCCTGAAAAAGCAACAAATAAAATGAAGGAGAAAAGCTGGAAAATTAATGCTGCACAAAACCAGAAAGTGCTCTACTTAAACAACCAAGGTAGAGCACTTTCTAGTTTCCTTCTGAGGAAACTGAATAGTTCAGTGAAACGAGGTTTATAGCCGGCATCCCGTTAAGGTCTTGTTTATTTCTTTAGATTTTTCCTTTACTCACTTTATGTGTTTAGTCTTACTTTTTACAATACTATTTAAGCTTTATTTTCCCTCGTTTCAGGGATTTTCATGGTACTTTTTGGTTTTGTGCAGATTATTATTCCCGTGATTGTCTGATTGTCTTTTTTCTATTGGAAAATTAATGCTGGCTTAGAACCATTGTTTTAAATGTGACACCAGCATAAGGTGAAGCTGCTGGAATGCTGTCCCATGAACAAAGTTTGCTATACACACCACATTTGCATGACATGGTTAGCCAGGCTATGGTTTACTGAGCCTTCAAAGGTGCAGGGCAGGGAAGTTTGGCAACATCTGGAGGACCAAAGTTGCTCCACACCTTTACTAAACCAAATTTTGGCTTAATTCAGTACAGCAGTATAAAGAACTGAGGGGGCATGGGAACCAAAGTGGCTGTGAGCCCCTCTCTGGAAGCCCACATTTGCACAGTCTCAGTAAGCCTCAGTTTGGCTTATTGTGTTGTGTGACTCAGCTTACAGAATAATAATAATAATAATAATAATAATAATAATAATAATAATAATAATTTATTATTTATATCCCGCCCATCTGGCTGGGTCTCCCCAGGCACTCTGGGCAGCTTCCAACAAAATATCCGTCAAACATTAAAAGCTTCCCTAAACAGGGCTGCCTTCAGATGTCTTCTAAAAGTCTTCTAAAAGTCTGGTAGTTGTTTTTCTCTTTGACATCTGGTGGGAGGGCGTTCCACAGGGCGGGCGCCACTACTGAGAAGGCCCTCTGCTCAGTGTCCAGGCAGAATGATGGGGAAGGAGAGGAAGTGTGCCTTCAGAAGAACCTTATAAGAGAAATGCAGAATGCCGCTCCAAATGCAAATTATTTAACGGTACCAGTTTCTTGGAGCAAAAATCAAAGGAAGAGAGGAGCGAGTAGCTGCAATTTCAAAAGAAGTTACACGATTAAGGAAGAATAAATTGAATTTTCCACATGTGTCCAATCAAGTAACATGAAAAAAGCTTGAGAATGTCCTTAAGACTTATGATGAATGTGTGAAGAGGGAAAAATATGATACCCTGGATGAACTTTTTGATATAACAAAAGTAAGTGGCCAGTGGTTATCCACTCAAGACAAACAACTCTACTATATACAAGTGGAAACCAAAGGACAAGTGGGGTACTCACAGGTCAAGTTGCAAGCAAGGAAAGATTCACTCTTCAAATAGATGGAAACTAACTGCTGAATTAGCTCATCATTTACAGATTCAACATCTTACAATCTTGAACTGGTAGTATACTGAGTCTGAAGACAGCGAATATCAAGATGAAGAACAAAGTACTCACCCACCAACCAGAAAACACAACAAAACTAAACTTGCAATGAACTTGACAAGTGGATCAACAAGTAAAGCTGCTAAAATATACAAACAACAGTCACATGATGGTATTAACATTCCAACTCCTAATCAAGCAGCAATTTACAAGTCAACCATCAAAGAGGCTGCTAAATTGAAGGAGGAAATGATTGAAAAGTTACAGATGGAACAGTGGTCCTTACATTTTGATGGCAAGCATATTGAGGAAAATGAATATCAGGTTGCTGTACTTAAGAATGAGAGAACCAAAATCAAAGTGGATGAACCAAAATCAAACTGTGTCTGAAAGATGGCAAGGCCGAAACTATTGCTGAAGGAATTGCCAAAGTTCTTGACGAATACAACTTATGGAATGCAATAAAGATTATCATTGCTGATACAACCAGTGTTAACACTGGGAAAAATAAAGGCGTTGTCAAATTGCAACGAATGTTCTCAGGCAAGGATGTCAACAAACCACAACTTAAGGGTTGCCAGCATCACGTTCTGGACGAGATTCTCAGAGTGGTCATGGACAGGGAACTTGGTGGTAACACCAGATCTCCCAATATGGAATATCCATTTATGTCTCAACTGATGAACAAGTATGAGGAAGTGAAAGCACAGTTTGTGAATGGAACAGAAGAAATCCTCAGTAAAGCAGGCTGGAGAGATGACATGAACATTTTATACCATCTTACATGGGTGTTCAGATTCTTTGAGGAAAAAGGGGTTGTTGTTTTCCATTGGTTAAGTTCCTAACATCAGCAATGCCAGCTGGAATTCAAGAGCCATTCTCGCTATCCTTGTATTCATTCTTATACCTACAACAAGGAAGACTTTGGAGAAGGTATGCAGACTCGTTTCATATGGCTGGGCAGTCTATTGGTTTACTAATCAGATGTACAATGAAAATGACTCCAATAACTTGCCAGAAATATTGAAACAGCAGAAACAGACAAACTGCAGCCTCGATTTAGTCTAAGCAATAAGAAGTGATGTACAATGTACAAAACATTGTACAAGTATTAGAAAATTTGCAAGCACCATTTTCCCTGTATTATAATACATGTTACATAATACATTATACAGTTACGTATACAAAAAATCTATTGATTTTAGGGTGATCTTTTTTCAAAATATTTGGAAATGACAGTTCATTCCTTTGTTTTTAGTCAAAAGTTCAGGACCATGAGGTTGCAAAAACGTTATAACCCTATTGTACGTACAAATTTCTTCAAAATGTTTGAAATGATCACTCCAAGATAACAGCCAGTTATTCTTCCTTCTGCTAAATGATGGGCATCTCAAATTCATTTTCCATCCACACAAAAAGTCCAAAAGAGGTTCTAAGCACTGTTATCAATAGAAGTCAACATTAGTTTTCCTCCAGTTCAGCATACCAGCTTTGCCTCCAATACTGAGAAACAATACTTCCTTATATCCTTATCCCCACAGGGGTTTCTTTGCTATGTTGATATACTAAGACTGTGAGCCATAATCATTACTTATTGCGGGTTTTTACAAAGAGAAAAAATGGCTTCCGCTTTCTACTCTTCCATTCTTTTCCTCAAGCATTGTCAGTGGCTTAGAAGCATTTCCCCCTAATTTGAATCCAAATTTTACAGAATCCTTTCTGTCTCAGCTTTGCGTCTGCCAGTTCAGTATATTCATTAATCTCTCCACTCGTGGTTTCCTTCTCTTCCTCTGACATAAATCCACACTTTGACCTCCCAACACCTGTGTGGAGGGTCTTTCGATTCTGACATTTACTGCCTCCAGCATTAAAAAAAGGTAAAGGGACCCCTGACAATTAGGTCCAGTCGTGTCCGACTCTGGGGTTGCGGCGCTCATTTCGCTTTACTGGCCGAGGGAGCTGGTGTACAGCTTCCGGGTCATGTGGCCAGCATGACAAAGCCGCTTCTGGCGAACCAGAGCAGCGCACGGAAACACCGTTTACCTTCCCGCCAGAGCAGCACCTATTTATCTACTTGCACTTTGACGTGCTTTCGAACTGCTAGGTTGGCAGGAGCTGGGACCGAGCAATGGGAGCTCACCCCGTCGCGGCGATTCGAACCGCCGACCTTCTGATCGGCAAGCCCTAGGCTCTGTGGTTTAACCCACAGCGCCACCTGGGTCCCCAGTATTACCATTCCATTATTCTGCTCCGGCGATCCTCCATCAGTATTTTCCCCCAAGTACGATTTAACTTCTCCACCGTCAGCTTCACGGACCCAAACCATCTTTGTTCACCATTCCGTGTAGTTTTCCTCTAAGCTCTCTCAGCTGATCATTCAAGAGACGATGCTGCATCTCCCATGATATTCTGGACCATGATGACTGCAGTCAGCGTCGACTCTGCCTAAGGCCCCTTCCTGGTTCCTCCTCGATGGGAGTTCCCCCCCCCCCTCAGCTCAGAGCCCCCGAGAGAGGTCCATCTGAGGCTGCAGCCTGCAGGGCTCTTCTTTTGCGAAGCTGATGGAGGGCCTCTTTGGCCCAGCTAATGCTCCAGTTTGCAAACTGAGAAAATATGACCCCCAGGCGCCCCATGGCCAAAGAAAGCCCACCCCGCCCCCGGCCCTGAGCAGCGCCTCCGGATCGAGGGCAGGGGGCGGAGCTGCCGCCGGGGGGCGGGGCTTGGGCCGCGGGCGAGCGAGCGAGTGAGCGATAGCGTCTGGCGCAGCAAGCAACCCGCGCGAAGCCCGTCCGCCTTGGCGCCTTCCCTGCGCGCGCTCCGTGGCTGCCTCAGCGCAGGGAAAAAAGTGGCTCCGGGGCCCGAGAGCCGGAGCAGGACTCGGCGTGTCCCTGGCAGTCGAGAGTCCGGGGGAACCGTCTTCTTCCTCGGCATGGGCGGGCAGTGCTGCTGCTTATCCTCGGAGGAGAAAGCCAACAGGATGCTGAGCTTGGAGATTGAGCGCCGGCTGCGCCAGGACAAGCGAGACTCGCGCAAGGAGCTCAAGCTGCTGCTGCTGGGTGAGTTTCTGGGCGAGGAAAGCCTCCCGCGCTCGCCAGCAAGGACGCTCGCCCGAGAGCTCTCCGGCTTTGCTTTTCGATAACTGGAGCCAGCGAGAACAGCTCGGCCCAACCCAGCTTGCAACAGGTGAAACGATGCTCGAGGCTCTGGCTGTGTGCAAGACGGCATTTTCAATACCGTTGGCACATTTGTAGTGTTTTTTAAAATCACTTTAGTGATCTGGACTGCAATTAATAAACCTACTTTTTATTCATTTAAGATGTTACCTTTAGTGTGCATGCATGGTGTTTTGCATTCTTGCTTGGGTACTTTGCAAATTAGATCATCCTTGCTCTAAGCTTAGACAGAGACTGAAGTTGCTTCCAGGGGATCTCCCTCATTTTTTTGCAGGGAGGTGAGATGACATTGGCTGTTAATTGAGCATTCACTCTGATTTGTTTGTGGCGAGGTTTGGCAATGTTGCATCAAGCACCATCCCACACTTTCCAGTGTGTGTTTTCCCATCACTTTCTGCATTGCAAAAACATTCTATCTCTTTTGGAAGCAGGTTAGCTCTGCAGGACCTCCAAATCAACTCTAATTGCACAGCCTGAATTTGCCGATATATGATTGAAGCTCAGCTGTCTGGAAGTGAACTTAGTATACTGAGAGGAAGATACTTGTACAAGGCCACTTAGAACTGTTTCTAGCATTACATCTCCTACTTGTTTTGTTTTTAATGCAGATACAGAGAGCGGAATGCAGGAAGCTGCCTCACTAATTGTCTGGGGACAAGCAACAGTCCATCCCCTGGACTCTATCTGGAATGGCTAAGTAATTCCATAATCTTCAGGGTGGGCCTTGAAGGCCAATTAACTCAGGTTTGAAAGTGAGCTTTAAAAAGTGGGTTAAAGGAATAGGGGCAGAATTTGTGTGCACTAGTTGTGTAGCTGTATGATTTATTCACCACTCTGTTGCCACTAGATTTCTAGTATGGTTGGACAGGCGCTTCCCAGTGGTGCCGCTAAGGCTGGGTTCTTATATTGCCTCCGTGGTGTGGGAGCTGCAGGCCTATCTGACGCGGTGAATAGAATCACAGAATCACAGAATCATAGAGTTGGAAGAGACCACAAGGGCCATCCAGTCCAACCCCCTGCCAAGCAGGAAACACCATCAAAGCATTCCTGACAGGTGGCTGTCAAGCCTCTGCTTAAAGACCTCCAAAGAAGGAGACTCCACCACACTCCTTGGCAGCAAATTCCATTGTCGAACAGCTCTTACTGTCAAGAAATTCTTCCTAATGTTTAGGTGGAATCTTCTTTCTTGTAGTTTGAATCCATTGCTCCGTGTCCGCTTCTCTGGAGCAGCAGAAAACAACCTTTCTCCCTCCTCTATATGACATCCTTTTATATATTTGAACATGGCTATCATATCACCCCTTAACCGTCTCTTCTCCAGGCTAAACATACCCAGCTCCCTAAGCCGTTCCTCATAAGGCATCGTTTCCAGGCCTTTGACCATTTTGGTTGCCCTCCTCTGGACACGTTCCAGCTTGTCAATATCCTTCTTGAACTGTGGTGCCCAGAACTGGACACAGTATTCCAGGTGGGGTCTGACCAGAGCGGAATACAGTGGTACTATTACTTCCCTTGATCTAGATGCTATACTCCTATTGATGCAGCCCAGAATTGCATTGGCTTTTTTAGCTGCTGCATCACACTGTTGACTCATGTCAAGTTTGTGGTCTACCAAGACTCCTAGATCCTTTTCACTTGTACTGCTCTCAAGCCAGGTATCACCCATCCTGTATTTGTGCCTTTCATTTTTTTTGCCCAAGTGTAGTACTTTACATTTCTCCCTGTTAAAATTCATCCTGTTTGCCTTGGCCCAGTTCTCTAATCTGTTAAGGTCATTTTGAAGTGTGATCCTGTCCTCTGGGGTATTAGCCACCCCTCCCAATTTGGTGTCATCTGCAAACTTGATCAGGATGCCCTCAAGCCCATCATCCAAGTCATTGATAAAGATGTTGAATAAGACTGGGCCCAAGACAGAACCCTGTGGCACCCCACTAGTCACTTCTCTCCAGGATGAAGAGGAGCCATTGATGAGCACCCTTTGGGTTCGGTCAGTCAGCCAGTTACAAATCCACTGAATGGTAGCATTGTCTAGCCCACATTTTACCAGCTTCTTTACAAGAATATCATGGGGCACCTTGTCAAAGGCCTTGCTGAAATCAAGATAGGCTACATCCACAGTGTTCCCTTCGTCTACCAGGCTTGTAATTCTGTCAAAAAATGAGATCAGATTAGTCTGACATGACTTATTTTTCAGAAACCCATGCTGACTTTTAGTGATCACAGCATTCCTTTCTAGGTGCTCACAGACCGTTTGCTTAATGATCTGCTCTAGAATCTTTCCTGGTATTGATGTCAGGCTGACTGGGCGGTAATTGTTTGGGTCCTCTCTTTTCCCCTTTTTGAAAATAGGGACAACATTTGCCCTCCTCCAGTCTGCTGGGACTTCACCTGTTTTCCAGGAATTCTCAAAGATTACTGCCAGTGGCTCTGAAATTACCTCTGCCAGTTCTTTTAATACTCTGGGATGTAGTTCATCTGGCCCTGGAGACTTGAATACATCTAAACTAGCCAAGTGTTCTTGTACTACCTCCTTACTTATTCTGGGCTGTGTTTCCCCTGCTGAATCATCTGCTCCATATTCTTCAGGTCGGGCATTGTTTTCTTTTTTGGAGAAGACTGAGGCAAAGAAGATATTGAGGAGTTCTGCCCTTTCTGCGTCCCCTGTTCGCATTTCACCATCTTCTCCTCTAAGTGACCCCACTGTTTCCTTGTTCTTCCTTTTGCTACGGACATACCCATAAAAACTCTTTTTATTGCTTTTAACCTCTCTAGCAAGCCTGAGTTCATTCTGTGCTTTAGCTTTTCTGACTTTGTCTCTACATGTGCTGGCTATTTGTTTGAATTCCTCTCTGGTGGTTTCCCCCAGATGTTATGTGGACTCAATGGAGTTCCAAATCCCCATTGAGGTGACCTTGGACTAGTTACTATCTTTCAGCCTAATCTACCTCACAAGATTGTTATGAAAAGAACACTGGGGGTAATTAATGGTTAGCCTAAACAAGGCTAAGGCTAAATCCAATATTAGTTCTACTACTACATCAATTCAAACGAATAAACATGGATACCTTAGGTCCATTAATTTCAGTTACTCAGAGGAGAACTAAGTTGAATGCATCCCCAAGGGTAGACTTGATAGTAGTCTTCAAATATCTAAAGACTATTTCATACAGAAGATGGAGCAGACGTTTTTCTGTTGCTCAGGATGGCTGGACCAATGAGTGCTGGTTGCAGGAAAGCAGATTTCGACTAGATGTAAGGAGAACCTTCCAAAGTCTGTTTCAACAGACTGCCTAGGGAGGTTGAGGTCTCCTTCACTGGAGGCATTTAAGCAGAGTATGGACAGCTGCCTGCCAGGGAAACTGTAATTGCAGCTTGAATTGTGGATTCTGCACTGAACATCAGGTTGGGCTGTGATGATGATAATTTTATTATTTGTACCCCTGCCATCTGACTGGGTTGCCCCAGCCACTCTGGGACATTAAAAACTCCCCTATACGGGGCTGTGTAGCCCTGTATAGCCATCAAGATCCCTTCCAGCTCTTTAATTTTATAATAATTATTATTTTAACAATCAGCATTGACCTTGCAGGTCCTATACTGCACCATGCAAGGTTAATGGGAAAAACCCAGGAACAAGCATGAAGAGCCGTGAAGTGAGGTGGAAGGTTTCTGCACAGAAAAAATGGAACTTTAGTTAAGCGATCAGAAGTGCTGTAATATATGACTTCCTTTGGACAATAACACTACAGGTGGCTAGTGCCAGAATACTAGACACCGGTGGCAATAACCGAAGGAAAGAGGAGGCACCATTTGCTGCTGAGGTAAAGCCTCGATTATGATGACTGCTACAGAGAGACATAGGGAGGTAGTCAACATTGTTCTAAATGGTCAGTGCAAGCATTTCTGCTTGCCAAATGGACTGACCCCCTTCTCCCTCCCCCCCACTGTTGTGGGTGTTCTCCCATCCCTCCAGAGCGGATTTGGAGGAGGTGGGAAGGCCCTGTTGCACTAGGGGGGGGGGCTTGTGCTGGCTTCTGCTAACCCACACAGGAGTGCGGGAGCTTATGAGATCTCAGCCTCCAAAGCGAAGTTGAGGCAGTGGCAGAGGAAGAGGAGTGCGGGGGGAGCACACCACCCCCGGCAGCGCGATCCCCCAGGACGCATGCCAGCCCCGCCCCCGCCTGCTCTCCGCCCCCCCCCCCCCCGGTGCCAGAGCATGAAGATCCACCACTGAGTTGGGGAATAAGCAACGAAGTTTCTGGGTGTTCAGAATGATTGTGTCTAAATTAGAGAGCGCTAAATAAGGGATTGTTGACCCTCATGGAGCTGATGCCTCTGCTCTATACCTTGACCAAGTCAAGGCAGTGGTCACCTTTGCTCCTGACCTCTCCATTGCAATTTATCTGGAACCTCAGTAGGTGCAACTGAGGCCAGTGACATTCCTCCTTTCCTCCTCTGCTCAGCTCGTCCCTTCTATCCCATAATTCTCAGGAAATTCCAAAGGAACAACTGTCCTCTTCTTTCAGTTAGTTGACTGAATAAACAAGTTTCAAGGTCCCGCCATTTTCTTCCTCAGTCTAGAACAGTGTTTCCCAACCAGTGTGCCTCCAGATGTTTTGGGACTACAACTCCCATCATCCCTCGCTAGCAATACCAGTGGTCAGGGATGATGGGAATTGTAGTCCCAAAACATCTGGAGGCACACTGGTTGGGAAACACTGGTCTAGAAAGGGAAATACGTTTTTCTCCAAATGTGACTCCACTGACAGGCAGCAACTTCCCTTGAGCAGCATCACTAGGGACTCTGCAATGCCTCTGCTCACAGTTACCGAATTCCTCTCGCCTCCAGGGTAGCATTTTTCTTTAAGCCAATATCCTTCCTCTTAATAATAAATTATATCTCGACATCTCTTTAAGTTCATATTATCAGAGTCTTTTTTGTGGGGAGGGGATAAGCTCTAATTTCCCAATGACATCCATCAATTTCTTTCAGTCCATCATCCTTTTAGTCCACACGCAGTTTCAAATCTTTTAAATATCAAAGTTACATTGTGAATCAGACAATCCTCACTTGTATGCCAAATCATAGACCTAAAGACTTCCATAATATAGCAGAGAGCCCCCTCTCCTCCATCCACTCAACACAAGTAGAATCTTCTCCTGATTTCAAACCTCAGTTCCACACAGCTGCATAATCCACAGTTGTCCACATAATGTCCACATCTCCTTTGGCGCATGCCTTTTCTTAATGGCAATTGACTCCCAATTATTAGGAGAACCTCCACTCTTGATGGCGATGGGGGGGGGGGTTGCATCAGGGCGAAGGACTTAGCACCCAGTGCCTCTGTCTGCCTCTGGTCCACCTGCTCCTCCCATACCCTGGGAGGTTTCAGAAAACAATTTAACCCCATTCATTCTCTTCTCCTTCATCTGTGCCTCTCTCCAGTGTTGAGAGAGCCATTGCGCAGGACCACATCTGGAAGCCTGTATGGAGCAGCCTTGACTCATCACACAAACGTCTGGAGCTCGGCAAGCTTACAGAAGCTACAATCTTAAATGATTCTTTTGGGAAGATACTTAATGATTTTGCAGACACAGAACTTACTGTGCCATATATTTTTTCAGGCACCTTTTCCTGTAAGTTTACTGGGAACTATAGAGTGAAGTTTGATTCACTTAAGCTTAATAAGAGAGCTCTTTTTGTTGTTGCCTCAAATGAATGTGAATTTCATTCGTGCTGGTGGACAACCGTAACAATAAATTATCTATCTATCTATCTATCTATCTATCTATCTATCTATCTATCTGTGAATTTCATTAGCCAATGGGTTGTGCTCTTCTAATATGTGTCTGAGCTCTCTTAATCCATTTTGCTAGGCAGATTAAGAGGACTGGTAGGCCACATTCAGATGAGGACCACAGATTTCCCACTCCTGTCTGGTAGTGGCTCTCCACGTTTTGGAGAGGAGCCTTTCCTACCTTAACAGGAGATGCCGGGGTGGAATCTGGGACCTTCTACATGTAAAGCACGTGCTCTGCTGCTGAGCTTCACCTCTTGCCAATTGAATCATAGAATTGTAGAGTTGGAAGGGACCCTGAGGATCACCTTGCCCAGGCCCCTGCAATGCAGGAATAAGCAACTGTCCCATACGGGGATCGAACCTGCAACCTTGGTGATATCAGCTCCATGCTCTAACCAACTGAGATATTGATGGAGGCTAAAAAGTTGAACTATCACTCACCTGGCCCACCCAAAAAGGATGAGACAACTGCCCCTGCCCCTGCCGCAATGTGTGTCCTTAGCATCTGATACTCATTTTCTATCCCTGAGCATGAACTTGCTTGGACAGAGCAATATCCAAGGAGGGAATTCATGGAAGATAAGAGCAGCTTCTGTTTAGTATTATATAAAAAGGTGCCTGACAGATACTAAAACATACTACTACTACTTTTAAAGGACGAAAACTAGTAGATGCAAGAGGACACACAAATAGCCAAGAATAGCTACTGTATTCCAAACAAGGAACGATGTATTCCGTATGTAAACAAAAAAGCACGGCCCAGATCCACATCCTTTGGAAAACAGACTGCAGGTTACTAACCATCTGTTATACAAGTTTTATGGAAATGAAGTGGATGGTTTTTGGTGAATATTCATTTTAAAGAAATAAAATAGTTTAACACTGGAGTCCTTTTCCAGCTACTGCTATTTTAGCCACATTGAAAGCAGGGGGACTTGAGTTATTCCTATCCATTTATTTCATTCATTTCAAAGCAGGCGGGGTCCCATTAGGAAGAGTCCTGCTAGACCAAGCCAATGGTCCTTCAAGTCCAACATCCTGCTTTCACACTGGCCAGTCAGATGCTGATGGGAAACTCACAAACAGGACCCAAGTGCAACAAGCATTCTCTCATCCTGCAGTTTCCAACAACTTCTGTTCTTATGACACTGTAGACCAGGAGTGGGGAACCCATGGTCCCAGTAGCAGAGGAACCCTCTCTGGCACCCGGGGCAGGGCAAACCGCCCAGTGATGCATGCGCGACATCCGTACGGACTGCGCACACATGGCATCCCGTATGGATGCCGTGTGAGCAGCGCCCATATTGACTGTGCGTGCCCTCAGCCGCTCTACAGCTGGGTGGAGGCAGGGGCCATCTTGTCACACACACACCCCAGCGTGGCACACGGGGCGGACCACCCCCTCTGCCCCCCACTTCATACACCCCTGCCTAGTCCTGAAATGAAGGTGGTCCACCAGGCCTTTCAATATGCCCTGCAAGACTCTTCTCTCCCCACTTCTGTGATTGGCCAGTGAAGCAGGGTGTTGGGACATCGGGCTTGGCAAAACAAAACATACAATTGCTGGTCACAGAGGAATTGACTGTTTTCACTGCAGCCGGTATGGAAGTGGATGAGGCTGGCAAAACTGCACTGTCCCTGCTCCATGAGCCTGACTAATTTCAATTCTAACACCTTCTGAGTCAGCTCCATCTTTGTTGGGGTAAATGATAGTGGGCACAACTAGAGTTGCCTTAAGTAGCCTTCTGTAAGACCTGCACATAAGAAAAGGAAGAGAAGAGACACTCTTTTGTTACCAGGTGAGTAGTGTGGAAGAGAAAGTGAGTTGTGGAGTGCTTATCTTTCTCTCTTTTTATTACTAGCGCTGAATGTATTCTTGTGTTTATTGAGTTGGGTGGGACAGGCCAGCTGCAGGGCGATACCGAAAGGATGGGCGGAGAAGTTGAACTACCTGGTGCATGTGTGTGTGTGGCAGAGAGAGAGAGAGAGAGAGAGAGAGAGGTGAAATACCTCTTGAATTGAGGTGCAGGGAGCGGTAGCCTAAATACTTGTTTTGGGGGTGGAAGTTTGTGAGTGGGCTGTGTTTTGTCCCTGCCTTCATTTGGCTACATTTGGGACGCGGGTGGCGCTGTGGTCTAAACCACTGAGCCTCTTGGGGTTGCTGATTGGAAGGTCGGCGGTTCGAATCCCCGCGACGGGGTGAGCTCCCGTTGCTCGGTCCCAGCTCCTGCCAACCTAGCAGTTCAAAAGCACGTCAAAGTGCAAGTAGATAAATAGGTACCGCTCCGGCGGGAAGGTAAACAGCGTTTCTGTGCGCTGCTCTGGTTTGGCAGAAGTGGCTTAGTCATACTGGCCACATGACCCGGAAAAACTGTCTGCGGACAAACATCGGCTCCCTCGGCCAGTAAAGCGAGATGAGCGTCACAACCCCAGAGTCGTTTGCAACTGGACTTAAGTGTCAGGGGTCCTTTACCTTTACCTTTACTTTGGCTTTAGCCCTGCCAACCAATGGTGTGCAGCTCCTAGGTGGTGATCTATGAGGAATGCTGCCCCAGGCTCAAAAGGGATTCTGACTCCTGGTACAGACAATAGTGAGCTAGATGGACCAGTGGTCTGACTTGGTGCAATGCAATTTCCTATTTACCCAAGTTGGGTTTTCAAATGAAAGCTTAGAGCCAGTATGACAGACCTCTAGGTAGAAATGCAAAAGGCTGTTATCGGCCAATGGAGGTCAACACTTCTGGTATCTGATGAAGTCAAAGAAAGCTTATTCTTCAAGAAAGCTGTTTTTAAGGTGCCACAATGCTCTTCATTGTTCATATGATTACAGAACAACTTCCAGGTCAAGTTACATATGCAAAAGCTCTAAAAAGTTCTGATGAGACTTCCTAAATCATGTAAGTGAAACTGACTTGATAAGAGTCAGGTTTTCTTTCTTTCTGAGAGCAGCTGCATCTTCCTGACTGAATCTTTTGGAATCTTATTTTAATTTCTCAATACAATTATTTTGAAAATCAATCAAAGCAAGAGCATTTATTTGTCATACAATCCATTGTTATTGTGTTTGCTTAAAAGTCTTTTATGACTAATACCAACAAGGTAATTTTCAAATCTTGAAAATTGTTGATAGTGATCTGAAGTGGTACAGCTAAAATACTCAGAAGTATAACTACAAGCTCTGCTAAGACCAACTCATCTAGAAACCTTTATTTATTTATTTTTTATTTATGTTGGTTTTTTTCGGTTTTGCCCGGTATGAATGTGCCAGGCATAAAATGAAAACATCTAATAGTTGTTTTTCACTTTGTGGCTTTTATGACTATTCCGTGAAAGTCTGTTGATTCTTTATTTTCATAGTTTGTGGTATGTGCTTGAGAACATCTTCCTTGTTACTTTAAAGGGAGAATGACTGATTTATATTGACATCACCCAGGTTACATTCTCTAATATTGATTTCCATAGGAATCCGGCATGGAACATGAAAGCCTTTGTAAGAAGGTAGTAAACTCTCTGGTTGCAATCATTTAATTAAGTAAACTAAAGTTCTCTCATATCCTGTTTCTGCAAAGTGTTGATTGCCAATAGTGATTTAGGAAGTCTATGCTAAATGGTACATCCGTAAGGACATAAGTTTGCCTTTCAAATATCATGCTGCTGTATACCTGTCCTTGCTGACATAGGGGAAGAATGGAATTTCCATTAACAAAAATGGCTATCCTGTTAGTTCTTTTGTTTTGCATAAATCTTGTTTAAAAGTCAAATGGCCAGTCCTTAACAGATTTAAGGGACTGAGAAAACATCAAAAACTAGTAAATTAAGCCTGTTAACAAAAACAGGCACTAGAAAGCTCTCTCTCTCTCTCTCTCTCTCTCTCTCACACACACACACACACGGGGTGTGGGGAGAAGAAGAAGAGGGCAGCACTGGGAATGAGGGGCTCGGCGGCGGCGGCGTAGGGCAGCTTCGTTCCCGCGCGCGGCTCTTTTCCCTCTGCTGTGCCAGGGAGGGGAGCGAGTGATCTTGAGGCTGCGGAGCTCCCTCTCGCACCCCCCTTTGTCTGGCCGGCTCTGTGCGCGGTAGGCGAGGAGGAGAATTGGCAGCAGCCAGTCCCCTCGCGCTCCCTTCCTCTCTGCACCCTCCTCCTGCTGCCGCCGCCTCCCCCTCTCTGCATTCAGAGAGGATCCTGCCAGATCCTGCACGGGGAAGGCGGCTGCCGCTTGCACCCAGCGGCCTCCCACGAAGCCTCCGGTGCGTACCAGGGAACTGGCAAGCGCCCCTGCGCCCGGGCTGGCTTGCCCCGCTTTGCTTCCCCGACGCTGGTAATCAGGAAGCAAACAGAAACCCGGAGCCGCCACAGCGGCTTGCCCCGCTTTGCTTCCCCACGGCTTGCAGGAGTCTCGGGCGGCCAGAGGGCTGCGGGCGGGGGCGCGCCCCCGCCGCCACAGCGGCTTGCCCCGCTTTGCTTTCCCGACGCTGGTAATCGGGAAGCAAACAGAAACCCGGAGGCAGCAGGAAGGTCATTTAGCGAAAACCAAGGTAAGCGGCGTTAACGGCGGCAAATACGCTCGGCACGGCAAGCGACTGTCTGGGAAAACGGTCGCTAGCCGAATGTCCGTTACAGACCTTCAGCAACTCAAACAGGAGGGGGGCAAGCGCCTATTGGTCCGTACTACCCAATCTGTGTGTCACTGGAACGCGCAAGCGCACTTGCGAATTCCTGTGACACACGGAAAGTGGTACGTACGGACAGAGGCTCTTTATTATATAGGATATCAATGTGAGCAATTTATTTCATTTATGCTAGCTTCAGTTGAGTGGGCAAGCAAAAGGCTGCAAAACATAATTTTAGGTGCTGCTGAATTATCAGTATAACTTTAAAACACTACATGAGCAAAATTAGATGGGGGCATGCTTACTTTGCTGGCTCAGCCATAAAGGTAAAGGTAAAGGGACCCCTGACCATTAGGTCCAGTCGTGTCCGACTCTGGGGTTGCGGTGCTCATCTCACTTTACTGGCCAAGGGAGTCGGCGTACAGCTTCCGGGTCATGTGGCCAGCATGACAAAGCCGCTTCTGGCGAACCAAAGCAGCGCACGGAAATGCCGTTTACCTTCCCGCCATTTATCTACTTGCACTTTGACGTGCTTTCGAACTGCTAGGTTGGCAGGAGCAGGGACTGAGCAATGGGAGCTCACCCCGTCGCAGGGATTCGAACCGCTGACCTCCTGATCAGCAAGCCCTAGGCTCTGTGGTTTAACCCACAGCGCCACCTGGGTCCCTCTTGGCTCAGCCATACATTCCAATAATGATTTTGCTTAACAACAGCAACAAACACTTAAAAGTAATGACACTTGGGGGGGAAATCCCAACATCTGGTATGGGTTTGGGTGCATATATAGAATAAAAATTTGAAGATGTTTGTTCATGTGTGAGACATTCATAGGGCAGAACTAAATTGAAGGGCCATAGAGCAGTGGTAGAATACCAGTATGTGCTTTGCTTGTGAAAGATCCCAGGTTCAATCCTTGGCATCCTCTGGGAGGGCTTGGATTACATGAGAATTACATAGTGTATTTCTTTGTCATTAGCCTATATAATGTGCTAGTGGTGGTAAGAATGACTAAACATGCAGAAGTATGTGCCTTATTACATATTATATTTTTTAATAGTTTGGAGCCACAACAGGATATATATTTTAAAATACAGTGTGATCACATTTTACATGTATTTGACTTACACAATTTCAACCACATGCAGTTGAAATTCTGCATGTTAAATGCAGCAAGGAACAAGGAGCAAAAAGCTTAAAAGCTTGTTTTAGCTCCAGGTCTGCTTGGCTTACCCATTGTGAAAAAAACCATTTAGATCTCTGCCTTTCTTGGCAGGGGTGGGCAGCACCAAAGGGGTGGTTTGAGTATATGCATTTTTTAGTTTACGTGGAACCCTTGGAACCGAACCCCTTGTAAGATGCAATTATCCTCTAATCCTATACATGGGTAAGGATGTGAATGCCATCAACAAGACTGCAGTCCACAAGGAGCTATAGGAAATTGCAGTTGGAGAGTAAACAGAGATGTTTCAAAACCAAGCTCACTACTCTAATTACAGTATACCTAATTTTTCTTTAGGCAAACAATGTTCCCTGGATGAACATGATACATATGTAAATTCTGTACACCTAGCTGTGTTTAGTCAGCCCAGGAGATGAATAAAATATTATCTTACCTGTATGAAAACACTATGAAAATGGTTTTCAAAGAACTACGGTAATAGGTGACATACTAGTGTCGAAATAGCAAGACTTATTCAAAGTATATGGGAAACCAAATGAAGGAGTATGGGTCACCATCATATAATCACATCATAAGGTTTTATAGAATCATAGAATTGTAGGGTTGGAAGAGATCCCAAGGGTCATCTAGTCCAACCCCCTGCAATGCAGGAATCTCAACATGCTGTCCTCCATCCAATTCAAAACTATACTGGACCCTGCTTAGCTCTGCAAATGTGTTAGCAGTTTTACTGCTGCACTTCACTACCGTGAGTTATGCCTTTCCCCTTTTGCTCCTCCTCAGGGTTTTCTGACTTCCCCCACCAAATCCTCATGGGATTGGTACTTTACTCAACTATCCCTGTTAATTGATTGGATCAACATTGCCCCCAAAATAGAGCTGCTCTATCAACAGCTAAGGATGCAGGTGGCGCTGTGGGTTAAACCACAGAGCCTAGGGCTTGCCGATCGGAAGGTCGGCGGTTCGAATGCCCACAACAGGGTGAGCTCCCGTTGCCTGGTCCCTGCTCTTGCCAACCTAGCAGTTCGAAAGCACGTCAAAGTGCAAGTAGATAAATAGGTACCACTCCAGTGGGAAGGTAAACGGCGTTTCCGTGTGCTGCTCTGGTTCACCAGAAGCGGCTTAGTTATGCTGGCCACATAACCCAGAAGCTGTATGCCAGCTCCCTCGGCCAGTAAAGCAAGATGAGCGCCACAACCCCAGAGTCGTCCACGACTGGACCTAACGGTCAGGGGTCCCTTTACCTTTATCAACAGCTACCCTCATGCCATCTCCTGCAACATCATGGTAGATGTTTTATGCATCCTTAAGATGCTGGTTCTGGAAAGTGGCATGGAGAGTAGAGTCTGCTGAACTGCTTAAGTTCAGAACTAATATACCGGTATTTGTTAATTCAATTTATATCCTGTCTTTCCTTCCAAAGGACTCCAGGGTTGTAAAAAGCAAATGATAAAGCAATAAAAACATGTTTGAAATGCCTTAAGAACAATTCAAATACAGATGCATTCTGGGGAAAATCTCTTCTTAAAAGGCTTGTTGGAAGATGAAGACCTTCAGCAGGTACCAAAAAGATAGCAGAGATGGTGCCTGTCTAATATTTAATGGGGAAGATTTCAAAGAGTGGGTGCCACAATGCTAAAGACCTGTTTCATATATTGTACAAAACAGACCTCCTGATAAGATGGTAACTACAGGAGGCCCTCGCCTGCAGAGCACAGTGTATATGGGGGTGAGATGATATTTTAGGTATCCTGGCCCCAAGTACTATAAGATTTATGCATGAAAACCAGGACCTTGAACTTAGCTTGGTAGCTGATTGGCAGCCAGTGCAATTCTTGTGATTTTGGCTTAAGTGAGCCCAATTTATACATGGGTAGAATGATTTTTTAAAAGCACTCCCTATTCAAGTATTCCAATGTTTTCCATGCAGAATTTTGGGTGGTATATTGTTCTCAAACAAGGGGCTTTATATGATGATTTGGATTAACTCACATACTCTTTGAAAGAAGGAGTGTTTTGATAGCCTCCCATAATGGTTTCAGCTCATCAAGGTCACCTGGTACTTTTTATTTCAAAAGTTAGCTATTGCAAGAGAGTAAATGTTATCGCCATATCAACTTTTCTCACTATATTCATTTTATTCTTGTAAGCAGAAAAATAAATGTAACCAATGCTTTTTCTGAGATATAAAAAAACCATTCAGGGATGAAGAGGGAGCTATAACATGTTTCCCTGGTAACACGAAAAGCAGCTGGTTTTTCAGCTCCACTAAGGATGAATATAGCAGTTGATACAATCTCTCTCTCTCTCTCTCTCTCTCTCTCTCTCTCTGTGTGTGTGTGTGTGTGTGTGTGTGTGCGTGTGTGCGTGTATTTTCAAATACCCATTTTTCACATAATTTCGTTTATCTGTTTGTGACTAATATTTTTATACATGAGATGGTTGAGAGGGACACAAAACATATTTTTACATGAGGGTTTTTCCTTTCAGGGGAGTGGAAGGAAGCCAGTAAATGTTGGTTTCGGATATTATGACCTTTATTAGGTTTTTTTAGGGGTTGTGCATGTGAACTACCTTGATGGCTTTTGTAGCTGATAAGTGTGGTACAGATGCAATAAATCGTGTAAACAACTGCAAATTGTCATATGCTTTCCAGGCAAGGGCCCAGCCATTCCAACATTTCAAGTTCTTCAGAAACACAGCTGGTATCTCTGTTGTGTAGTTGAGTGTGCCCAAAGATATTCACTAAGCAGTGATCAACATATGGTGTGTCAAGTTAATGCTGCAGAATATACCCAAATGGGTATACACTAATGCGGTTATGCTAACACCATGGTGACATTCCAGCAACTGTGGAATAATGATGCATGGTTTTATGTTCTAGGCTAGTTAATCTCTCCATTCCTGCAGAACATGTACAGTCAGAAATATAGGTCCCGTGGTTTGTTTTTAAAACCCTTGCTTTCTTTGATGGAGGGAGGAAATCCATCTGTACAGCTTCCATGTAGCAGTAAAGCCCTACAGATGTGAACACTGGCAAACTGTGGAGAGCCCCACTTCCCTGTTCCTAATTGGCTCTCTGAAAGGAGTTCTCACAGAATAATGTGTGCACTTTTTTCACACGGACTGCTCAGGGAGGAAGCCGTGAACTCTTATCAGGCTCATTTAGAAATTAATAGTAATAAAAAGCTAAGAAAGGTTAAGGATGCTGGGGATTGTAGCTCCATGAGGGACAAGCTACAGTTCCTGGAATCCTTTACAGAAAATAATGTGCTTTAAATGCAAGAGTTCTTTCCTCCAGTGGGCTCTGCTAGCAGAGGGACTCAGGAGCGGTGGGGGTCAAAAATAATGAGATGTGAGCTGTTACCTGCAGCCCAGTCTAAAATGCTACTGCCAGACACATTTTGCTACCTCAGCAAGAGGTGGCCATCAGCTTCAAGCAGCCTCTCTGATGCTTCTGAGCAATGGAACAGTAAGTCCCATTAGAAGCTGAATTGGTCAAATTTCTGGATTAACAAGGGGGAAAAACTTGCTAAGCTGTTTTAAGGGGAGATAAGAAACTGCCAACCTAGCAGTTCGAAAGCATGTCAAAGTGCAAGTAGATAAATAGGTACCACTGCAGCGGGAAGGTAAACGGCGTTTCCGTGCGCTGCTCTGGTTCGCCAGAAGCGGCTTAGTCATGCTGGCCACATGACCCGGAAGCTGTACACTGGCTCCCTCGGCCAATAAAGTGAGATGAGCGCTGCAACCCCAGAGTCGTCTGTGACTGGACCTAACGGTCAGGGGTCCCTTTACCTTCAAGAAAGAGGAGAATTAAATTATATATACATTGGTACCTCGGGTTACATACGCTTCAGGTTACAGACTCTGCTAACCCAGAAATATTACCTCGGGTTAAGAACTTTGCTTCAGGATGAGAACAGAAATCGGGCAGCAGCGGTGCAGCGGCAGCGGGAGGCCCCATTAGCTAAAGTGGTGCTTCAGGTTAAGAACGTTTTCAGGTTAAGAACGGACCTCCGGAATGAATTAAGTACGTAACCAGAGGTACCACTGTATTTTAAAATGCTTTGTAAGGTAAGCATATAACTAAGTATAGTGAATCTTTTAAAGTTTGTTCAACAACAGATTTCTAGTGACATTTCACTTTATTATTGAATTTTTAAACAGTTTATAGACCACACAGAGATGCATGTTTCTGCAGATATAAAGCATATATGAATCTTTTACTTCTCAGTATTTCTCAGCTCCCTCAGCCAGTAAAGCGAGATGAGCGCCACAAACCCAGAGTCGTTAGCGACTGGACTTAACTGTCAGGGGTCCTTTACCTTTTTATTTCTGCATTAAGGTATTTTCTGACCTCTAGTGGTGGTATGTGGGAAATGCTAAATAGTTTGGTTAATATGTCAGTAGTGATACTGAGAAGCATCTTTTATTTTTCCTTCAAAATTTTATGCAATAACATGACTGCCAGAGTGAGAGTGGGCATTTCTGGTTCTTCCTCTTCTTCTTTCTTTTTAAAATAAATGTTATTAATTTAGATTTTTAAGATAGCCTACAAAAGAGAACCAAAAAACAAATATAAAACAGATTATAAAACATCAGAAACAAAAGCAATTATTGGAGCAACAGTAAAAATACAAAAAGCAGTAGATATAAAATCAGTTAAATTAATTCTTTAGATTTAAGGGTGGAGCAGCATGTTTAAATGAGAGGTGATCTAGCAGAGACATCGATGGTGAAGGCCTAGGAGCCAATGAAGGTAAAGGACCTCTGGCAGTTAAGTCCAGTCACGAACGACTCTGGGGTTGCGGCCCAATACTGAGTTCCAATTCTGCCACGCCATAAACATTACTTTTAAAAAATGGGTTGCCCACCTTTTCTTGTTCCGTGTGAGGCAGCTTCAGGAAGAGCAGAGCACGTACTGATGGTCTTGTGTGGGCACTTTCTATATGTACCCATTTCTGGTTCTTTGACAGACACAAGTCCAATTAATTGGGGCAGATGAAACACTGGTGTCCTCTAGCTGCATTACTCTTGAACACCTATTATAATATTCTGTGGTTTATAATTTTTTCTGCCCTCAACTGGTCGTCTACTTTCTTAGAAGACTCTTGTGGAAGGAACAAAGGCTACTGTTTGTAGAACCATAGGTATTATACTAAAAAATGTCATTATTATAATAATGAGAACTACAATGAGAATTATAGGAATTTTGGGAGCTTTGTTGGATGAATAAAAGATGAATTGGTGCATTATGGTTCCATGAAGTTGCCTTGTCCCAAGTGAGATCATTGGTACACCTAGGTCAGCACTGTCTGCACTGACTGGTAGTGGTAATGCATAATCCCAGGCAAATGTCTTTTCCAACCCAGCCTGGAGATGCCAGAGAATGAACCTGGGCTAGTCTTATTCCAGAGCAGGTGTTCTACCATTGAGCTATGACTCTCCCCCCTTGCCTTAAGGTAATGAAGTGGTATAATGGTTTTATTTATTTATTGTACTTCTGAGTCACCCCATAATAGGGATTTTTTTTGGGGTGACATGCAGTTCAAAGAAATAAAAACAGTTATAAAACATAATCAGTCAAGTAAAACAATTACAGAACAGTGCCAAAATCAATAAAAACCATAGGGCGAAACACATGAATCATAACCACAGCAACTCAGATAAATGATGTTTAAAAAGTATCATAAAAAAACTGGGAGGATGCCTGGTGCTTAGAAGGTAAGCCTCTCTAGGGAGAGTGTTCCATGGCTGCTGTGGGGCAGGGGGCTACTGAAATGGCTTTTTCCAGGGGCAGAGGAAGGGGGTGCGGTGGGGGCGGGCTGCCCCAAGTGTCACCACTGAGGGGGGTGACAAAATGCCGGGCGGCACTCACTGTGGGGCCTGCAGCGCGCCCAAGCCACACATCTCTCCTGGGAGTGACGCAGTGGCTTGGGCGCCCACAGGGCTCCATGCTGCCTAAACAGTCCGCCTGCTGCCTCAACTTCAGCTGTAGGGCGGCTGAGTGGGAGGAGGCAGGCAGACTCCTTGGAGGCCCCGCGGAGTGTCCTGCCTCGGCTTGTCCCGCCCTGCGGGCGGCTGGCCCCACCCCCACTGGCAGCTGGTTCCGCCCCTGGGTGCAGGGCACACACACTGCCCCAGATGCCTGATCGGCTCGCTCCACCGCCGGGTCCACCCTCCACTTCAGAATAAGGGGGCTCTTAGGGAGTGGGACCACCACTTCATGTTGTTTTTCAGGGCAGGAATGATGACATCAGCTGCTGGAACACCAGGGTAATTGACAAGTGAATGAGGTGATATTAAGGCCTTCAAGTTTGGTTTTTGACAGATTAGCATAGAATAAATCAGAATCGAGGTTTATGGTGACATATATACATATTAATATTTTATTATTTTGTTTAATATTGTCTATACGGGTGTTTTATGAACTACTTTTAGGGCTCATTTAATTTATTTACAAATATCATGCTTACACAGACCATTGTGTACATAACTTGATTTTGATACATCAAGAGAATTTGTTGATTCTTCTCTTCTGCTGCTGTCAAGCTGGTGCTCTCTGTGCTTTGTTGTGTTTAATTAGAAAGATACGCTTTCTTCTTGTGCTTTCTTGCAGGTACAGGAGAAAGCGGAAAGAGTACATTTATTAAGCAGATGAGGATTATTCACGGATCAGGCTATACGGAAGAAGACCGGAAAGGCTTCACAAAATTGATTTATCAAAACACATTTTCCGCTATGCAAACTATGATCAGAGCTATGGATACTTTACAAATTCCATACTCATCTGAGCATAATAAGGTACTAAACTCTTCATTGGTGTCAATAACACAGAAAATACAGCAGTTGAAATTGCAAAAATAACAGTTCATTGAATGTACTTTCCCACCTCTGATGCTCTTAGTTTTAAACCTTAGCCAGAGAATCTAGCATATGTCATCTCTTCTCTCCCCAGTCTTTTCCATAGTCCTTGTTCCAGCTAACACAATGCAAATATACATGTGACTTCAGGAAAGAGCAATGCAACTTGGTAATGTACAGTGCTATAAGAAGTGTGTCTTTGACATATGACAAAAAAGCAATACAATTAAGTTGCCACAATAGGGTTGCCATACATCCGGGATTTCCCGGACATGTCCTCTTTTTTGGGGGGGGGGTCGTCAGTATGGCCATTCAGGTGGATTTTTACCTTTTTCAGGCAATGTCCGGGGTTTTTAAGGGGGTGGGTTGTTGAGGGAGGTGAATGCAGCACTTCCTGTGCCCTGGAAGCGGAAGCATCGTGGGAGTAGTTGCTTTGGCTGCAGGAGAGTGTGCAGAGCAGCCACTGGAAGGAGGAAAGCCACTGGAGGAGAGCCACCAGGCAGGGTAGGCTTGGGATGGCAGTGGCTGCCGCGTGCAGAGCTCCTTCCGGCCCAAGCCACCGATGCGGGAAGCTGGGCACATGGGCGGGCGAGTGCCAGAGCCTAGAAGGGCAGGGCAGGCAGAAGAGTGTGTGTGCCACTCTCGACTGTCCCGAGTGGTGCGGCCCAATGCCGGCCCATAGCTGGTGCCCACCCCGCATCCTCCGGGGGGTGGGCGGCTCTTCCAGCAGTGGCTGCCCATTTACATGTGGGGAGCTCCCAGGCTCATGTGGGTGGCAAGCACCGCCCAGCGTTGACTCGGCTGGCGGGTAGGATTGCTGAGCCATCGCCAGATTTCTCGCAGGACCGGGCCTATCCTCTGCCAAGCACCCTCAGGCATGCCAGCCAGAGGGAAACTCCAGAGGTTTGCAGGGGAACGGGGGGACGGGACGGGATGGGGGAGTCTCCCTTAACATGTCCCTTCTGCCATGGGGAGCCTGGCGGCTGGCGATTGGGGGGTTGAGTAGTCCAGGTTTCCCTCCGCTCTGCCTACTGCAGCCACTGCCAGCCTGAGCCGGGGAAAGAGGCAGCAATACTGGTGGAGGTGACTGTGGCGATCACACAGGGTCCCCGGACGTTTCACTGTCGATTGATCCCTGTGCCACCACTCTCCCTTCTCCCACTGCCACCAACCAGGGCCTACCTGGTAAATCTATTGAGTCCAGTCAGGTTTAAATTGTAACTTCAAGGTTATGTTTATTTAGTACAGAATAAAAATGCATGTGGTTTCATCATGTTTACAAGAATACTTATGTGTCGTATTTGTTTCTCAGCTAACTGAACTAAATCCTCTTTTCCCACTGACCAACTGACTCCTCACTTCAAACTCCCTCAGAATCTTCACCCAACAGCCAACCTCAACCGCCCACTTCAACAACTCCCCCCACCAACCTCAACAACTCCTCAACCTCCCCAGAGTGGGTTTTTATAGTCCCCTGGACTCCTCCTTACCCCTCCCTCTGGGTTCTGATTGGTAAACTCATTAACTGTTTCCCCTCCAGTACTCCCATATTCTAGCTTCACCTACCTGAACCGTCAGTGACCAAGTGCAGAAGAGACTGAACATGGCAGTGCCTACTATTACTCTTTTTCTTCCTCCCCCCCCCCAAACCTGCCTACAAATGTGTCTTCTTTTTGCTTTTTGAAATATGGCAACCCTATGCCACATCCACCTCTTTCAAGATGGAATTCCACAGACTAGGGGTGGCTAGAGCGAATGCCACCACTCCAAGCTTCCGAGGGTGATAGAACTATCAAGAGTCGCCTCTCTGCCAATCTTATCACACGAGAGAGTTTGAAATCATGAAGCAAATTGTCTGGCATCTGTAAGGTGTCGTTGAATGATACTGTGGGTTCTGCATTGTGACTAAGAAGCTTGAACTAGCTTGTGAAGTCCAAGGATGCTGAGAACAGAGTAACTCTTTTTGTTGTTGTTGTTCTTATGGCTCTCATGATTTCATATTTTTACTTGTAGCCTATTTAGGGATATGTAATTCATTTATTACAGTTTAGTGGGATTTACTCCCAGGTAAGTGACTACGCAATTGCAACCTAATCTACATTAGGTTGACAGTAAGAGCTGTTTGACAGTGGAACAACCCTCTGGAGTTTGTGGATCCTTGGAGGTTTCTAATCAGAGGTTGGATGGCCATCTGTTATGGATGCTTTAGGTGAGATTCCTGCATTCCAGGGGGTTGGACTAGAATGAACTCTACAATTCTATGAAGTTGTTGAAACATAGAAATTTATCAGAATACATCTGATAATACAAAGCACAGGGAAAATGTTGATCAATCTGAACAAATAATAGAAAGTGAATGAAAATTGCTATGGTGGCAGCAATGCTCCCTGTGAGACACATTCCAGAATTCCACAACCCTTTCCAGATGGTGGATAATTTCACAATAATTATTAAAACATCCAGAAAAACATTTCAGTTAAAGTGAGCTCAAATTGCAACAAATGAAATGACACCAGTTAGTTATTCAACAGCGTAATTGCATGTCCCTCCCCACACGATTTCAAATTCTGCATCTTTGTACTGAAACATAATATTTGTGCCAAAAGCAATGGCAAATACATATCTGTGATTGTTACTTACAAAGTGGTATGGCTGGAACGTAAAGTTAAGATGGATTCTCAAGTTAAGCTGATTTAGATATAGGTATGCAAATCAGCAGACTAAGATTTAAGGCAGAGGTGAGAAATTTTTTTTTGAGGGGGGGGGCAGGGGCTCATTCCCTCAGGATACAGTGATGTGTCTGGGGCCTTGTGGTTATTGTAGGCAGGACCAGGAACATTCCTTTCCAATTCATCTCTTTCTGCCACAGCCATTCATTGCTGTGAGATGAGCAGGTTCTTTTTTCCCTCTCCCCCTGCCTTCCCTCCAATCCATGCCATGATTATCTCCCTTCCCTCCTGTTTTTGAGCAAATGGTGGTTTGAGTTTGCCCTACAAATCAGAATTGTATGCCAGAATTGATGAGGTCTTTCTTGAGACCTTGTTGCATGCAAACATGTGCAGTTCTACCTGTGTTTACCGGTATGCGCTAAGAGGCATCACACCTTGTGCCTGTTGAAAATGCAATGTGTCTCTCAAGCAGAGGGTGGATGCAATTAAATCACATTAAAAGCCCATCTAGGAATATGACTTGTTTCCCCTGTGCTTGGTTGTTGTTTTTATAAAAAGAAGTCAGTGAGTGCTGTACGACAATCAGGCACTGGAACTAAGAAGTTGGTTAAGGAAATAAATAATAATTTGTCATTGGGTGGTTTCACTTTGAAAACCACTCAGATATAATTGTCAAACTAGAACAAGTATAGGGGCTTTGGAGATTTTTACAAATCCCACCATAAATAGCTTCTAAACATATTGGTGTGGTTCACATTGAATTCAATCAATTGTATGCAGGGACGGATTTAGGTTTGATGAGGCCCTAAGCTACTGAGGGTAATGGGGCCCTTTATATGTCCAGCTGTCCTTTGTCAACAACAAATTGTCACTGTTTTTTGTGTTGAATATATGCTATATGGTAATTTATGGACCTAATAGGTATCTAAAGCCATTTGCACATAACAAAATATGTATTTTATCAAAGTAATTGTTGAACTTGTATTATATTTTGGAAATGTACATCCAGGCTTTTTTTCCTTCAAATTTTTGCCCCCCCCAAGAGAGTGGGGCCCTAAACTATAGCTTGTTTAGCTTATACATAAATCTGGCACTGATTGTATCCTATATAATAATTCCCTAATGTCCCTGCGTCCGTCCGTGTGTCAGTGGAAAGTTTAACTGCGCATGTCGGAGAGGGACGGAGGGATTGGAGGGAAGAGACCAATAGGCGAAGGCGGTTACGCCTCTCCCTCCCCAACCCCGCAGCTCCGAGACTTTTGAAATATGCTGTGTGGGTTTAACGGTCATTCTGTGAGCGACCGTTTTGCCTGGCAGTAGCTTACTGCCGCTGTCTAGCTTGCCGCCGTCGTTCGCGCTTGGGCCTTACCCGCCCACCCACCTCCACCCACCTCGAGCCTCCTGCTGCCGCCTGCTGCCTCCATTTCGCCGCCTAACATCGCGGTAAAGCGTGGGGGCAGAGGCGCGCAGCGCCGGCGCCCACCCACCTGAAGCACCTGAAGCGGAGCCTTCTGCTGCCGCCCGACGCCTCCATTTCGCCGCCTACCATCGCGGCATAGCGGAGCCTCCTGCTGCCGCCTCCATTTCGCCGCCTAACATCGCGGCAAAGCGCGGGGGCAGAGGCGCGCAGCGCCGGCGCCCGACGCCTCCATTTCGCCGCCTACCATCGCGGCATAGCGGAGCCTCCTGCTGCCGCCTCCATTTCGCCGCCTAACATCGCGGCAAAGCGCGGGGGCAGAGGCGCGCAGCGCCGGCGCCCGACGCCTCCATTTCGCCGCCTACCATCGCGGCATAGCGGAGCCTCCTGCTGCCGCCTCCATTTTGCCGCCTGACAGCGTGGCAAAGCGTGGGGGAAGCGGCGGAAACCTCCGCCGCCCCCCCACCCGAAGCGGAGCCTCCTGCTGCCGCCCGACGCCTCCATTTGGCCGCCTGACATCGCGGCAAAGCGTGGGAGAAGCAGCGGGAAGCTCCGCCGCCCCCCCGCCGCCTCCATTTTGCCGCCGCAGCCTCCCCCGCTGCCTTTACTGCCCGGCGACCACTTGCCGCTCCCGCCACCGCAGCCCTTGCCGACTACCATCGTCGGCAAAGCGCAGGGGAAGCGGCGACGCCGCAGCCGTTGCCCCGCAGCCCTTGCCGACGACCATTGTCACTGCAGCCGTTGCCCCTACATACCAACAATAACTTTCGGAGCGCCGGCTCCTGAGGCTGCCCGTCCGTGCTGACAGGCAGCTCCAGGAGCCGCCACTCTCTCGGCGGGAGCCCGCGCTCCCTCGGCGGATCGCTCAGTCACCGCGGGAGCAGTCACCGCGGGAGACTGAGCGATCCGCCGAGGGAGCGCCGGCTCCTGAGGCTGCCCGTCCGTGCTGACAGGCAGCTCCAGGAGCCGACACTCCCTCGGCGGGAGCCCGCGCTCCTTCGACGGATCGCTCAGTCACCGCGGGAGCAGAGTGCTCCCGCGGTGACTGAGCGATCCGCCGAGGGAGCGCCGGCTCCTGAGGCTGCCCGTCCGTGCTGACAGGCAGCTCCAGGAGCCGCCACTCTCTCGGCGGGAGCCCGCGCTCCATGGGCGGATCGCTCAGTCACCGCGGGAGCAGCAGCTGTGACTGCTCCTGCGGTGACTGACCGATCTGCCCAGGGAGCGCCGGCATTATCTTCTAGCCCCCGCCCGTTTTTCAACGGGCTTAATTTACTAGTGGCTAAATAATAAAAGTGGAGTGAACATTCTTCCAATGTTCACTTGATACAATTTAAAAACAAATTAAACAACTGACTTTGGAAAAAGGGACTGCTAAGACTTCTTTAATAATGAATAAATACTGGGTGCATCTGGTTTTAGATTGTTTTCTTTGAGAAACTAGAATCTTAAGTGGAGGATGTTCTGCCAGAACGTTTCAAGATCATTAGGCCAGCGCCCTAGTGTATCCCTATTTATTAGAATGGAAGACTGGGTTACTTAAGGACTTAAACATGTACAAAAGGAAGGAGCCCTGTATGTTCTTTTTTAAGGAAAAGAGTAAAGTGAAGACATGTTCACATTTGTTTAAGTTTTTGTACAGAAAAAGAAATATGAATTAAATAATATTTTTATCACAGCAGACAAAATTCATGCTTGCATGTACAAAGCAGAAATATTGGGGAAATGGTGAAAAAGCAGGCAAGATCTTGGCCAATCGTTTAAAATGAAGGATAGGGCAATGAGTCCCAGTATTAAATAATTTTATGAAGATTTTCTTGGTTTACAAAAGTACGTGCATTGTATCTTTTTTCAGGTTGTGGAGTCTTCGATCCAAATAATGAAGTAGGAACAGTAATGTTATTTATGCATCATAGAAACAATAGAAGAGTTCATTGTTTCCCATTGAGTCTTATACAGTATAGAGTATTTTTGTTTCACTCACCCTCAATACAAACCCCCCCACCTTCCCCGAGTGGTTTCTTTCTTGTTTCTAGGTCAAGGTCAGTCCATGAAGAATGAACCTGGCATTTTGGACTGTTGGTTGTGCTTTGAATGCCAGCAGTGTCTAATTTTGCAGTTCCATGTTGACTAAACTGACTATAAACCCATAGCTCTCCCCCTCCGCCCTGCTGCAGGAGGCTGGCCAGATGATTGAAGAGCTGAATGTAGACACAGTAGCAACACTGGAGAGAAAACTTGTGGAAGCAGTTAAGAGGCTGTGGGAGGATCCAGGAATCCAAGCTTGCTATGATAGGCGAAGAGAATACCAGCTGTCAGACTCGGCTAAATAGTATGTATCTTACTGTAATAGATCGATGGTGTTAAATGTTTAGGTTTAGTAAATATTAGGATTTAATTAGAATTTATATGCAGTGCTATTTTTCAAGAAAAAGAGGTGCCGGAACTCACCACAAGCAGCTCCCTTGTTCTCTTATAATGGGAATGGTGTCCACCTGGGTTCCAGCTGGAAAAAAGCCCTGCTTGTATGTTATAACTGGGATATGTTATAAGACAGTCTCAATGAGTATTAGAAAGGGGTTGAGGCGTTTATGTAGTGTGTGTGTAAAGACTTGTGTCAGACTTTGAAAATGTAATCAAGATCCATGTGTATTGGAATGTGTGGACCCACTTCTGAGCATCAGCAGTTAGCATGTGAAGAGTTAATTAACCTAGGTAAATGTCCTGGCATTAAGTCTGAAATTATTGAGTCTTTTATTCTTTTTTGCTTCAGATTTTTTTTTAAAAAATAAGAATGCTAGTAACTAAAGAGAGGAGCTTGGAGACTAAGCTACAATCTTGGTCTGCACTGTCACCCTTTGCTGGGTTATGATTTTAGTTTTTATACAATGAAATAGCAATTATGTTGGTCTTTACTTAAATGTTTTAAACTTACTACTTTGCAAATGAGGATAATGTGTGGGAAATGTGAATATAAATTGACAAGTTTCTTTTTGATAGTCAGCTCAAAAGTAAATACCTTAATTGAAAATAGGCCACTATTGTTATTCATACATGGCGGACGGGGGGGTGGTGGCGGCTGAAAGTGTCTTGTGTAATGGTAGTCTTACATTAACAGTAGCACTGAGGTTTGAATCTAGAATGTCCATGTTCTTTCATCTTTTACCTTGTGTGGTCTGTTAGCTCTCATTTATTTGTGAATTACCGCTAATCTTCTACTTAAATAAATATTTGATTTCAACATGTTAATTTGTTTACTTTGCTAAATAAGTGTTTCTGTATTGGACTTGGAAGTTACCTTTCAGACTTTGACCGTATTGCTGCACCATCATTTGTGCCAAACGAGCAAGATATTCTCAGAGTGAGAGTGCCAACCACTGGAATTATTGAATATCCTTTTGAGTTGCAAAATGTTACTTTTAGGTAAGTTTGGTTATGCAAAGTTACTAATCGAGGTAAAGCAGTATTGAGTGGCCAGATACAGCAGCACCAAATATGAACCAAATGGGGAAAGTTCATCCTTGACAAGGCTTGGTTGCAGTTATTAACACCATACATAATTAGATTTTGATCTAAACCTGAAGAGTTTGGTGGCTGTAAAAGGCCCTTTTGAATGTGGGCTTTTGTGAGCCTCTAAACATGTTTTCTGAGTTTGGTCCTGGAGCAACTTTATCAGCATCTCAGGTTACTGTAAATAGTTTGTTCAGCTATCAGGTCTTCTTCACAGCAAAGTTGAGCTGGTTTTATTTTGGTTGGTTGGTGCCCTGGAAGCTTATTGCACACAGTTACTCCTATTTCTATTTACAGAATGGTAGATGTTGGTGGACAGAGATCAGAAAGAAGGAAATGGATACACTGCTTTGAAAGTGTTACCTCAATAATATTCTTGGTTGCTCTTAGTGAATATGATCAAGTCTTGGCAGAATCCAACAATGAGGTAAAAGAACAGAGTGCTCTAGATTATTTTAATTAGTGTATTTTACTGTGGTAAATTATTTTCTTAATGCATCTCTCCATAGAATGGTCATCCTCTCCTGTTCGGTGCACAATACCATTTTTTGTAGGTGTATCCTGACAAAATTCTGGCACAGACACACTCTTAGTTTTTCATTCTTGCACATATAGCATCCAATGCATTGTATTTCATGTTATTTTATTGCATTTATATCCTGCCTTTCCTCCAAGGAACTCAAAGTGGTGAACATGGTTATCTTCCACCCCATTTACACTTTGTTTGCAGCACTGGAAGAATAGCTAGTGTTATAATTAATTATAATGGGAACACATGTCTGAGTAGAAAATAATGATAGATGGGAATAGGTTTTGGGTATGAAATAATTATACTTTAATCTAAGCACAGAAATGGGGTGCGCAGGCAGAGTTCCACTCACACAATAGACTTGCCCTGCATTTCCTCCCCCCATTCACCCCCAAAATGTGCTCTTGAGGGTCCCCCAAACCCCTGGAGCATATTTTAAGTGTAAGCAGTGGTATGAGGGGGGGGGGGGAGTGAAGTTCTGTTACACAAGCAGAAATCAGTGCTGGATACAGCCCAGCACCCACTAATTTATTTAAGAATACTTTGCCTAACATTTCATACTTTTCTTGCAGAACCGGTTGGAAGAAAGCAAGGCTTTATTTCAAACAATAATCACATACCCTTGGTTTCTGAACTCCTCAGTCATCTTGTTCTTAAATAAAAAAGATCTTTTAGAAGAGAAGATTATGCATTCCCATTTAAGCACCTATTTTCCAGAGTTCACAGGTAAACCAGTTGTAGTTTACATCTGATAAGCAATTATAATTGTAGCCGCTTCAGCACTCTAATGTGAAGTGTTAGCTACCTCAGTATACCTACACTATAACAGACAACATTTACCTATTATCGCAAGCAAGTGATTAAAATTATATGTACCTCCATATTCCCAATGTGGGAAGTTAGCATTTGTGACTACACACAAGTCCTACTGTCCAAACGCTTGTTACATACCCAAACATAAGGAATGAGGTGACACAGTTGTAGTACTGTAAACAAATGAGCAGCCTTAAACAAGCCTTACTTTTTGAGTTTTGCTGGTTCATGGCAACCAAAAACCATGGTGGGTGAGGGAAAGATCAGACAAATAAGAGAGCATCCTTTTCCTTCCCTCCTTGCCTTTTGCAAGGTTTCAGAGGGTTTTCCTGGGTAAATGCTCAAGTGGCTGGGGAAACTTATTATTTTCAAAATTTGGGGGTAAACATTCTGTGGTTGGGAACACGGTAGAAATTTCCCCCTAGGAATCAATGGAAATCGTTGACTCGTAATGCAAACCCTCACCTAACAAACGATTTCCTGAGAACGCATTGTGTTTTGATAGCAGGACCTGTGTGTATTAGTATATTTGAAAATAGTTAATTGGAATTAATTAACTCTGCATACACTAGTGAAAATAGAAATGTATTTGAATTTATTTGAAGATTGCAAGGAGTCTCTCTCTCTGTGTTTAACGGTGTCATTTTTTGCTTTTGAGCAGGACCAAAGCAAGATGTTAAAGCTGCCAGAGAGTTCATTCTGAAGTTATACCAGGATCAGAATACAGATAAAGAGAAAGTGATTTATTCCCATTTTACATGTGCTACAGACACAGAAAACATTAGGTTTGTCTTTGCTGCTGTCAGAGACACAATACTACAGCTGAATCTAAAGGAGTTCAATCTGGCATAAACCATAGGGACCCAGCATATTTGTAGCAATTGTTTGTGTCCCTGCTGACCATAAAATATTTACTTATGATACTTACAGATTTTAAATGTATACACTTTCAACATATGTTTTATTCAGTTTTTGATCTGAGGTGCATAATTTTAGTTTTGAGATTATTTAAGAAAAAATATCTGCCATTTATTTATAGATACTTCCTGCACCTGCTATTTTAATTGCATTTGATAATCTTTTAGCCAGAGATGTCTTAGTTACAGAAGATTGTATGCTATATTGTCATTTGACTAAGGTGCATGACTAAGCTGAATTAAAAATAGCCTATATTTATATAATTCTTTAGGTTTTTAAAGCCTCTTTGAAGGACATGGCATACATCTTATTTTCCTTGAAACACGGCAGCTGCTTGTGCAATTTTTGATTCATAGGTAAAATGCTAGCTGCAAATATGTTTAATGTTTGTTGTTTTCTATATACTTTGGAGGCATATATATATATATTATATATATAAAAAAAACTAACTATGCCCCCAAAGTATATAGAGCTCCCTTCTGCCCTTTGCTGGAGCCTATAAAAAGCAACTGCTTCTGTGACTGGAGGAGGGGAAGGTGCACTTGTCTCAATTCCAAAATGTATAAAGGCACCCCTGAATGGCATCTCCCATTCACCAGTTCCATTGGGGTTACCATACCTTTTGGTGGCCATTTTTGGCAAAGGCAGTGAGTGTGCATTTCCCATTTTATTTGCTTTCCCTTTATTTTATATTTAATAAATATAGTTAAGACCTACCACTTGTTTGGCATCATTTACACTTGCTATGTCACCCCATCATATGAAGCAATACAGCACAAACTGTTTGAAGAAAGATAACATGTTGAATACAATGTTTGACAGGAGTGGTAATTCAATTAGCATCTCTTCACTGTGTGATCATTCCTAACATTTAAAAATTACATGAACCAACTCAGTATTTGGGACAGCACATGTATGTTTTTCTCTCTACAGGTCTAGCAGACACAGGGATAGAAATCTAATAAGCACAAACAAAAATAGCGTAACCAGCCTAGGAGGCATGACACTCTTTATTGTACACATTTAGGAGGACTGGTCTGCAGCTTAAGGCCACAGCTCAAAGTGTAAATGCTCAAGTATGATATGACTGTCAGTTAAACCAATGAATCTGGAAAGAGTTCGTTCATGTTCTTGAGACACAACACAAGTTATATTTTGGCATATCCAGTAACCATTAATTCAATATACATTTGGTATAGCAAGAAATAAAATGTTATGGGGAAGACTGCAATGTATTCCTGTAAGCACTTCAGGTGGTTACATAATGGAGCAAGCAAGACTTATATAAATACATACAATTACATTTGGCATGCCATTTACTTTATTTAGCTTTTACAACAAAGCTACAGTTTGAGGAGTTTAAGTACCACCAACAAATTCAGGAGGCCAATCTCTTTCACCTCAATCCTCCAAACAGGAGTTTGGAAAGAATATTCTGGAGCAGACATTTACTACATGCATCAAACAAGTCAAATCTGGATTAGGCAACACACTTACATACATTTGCATTCTTTTCCCTTTTATGAAGTGATTTCTTCATCTACATGTGCATTTATAGGCATTATTGTATAGCCTAGCAAAATCAAATTAAAAGAAATGGTTATGCAACCCTCCACATACTGAAGTCTTGTTGTTTTCATACAGAACTGAAAAGATCTTATGAACTGTTTTGGGTCTAAATGCTGAAATGGGTTATATTCCCACATTAGTCATACTCTGAGCAGACCCACTGAAATTAAGAGATTTGCCTAATTTACGTCCATGAAATTCAGTGGATCTATTCTAAGAAAAACAGTTGGATGCAACCCAAAGTTAATGAATGTTCTCAATTTTTTTAAATTAATGACAATGCATTCAGCATGAGCATGAAATTTAGATTCCCTCACTTAAAATAGTTTTTCATTCAAGAGTGTTCCTTAGGTTTATATACCATTTCTTAACATGCTCCTTAGAAGGTTTTGATGACTTTGCTGAAAATTTTATGTATTGAAAGTAAAGATCATGCCATTCAAAGCATTGCTGCAAAGACACATCCCTGCCTAGGTTATCATTTCAATAATTCATGTTTATCTGTGTACATCTACCCATCATCATGAGGTACCAGAACACCTTGCTAATTTTTTGCATCATATAAAAAGTGAGTGTTAAAAATAATATTACAGTACCACAAACTGTTTATTTGTATTAAAAAAAAACTAAATAACCTCATGATATATATACTGGTAAATAAAAAGGTTCTTGAATAAACAGATCAGCAAGATCATTCATAATATAAGAGCATTGCTGGTTAAATCAGTCTTTCCCTGAAAAATTTAACTGAATTTCAGTGAATATTAACATGTAATGTGGCAATTATAGCATATTAATTAAAATCCTGATGACAGGAGAAATAAAGCTTGGATGGTGGGGGAACCCTGATTATCACATAAAATCACAAGACTAATCTAGACTTTAGTCTTTTTAAATCATGTGACAGAATATGCATGAAAACATCATTTTTACTCCTGATATAACTAACTCTGTATTATTTATAAATAAAAAGCTCAATAAGCCACAATTTGGCAGAGGTTCTCAGCTCTAGAATAGTTTAAATAACACTGACCATAGCAGATTTTTTTCTACTCTGGCTATATAGAAGACTTCAACAATCCCCTTCATAGTCTTAGCAATGTCACATGCTAAGCGTCAATCAAAATGTTGAATTTGGCACTCTCTGTTTTGTCCATCTTGGAATCTTGCACAAATGGTCATAATTTTGGCTGGTTCTCCCTCACTTCTTCCAGTTTTGAGAGAACCCACTATGAAAATTTGAGAGAAAATTTAGACAATGAAAGTAAGTCAACATATTCATCTATATATTAATAGCATAGAACATTAGTATATAACTATATAGCCTTATCTCCTGCCAACCTAGCAGTTTGAAAGCACGTCAAAGTGCAAGTAGATAAATAGGTACCGCTGCAGCGGGAAGGTAAACGGCGTTTCCATGCGCTGCTCTGGTTCGCCAGAAGCGGCTTAGTCATGCTAGCCACATGACTTGGAAGCTGTACGCCGGCTCCCTCGGCCAATAAAGCGAGATGAGCGCCGCAACCCCAGAGTCAGTCACAACTGGACCTAATGGTCAGGGGTCCCCTTACCTTTACCTTTTATATAGTCTTATCTACTGAAAAGCAGTCCACATGTTGGCAAATACCATTTTCTGGGGCTGCTGCCAGACTCCCAGCTGGGCTATACTTGCATCAATGTGACATCTGAGAACTACTGTCACACATGGGTGATGCCACCCTCACAATCAACATTTGGGTTACCTGAATCTAGGACTATGGTTGTATACTATTTTTAAGTAAACATATTTAGATCAGTAGTATTCAATACTCACCTTAGCATCATCTGGCGTTTTAAAATTAATAATTTTTCCAAATTCTTTGGCATGGAATACAGACTTTACTCGTTCCTACAAAATAAACAAGGTTCCTATTAATTTGGCTTTCCAAGGTAAAATGAAATGTAATACTTCTGTTATTTTGCTTTCCCAGCATACAGCTCACAGCTTTATAGTGGATTGCACACTGACTCCACCGTGATCATGAAGCAGCTCCCAATCAGGTTTGCGGACTTGCCAAACTTAACTAATTTTGTAAAGGGCTTAGAACATGTAAGCAAATTACTGGCACGTTGCAGTCCATATTAGGGAGGGGCTCCAATGACTCCATGACGCCTTAGGGTTCTACATTTTGAGTCGGGACCAATTGTACTATCTCCTACTGGCGCCATGGGAGACACTGGCTTGGGATGTCAAAGAGCTTACCCAATTAGGGCAGGTCCAACAGCAACTTGAGCTAACATTAGAGGCCCTGCTATAAGAGCTTGCGGCCAAAGGAAGCCTCAGCCAAGGAATACAGATGCCCAGGTTGCTGCCCTGCATATGTCCCCAATAGGGGCATTAGTGGAGAAGGCTGAAGATGCAGCTGCGGCCTGAGGTTGGGTTAGGGACTCATAGGTTATCAAGATGCAAATGCATATTCACCAAGATAGCATAGAGCGATAATCATTCTAGTAGGCAGCAGTAGGGAGAAAGGAGACAAATGTGCAGTGTGTGTACATTTAAACTCCTTTGTCCAGATGATGTATACCTTAAGGGCGTGCCACACATCGATTGAGTGTAAAGCTTTCTCTAATGGATGGGATGGATTGGGGCAGAAGGTAGGGAGCACCAATTCTGCTGCATGTGAAAATGGGAGGCTACTACCCAGGCCAGAATATCGAAGTCCAGCAAATCTCAGAAGTAAACTTCCATATCATTATAAAGCTGCTTCAAATGATTCACATACACCATTATTTCATCATCTTTCAATTCATCACTAACTGCTAAAGAGGAAAACTCTGAATTCTCGACATCCAATATTGGTGGCATACTACTTGACTTTTCCAAGAAACCCTGTAATAATCTCTTTGCTTGGGAAGCATGGTCACTTCTCTGTTTTCCTTTTTCTTTCCTGTTTTATTTCCTTGGTCACTTCTGTTTTCTCCGCTTCTCATTTCCTTCTGTGGCCCCCTAGTCTTGTGCTGTGGCCCCCCATTTATGCAATATTCACCTGTGCCCCCCCCGGAATATCCCAGGGGCCATATGCCCCCCAGTTGAGAAACACTGCTTTAGAGAACAGAAGGGCTGAAAAAGAGAGTGCCTTCCAGAAGACTTTTGTTCTCTATGCAGGAAAACATTAACCGGGGGGGGGGGGGGGGGGAGAGAAAGGAAGAAACAGGGGAGGGGGGAGATTTGAAGCCCCCTTTATCTGACCATGAAACTTTGCATTAAAAAACAACAACACTAGTAAATAGTTTCTGAAGTAAGTTTTTATAGGTGGTTCTACTAGCTTGGTAAATTTGACTTGTTATATAACAACAATATAATAAACTACCGGTAGCAAGATAAGGAAAACAACATGCCATTTAAGTTGCTGAATTCTACTGGAGACAAATGACTTTTATTTTTAAAATATACTCTGAAGCTAATCTAATACATTCTACAACAAGCTCTCTCACGGTACCTTTGCTTCAATGCGCAACCTCCGTCCGTCAACAATGAATGGCTCCTTGGTAAATTCATCATAGGTGTACTGCCATTCACATGTCAACTGTCCAAATGTACCTCTTGTCACAAATAATATGCCACTAAAAAGAATGCAAAATAAACCATTAAAACAAAGCAAGCAGAAATACAACAATTACTTTTTAAATAAAAAATAAAAAGTTGCCTTCTTACCGATCACCCAGTTTGATGTTTACTAATTCCACAATGAAATACACACATATGGATTTGCACAATGATGCCAGTGAAACCTAATCATATATGTGTGTGTATTAATTCAGTCAAAGAAGACAACTACATTCTACTTTAAAGATGCAGAAATCAATATATAATAAGGAACAGCTGGCATATAGAATGATAACCAGGCAGCAGCAATAGTTGAAGTGAACACATACTTTTGTTCAGTCAAGTTCTAATAATTAATGTCAAATGCATTCTACACACACACAAAAAAGTGTTCCCGCGTCTTCACTGAATTGAATCGGAAGGCTAAATTATGTTAGTTCATTAAAAAAGCTTGTGGGGTTTCATGTCTCAATAATATTTCAGTTAGAAAATAAAGCAAGTTTTGTCAACCAATATTGTGGTCAGGATCCAGAGAGGTGCTTTATGCATGGTTAATAACATTATCCATCTAATGGTAGCGGGATATTTATGCCATATTATGAAGAGCATCTGAAATTTCCTTCAGTTTCAGAAGCATGTTGGGGGTGCGGATAATGTTTGAGAAACATTAAGGCGTAAATCCCCTTGCAAATGTGGAATTAGTTATGTGGAGTGGTATCCAATTGTGCCTATCCTCCCAAATTTGCTCTGGAAATCTGAGAAACCCTAGTGAATATTCGAAGTGGTGTGGGAAACTGCAGTGGGGAAGGCAGGAAAAGGAAATGAGCTTGCACAATATTGGATAGCAACAGTGGCTTGGGGGGAAAACTTAGCTGTATACTTTGAAAGTGACACACTATTTCCTATGCAGGGGTGCCAACTTGAATAAAATATGGGGGCGGGCAGGTAAGCCCCACCCTGCATAATCGATCACACGATGTGGTGCCCCCACGGCCCCTAGGAATTGGCTCCTATGTTCCTAATTCACTACCACTAATTCACTACCACTAAATATATATTCAGCTGGTTTCAAGGTGCCTGTTCTAATAATCAAACAGAGTGCCTGTTGCTTTCCTATTCTGTTTCGTAGGGCCTCTGAGATGTGAGTACAGGGAGTACTGATGTACTGAGTCCACATCATGAAGGGGGCCCAGACTCTGAGCTTCCATTCATTTTTTTTAAGTCTCTAGCCCTCCTGGAAAGTAAGTTATGAAACAAAATGCGCAGGTACCCTTCTAAGTGATTTCTCTGAGATGTGCCAACCTGACTGCTCCCACCTTTTAGTGTCACCAATGAGTGAAGTCAGGGTTGAGATAGATGGGAGTGAGTTGTTTGGAAACCAGGTGATTGAAATCCCTGGAATCCAAAGGAGCTGCTGTTTCTCCCTCCCCTTCAGTGCACTCTTCTGTCTCAATTTTCCAGCCCTTTGTATCTAAATAGTTTGTTCTTTTTTTCATCTAAGATCATGTACTTAAATGTTATTTTCTGCAAATAGTACTACAAAGTAAGTGTTAAAGAATCCACCTCCTCCTTGCAAATGGCAAATATAAAATGTGAAAACGTTGCAAAGAGGTTTAGGGAGGCAGGCAGAAATTCAACAGGTTAAGTATTTTCTAGTATGAAAATACTGTTATATACAAATGTGTTTATCAGGCATACGTTACTCATGTTTTGGAGAGCTCTCCATGCCACTTGCAAAAAAGGACACAAATTTGCATATGACACAAAGCATAGCTAAATTTAATGCAAATTGGTTTCCTTTACAAGTAGATCAGATATCCCAATTCCCATGCTGTGCACTGAGCACAGAAAATCCTGTTGGCACCCTTGCTCTTCAGTCAAGAGAGGCAGAGACACTGCACATTTCTTTATACTCATGGAACTGTTTCTTTTACTAAATTGAACAAGGAAGTTTTCGTTGACGTAGTTTCAATATATATGGACACCTGCACCTACAAGGAACTACTTAATTGAAGCACATCAGTTACAAAACTACATGGTAGAACAGGGGTAGGCAACCTAAGGCCCGTGGGCCGGATGCGGCCCAATTGTCTTCTAAATCTGGCCCGCGGACAGTCCGGGAATCAGCGTGTTTTTACATGAGTAGAATGTGTGCTTTTATTTAAAATGCATCTCTGGGTTATTTGTGGGGCCTGCCTGGTGTTTTTACATGAGTAGAATGTGTGCTTTTATTTAAAATGCATCTCTGGGTTATTTGTGGGGCATAGGAATTTGTTCATTTTTTCCCCTTCAAACTATAGTCCGGCCCACCACATGGTCTGAGGGATGGTGGACCGGCCCACGGCTGAAAAAGGTTGCCGACCCCAGTGGTAGAATCATTCTTAAGAGAGAGAGAAAGAATGAGGGCTTATCCCAGGAATATTATTCCGACTACCATTTATGAGTTACAGATTTTCACATCCACACTAACAATCTTAACACTATCTCCAGTCTTAACTACTGTGAAAATTCTAATCAAGTGCTTTGAGGTAACATAAAAACTTCCCAAATCTTGGTCTTCTGTTTTAACACATAGCCTTCAGCATCTATACCTTTAAGGAAGATTGGAGTTTCTTTCATTTAAATGCTAAGGGAAAATCTAAACACTATCTATCGGAATATTATTATTGAGTAAGCAAAAAAACACGTGTAACAATGCATGCAGCTTAAAAAGCTTACCGGACAAATGGGGAACCTTACCTCTTTGTTACCATTAGTAAATCTGTACTATTAACCATTGCATGTGTAAAGTAACTCAGTTTGGCAAATCTTCCATTTTCAATATTCTAAAAGAGAAAGACAGTTGTATAGAATTCCCTAGAGTATAGAAAGTTCTTTCTGAGGAAAATATTGTCTAATATTATTAATTTCAGCTTATTATAAAACATGTATACATCACATATATTGAAGGACATTTAATAGCTGCCATGATTAAGAAGCTCTTTCACACCTAGTAGAACTGTAATAGAGAGTTGACAAAATTGTAAACATCCTTCCACATGATGCTTCATCCTGGAATGTGAAAAACCTTTTATCTAAAATTATGAGTATATAATATTGGGCTATTCAGATGTTTGTAACCTTGAAAGTACTATGCATTTTCAGATTACAGAATGCTGTAATACTCAAAAGAGAAGACCATTCAAATTCAACCTGAATTGTTACAGAAACCATTTCTTATTGTATTTCCCAGTAAACGGAATAAAACTATGTAAATAATTGTGGTTTCAGACATAAGCGTCCAATCATATATGATGGTTTTAAAGGACTGAACTGTGTTTGAGGCATGCAGTCCAGGCTGGTGGATCTTCCTTAAGTCATAGCTGATATTTTTTTTTAACATGAAGTGAATAAAATAAGCTGCTGGCCTCTGACTCATAATACCAAACCAAAAGTTTAATTTAGATTTTAAATTAGAATGAAAAGGAAATAATAAGGAACAACATTTTAAATCCTTTAAATACAGCACAGAAACAATTTTGGTGGTGCATTTAAGAGAACGAGTGGATTGTAAGATAATTATAGTTTATAAAAATGCTAATTTTTCACTGCAAGTTCATTAGAAGAAATTCTACAAAACATACAAAACACTGCAAACCATAACATATTCTAAACTAGCCACTGATATAGAACCATTTATTATATAGTAGACAAGGTGAATATGAGGATTCCAATACACTAGTAGGTTTGCTTTGTAGAACTTATTTTTTAATCCAAGTGATCAAATTATTTCACAAATTGAATTTCAGCAATCCTCACAAAACATTATCCACACATTGCATATGGAGGGGCGAGGAGGAGGCAGAGATGGCAGTGGTGAGATTTACACTTCATACCTCCCAGCTCACACTCTTAACATGGCTCTAGCTCTCTTTAACTACAGCCATCAGAAATATTTCATTCAGGTTATATGTGAACAGACATTTCAGACTTACAAATTTATGTGCAGAGACAGAACAAAGGAAGCAAAATAGCAAATATTTTAGCTGCTTAGGGAAGTTCAGTGCATCTCTTTCCCAAGGAAAAAAAGCAGTTGCTAGAGAGGTCTTGTTTAAGGATTCTTGGCACTGAATAGGACTAATGAGCACCCTAAAATACCTCATTTCAACTATGTGATTCTATTGTGTATTGAAGACTGGATGGGGCAAAAAAAAAAAAAAGTGTATCAGAAACCTGGTGTTAAGTGGGTTGAATTATAGAGTTCTGCCTCATCATTCAGCTTTTCTTTTGTATTTTTCCTTCCATGTTTTTCACCTGCTCTTTGCTGCTTGTTATTACCACTCCTTTCAAATACCACCTTACTGTCACTTTCATAATTCATTTTGAAACTGAAATTTCAATACTTAGCAGAGCCCATCATTTGCATGAAGTGCTTAATTTTTGAATGCTTTCATACATCTTGATTATATCACTTAATTTACTCAGGCACCCCCACTAAGCATTCACCCCTCTTTATCCTCCAGTAGCCATTGACGAACATGCCTGCTGCTCTCTTCAGGCAAAGGCAGGAATGGCTTACTTGCTTGTAGCACTGAAAGACAAATATTCTTTCCAAGGCAAAAGAGGAAGGACTCGATGGCAGCATTACTCTGATTAGTAGTGCCACTAAACCACATCCTACTCCTTACTCTATTAACCACACTTCTTCTGGATTGCGTTATTTGAACTGGAATCACAACAGTGCTTTTGAAAAGATGTTCAGAGTAAAGAAAAGTGAGAACAATAGAGAATGGCAGCCACATAGTAGTGCAACAATTGGTTACTGCTATATCAAAACTGCAGACAGGGAATCTGTGTAGCAGTTCACCATTTTTTACACAGATCTCATTGATGGATCCTTCTTACTATCTCTTTAAGGCTTTGACATTGAAGAAGTTATACGCCAAAAAATATACAATTTATATACTTCCCCAATCACTTATTCAGGATTTTTTTTTGGGGGGGGGGATATCTAAATACATGTAAACATTTCATATATTAAACTGTTTATTTATAAAGGCTGTTGTGTTGGCAACATGTATCCCATAGGAAAGAGACCAAATTTCACTGGAGGGGTGGAAATGGCAAAGAGCACCTGGGTAAAATGTTCTTCAGTCTTCTAGTGGAGTTACAATCATCCATCAGACAGCTGCAAAAAAAGGGTTCTGCAAAGTCAGCTGCTGGGGAAAGTCAGGCCGCCAAATGTAACAAGATATGACCCGGAAGAAGGGCACAGTTGAACCTTTGTTCTCACTGCAGACAGTCCACTTCACCATCAGTAGTTTTTATCCCTCAACATTTCTCATAACCATTTCCAAGCCTGAATTGCACCATCACTACCGTAGGGAGAGACTAGCTTGTTTCTGTTCTGTACAAAGATGCTTACATATTTGCCAATTCCCAAACTAGGTGTCAAGATCCTCTCTCCTGAAAATCTGTTCTGTACTATATCCAGGTTTTGCATGGCCTTTAGGCAAGTTGTCCCCAGTGGGCTACCCTGCCTAGCACTGTAAACACTGCTCATTTGCTTGTCCTCTGCCTTCAGGCCCAATCTGCATTGCTGCATTCAACAAGACATGGCAAGCAGAGGTTACTTCCCCTGCTGCTCCTTTTACTTCCTGCACTCTTAAGAGAACAGGGAAACAGGTAACAACAGCATAAAGGAGCAGGGCAATGGGCTTCAGGGCCCAGTAGGGGGTCCCTGTAGGAATGATGCCCTGATTCTAGCACTGAATCTGCGAATCTAAAAGAAATCTTATAATTAAAATATTCTGATATAAATTGGTGTTGGAATTGTAATTCCCATTGTAGGCTCCTACCTCCACAACTCACTCAGGGCGGGTCTACACTCATGGTTTTGAATGCTAAAAATGAGTTAAATAATGGTTGTTTATATAGCCACACGAAGTTGTTTTCTAATGTTAATAATGCATTATTAAAATGTGACACCAGATGGCACTGCAGAGCTACCCTCTTCCAGAAACTGGGTAGACCTTGTGGAAAAGGAAGCAAATGAGAAACCAAATGTATTGCTGTTTTAGAATAATTTTAATATCATTTTAAAAACTCTTAAAAGGTGAGTGTAGTTCCAGCCCCCCCCTCTCACACACGCGTCCATTGATTTCCCAGGGTCTACTCAAAATTAATTTTGGCTATCACCCTCAATTTTTTGAGAATGAGAAAACTGGCTATTTATATTTCCCTCACTGTTTCTGGCCTAGTATTTTATAATGTGTATACTATTTTGTTTTACAACTCCATAGCTGATCTTTATTTTTAAAATACCCAAATATTCCCCCTTTCAAAATATTATTGTCAATTCCAGTGTGGTGTAGTGGTTAAGAGCGGTGAACTCGTAATCTGGTGAACCTGGTTCGCATCTCCGCTCCTCCACATGCAGCTGCTGGGTGACCTTGGGCTAGTCACACTTCTCTGAAGTCTCTCAGCCCCATTCACCTCACAGAGTGTTTGTTGTGGGGGAGGAAGGGAAAGGAGATTGTTAGCCGCTTTGAGACTCCTTCGGGTAGTGATAAAGCGGGATATCAAATCCAAACTCCTCCTCCTCTTATACATGGAATTTAGTGTTTCTGACCCAATTGGACTTTGCTCACATTGGATAACCTCTTATATTGAACACACACTTACAGCCAAGCAGCTCATGGATTTGCTTAAAGAGGAAAGCCTCATGCTGTATGAGATTTCTGTAGCGTAATTTTATATTAATACATACCTTTTAAAATAGTCATATGCCTTTTTGTATTAATCTTTTTATGTGCTTGGTAGTTTAGGAAACCTGGAGTGTACATGTGTATAATATTCATACAAGTCTAATAATAAATATATAAATGCATATAATATGCACAAATTGATCATTTTTTGTGTGGATCAATACATAAACCCCTTGCTTCTTATTATAATTAAGGAGTGAGACGGTTGTCAGAAAAAAATATGTGCAGGTAATCCTGACATTCAGATTTCTGAAAACTCCCATCCCTACTCATTGGTCCATAAATCTAAGGAAATAAGCTTTCACAGATGCCCAGTTTCTGACTTTGGCTGATCAGCAGCTGCACTGCTACAGAGATGACAGTCCATTCCCTAGGCATTACTGAAAAGAAAAAGCATTAATTTTTAAGTCAAAAATTTCTTTTCTCTCAGATTCACAAGATAGATAAACCTTGCAATGTTTCAATGATATCCTTACAGAAGGCATATTCTTATACTATCATAATCACATGGTATAACTGAATGGAAAGAAAACATTATGAAGCACCTATAAATAAAACATTTAAGTAGAGTAGCAGCTCCTGCAATAGTGATACCCAACAGCAGACACTTTTATGCACAGTCTACCACCACCTATGCTTCTCCTCACCTACTAGCACAGTGGCAATAAACTCCTTTAAGTCTTTTATATGTCTTCAGTTGCCTTAGTCAGGATGACACTGGTTCCCTACTTTACCATTTCTGTGTATTTTCCTATTGTACACTGATCAGAAGAAATGAAGGGCATCTACTCTCTCTATGCAAATTTCTGAAATTCAGCCAAAAGCTTTTACATATTCTTATTTTCCTCTGGCAAATTGGTTGATTAGTGGCTGGACTAGTGACTGTTCATCAAAATATTTCCAAGTGAGTTTCTCTTCCACTGGCTCTCTTTCACCTTGCAGCACCTTGTGGTTGCATCCCCTTCACTTAAAAGTCCAATCATCAATAGTTTCAATTTGAACCACAGGGTTAGAATTAAAAGCCTCATATTTCATTCTATATTTCACAAGATGTTTGAACTAAATGAAAGTTTAAGGCAAAAATGTTAAACTGAGTTTCTGAAAATGAAAGGATGTAAACTAAAAATGTGTTTTTAAAAATAAAAGTTGATAAAGCAAGTGAAAAATAGGTAAGATAATAAATAATGGTAGGGATGTTTGAACAGATCAGATCAATCTTTTTTTATATAGACTCATTTATTGTTATTACAGAATATTCATACACAATTTTCAATACCTAAAAGGAAACTACCATAAAATTTAACAACATCAATAAACACAGTTATAGGGCAACACTGAGTACTTACTCATATCTAAATGGCATTTTGCGTAAAAATGCACAAATGATTTTAAATTTAAAGCATAAAATTAAAATAATGATGTAAATGGAAAATATACTATTTAAAAACTATATATTTTGACTGGGGGAAAATCAGTGTTACAAGATTATTGTCAAAGTACTGTCTAAGGAACAGCGTTCAAATAAAGACAATTAAAACAAGAATTTTCTTTGTGTTTGTGCTTAGACTTCATTAGTGTATATTTTTAAACTTACATTTAAGACACAATTGTAAAACAGCTACTATAATTTTTGCTTTTCTGTGGCAGTTAAACTTAAAGTGGCAGCATTTAACTTGATAATTCAGCAGATAAAGTACATATTACTCTAACTGTCATCATCATCACTATCACTAATATGACACATAGTCCATTTTCTGCAGGCCTGTCTTTTCTGCAAGCATGGTAAGAGAAGAAAGAAGCAGAAGTGTTAGTTGGAGCTGGAAAGTTTAATTATTTGTTATTTTTTTAAAATGCAAAAAAAAGAAAGATGAGATGCAACTTTTGAATTTTTAGTATGCAGAAGAATTTCAGTTAGTACAAATGTAATCCTACATTACACCACTCACTAAAATAAGTCCAAGTTTATTTTTTCTATAAATATATGCAAATCTCAAAACCTATTGCTCAAAAGACTTTGGAACTGACAAAGCAGTCACAGCTGAACCATAGCTATCTGTACTATATAAAATCTACTCTGTGTTTTCTATTTTTAGACCACATAGATTTTATAAATCAAAGTACAAAACAGGAAGGCTGTGAGTAAGAGAGCTTTATTTACACTGATCTGCATACAGATTTGCTTAATACCTTGGAATGCATAGATAAGTCTCCACAGGCAGAGGAACTCTGCATATGAAAGTTTCTGTACTCATAAATTGCTGGTTCTGCACCATAAATTGCTGGTATCAGTCAGACATTATTCAGTTCCAGAACTGCAATTTGTAAATCTGGTTTATAATAACTGCTTGGGTTTACCATAGCTGCTTCATCTTATGGTAGAGCACATGTAAGCACTCCATAAATTGAAGTCAATTGTAACGATCCTAAATTGCCTCTCCTAGTAAATTGTCAGCAGGAAAGAGGTATCAGGACTGAGCCCAAGTGTCCATTTATCCAGTTCTAATATGTGATCACAACAGACTAAATCTAAGAGTATATGTACTACTAGGGATGGTGGTGCCAATACTAGAGTTCCCTTCCTGCCAAAATCACAGGTGAGTTATAGAATGCATTTCTATGTCTGTCTCACTGAACCCTCAAGTACAGTAAAACTACTTACAGAAACCTTTAGCTGAATAAGGAGTGTCTAAACTATTATAAAATGTATTAATTAAGCAAAAATAAATCATTGTGACCAATGCTTGCACAAGCACTTTCAGATAGTAGGATGTGAACTGAGTGATTGAGGGATGTTCTCCATGCACACATGGAAGCAGTTGCTCAATTGCTTGGGAATATCCTCAAATTCCCATTTTTCACTATGAGGCCACAGATTTAACAATTTTGAACTTCCCAAAACTTTACAAAAAGGATCTGGGAATTGTTCTCAATTCAACTGTTCCAAAGGAAAACAGTAACTACACAGTGGCTTGGTTCACACATTATGCTAAACCAGACTATGTCTTAGCACGTAGGCATGAGTGTGTGAACTCCCAGAGAGAATCTTGCAGCCAATTTGCTCCTTCCATCAGTAGTCTTTGTTCCTCAACATTTCTATACACTTATTTCCCATAACTAATTCCACTAGCCACTATCATGTTTCAATTTCATAGTAAAATAAACCCCTTTATTTATTTATATATTTATTTTTCTTTTTAAATTGTTCTAGATAAAAACTAGTCAACAATGGCCAATATTCAAAATACTATGAGTTTTATAGACTATAAAAATAATTTTAAAATAAAAAAAAACCTGTATCGAAGTACTGTGAATTTCAAATAAAGACTTCTATAAATATAAAAACATTTCAAAAAGATTAAGTGCATTTTTCATCTCAATATTTATTATTTGTTGTGTCCCTTCTCATTAAGGCATCTGTGTATGTTATATAGTTAAGGCTTTAGAAAACATTTTGATATAAATTTTGTTGCTTTTTCCCACTACTTTGGATCTGTTATCCTACTTACATCCCCTCACGCTGGCCATTTCTCAAATCTCTATTTTTATTAAACAATTAAAAAATAGCACTTAGGATATGTACCTAACTTTAAGTATACTTCTATGATATCCAAGATCTCTGCAGTAAAAATACCACATGCTAGGGTTAAAACAAAGTGAAATCAGCTGCAGTGGCTGATAATTTGTTTTGTTTTTACATTCCTTCAAACCGAAGACTGCTATTTCAGCTGCCTCTCTAAACTACATTTCTAATGCATTTTAACTAAAAATTCGTATCTTGAAATCTAGCAGCTTTCTTAGGTCTAATAAACATATCTGTCTTGTGGACCGTGCTATCACAGAGAAAATGAGAGGGCCAATACAGGCCATCCGGAGCATGCAGAAATGTACATCCATAGTTCTGCACACAGACACACAAGCAACAGATGGAGAGAGAAGGATGAGCCAATAGACTGACTTATTCCCTGTTATTATAAAAGCAGATTACTTTCAAAAACTTAAATGAAAAATGTCAAATAATCTTGAAACCAACAGGTAACATATACTGTTAATGCAAATTCAAAAAATGGTCTCCACTGACTAAATACTAAAACATTCCTGAATGCATAAATAAGAATAATTGCTCCTAATATTTTTTTTTAAGAAAATATGTTTAAGTATGAAAGAGGAGTGTATGTGCATGTAAAAAGTGTACTATATAAAGTCTTCTTGAAGGTTTAGTTTCTTCACCTGTAACATTTGACTTCCAGCACCGTCTCTTAATCTGTATGGTCGAATGACTCCATCCTCACCAATGAAGCGGGGAGGACGCAAGCTCATAACATCTTCGGAAGCATTTGTAGCTCTGAGGGGGAGGAAAGTTAAGACCTTTGCATTACAGAAATAGAATAAATATTTGTATGAATATTGTAAAACGTTTTAATAAATTATAAACATCCATATAAAACAAGGTTAAATAGCTAAGCATACAAACTACTAGTCAGCAGTGACAGGGTTTAACAGATAAGTAGCCGTGTTGGTCTGCTGTAGTCGAAACAAAATAAAAATATTCCTTCCAGTAGCACCTTAGAGACCAACTAAGTTTGTTCTTCGTATGAGCTTTCGTGTGTATGCACACGAAAGCTCATACCAAGAACAAACTTAGTTGGTCTCTAAGGTGCTACTGGAAGGGTTTAACAGAGTAACATTGTCCCTGCTGCAGTGAGATCTCTGCTGCTTGTGCTGGTCAGGCCAGTGGGGAGGGCAGGGAAAAGTGTTGCTATGCCACCTCCATGGCTGGCACAGCAAAAAGGATCAGGTGAGGCCTGTTGCCATCACAAGGTGGCAGCAGGGCCAGCTCAGAAACCAGTGGATCCTTTGCCTCCTCCCCATTTCAGAGGTTTCCACTATCTGACAGTCTTTGGGTGAGCACACTGAACCACTGGCTGAAAGAAGCATTATCCCAACCCACTCCAGCCCAACTGATTGCAACTAAAGATAGGTAAGATGTTATTTATTCTTCAGAATTCTTTTCTGGGGCCAGTGTTCTTCAGTGTATTTGTTAACAAATTGTAAACTGACACACTGCCATGGAAAAATAGAACTATATTATTCTCGGTGGTGGCGCCCGCCCTGTGGAACACCCTCCCATCAGATGTAAAGGAAATAAACAACTATCTGACTTTTAGAAGACATCTGAAGGGAGCCCTGTTCAGGGAAGTTTTTAATGTTTGATGTTTTATTCTGTTTTTAATCTGTTGGGAGCTGCCCAGAATGGCTGGGGAAACCCAGCCAGATGTGCAGGGTATAAGTAATAAATTGTTGTTGTTGTTAGTTGTAGTAGTAGTAGTAAAATTAGGGCTGAGGAGATACAATGTGACAATGTTTATAGTGTCTATATTTTAACCGCTGAAAGTTGAGGACCAATACCCTCTTGACTGAAAATTGGTAATATACTTTAATAGGGAGTGGCCCCACAAATAAATGTATTTTTACTCAAAAGAAATAACCATTTCAAGGAGAATTAATAGGACTCCAGTCCTGACTGTCAAACAATATGAATGTATTTTTAAAACTATGTTTAGAACTGGCTAATTTCTTTTAAAAGAAAAATCTTGATCAATGTTCATAATGTCGTCTGTGGCAGATACGACTCTCTTCTTCCCCACACTACTTTCCCCACTGAGAATCGCCTCTCACCCCCTGATCCAGTTTCCACAGAACCTTCAGGAAAATAGTAGCTTGGGGAGATATATTAACCAGCAAGGGCACCGTTTCTGGAAAATGTATCAATATAAGTAAACAACTAAGGAATAAAAGAAGGGTGGCAAATAAGCAGAACGACCAAACGAAAAAACCACAATGTGTGGACAAATAAAGAACTTTAAAACTAAAACGACAATAAGGGAAATCTAAAGAAAAAATGGGGTTCAGAAACTAGTAAAAAACTTAGCTGAGTCGGGAGAGCCGGGAGGAACGTACTGCCTGTGTCTAGATAGGAGGAAAAACTGAGGGAGTCCAGCCTGCTTTCCACAAGTCTTTGCTCCTGTCTAGTGTCTCGCGACAGGTTAAACACCCTTTCCATTGGATATGATGCTCCACGAACTAAAACTAGCTCCAGTAGGCTCAAGTAGGTAGCCGTGTTGGTCTGACACAGTCGAAAGCACATGGAAGCTCATACCAAGAACAAACTTAGTTGGTCTCTAAGGTGCCACTGGACAATTTTTTTTATTTTTTTAATATATATTTCTAGCTCTAGTAAGTGTATTTCCCATAGCATGGGTGTACCAAGAGCCAGTGGAGATCTGATTCATCAAGTAGTACTTTTCCTTCCTTCCTAGCAGCAGCATGGAATGCTGGGAAAGAACACTGAGAGCAGGGGGGGGGGGGCTGAATATCTCTTTTATGGGGGAGGCTCTCTCACCACAAAAGAAAATAAAACACAACGGTTCATAACAGCAAATTTCACATAATTCTCTTAGTATGCTATGGTTTTTTTCTTTGTAGTTTTTACTGGTATGAACTATGACAATCTGAAGGCACAGCAAAAAAAAAAGAATGGAGTAAGACGTAAGTGTTATTGCTTTTTAGTAAAACTTTTTTGAAAAGGCAAAGAAGGAATAAAGGAGAGGGAAATACAGCGAAAAGAAAGAACCTGAACTCAAAAGGCAAATAAATACTGTAGAGTAGAAAAAAACACCTATGCCTTGGGAAATGACAGGAACTAAAGTGAAGGAGTCCAAAGGGCAGAGCACATGCAACTTAGCTAACCTCAACATGTGCCTGTCTTGGATGAATTACAGAACACAACTGTCTACATTGATGTCTCCTATGCCAAGCTGAGAAACATACAGTAACACATAATGACAATATTTAAAATTATATTCTTTCAAGTACTTCTATTCCAAGCTAATAATATGTTTCATATTTAGGGGAAATATTTCAAGCAAAAGTAATACAAGTATTATAAAATGAAACTTATCATGTGTGCAACTGTTGATTTTTTTAAAAATTGAAGAAGTTGTTCTCATTTTATTTAAAGTACCTGTGTTATCAGCGCTGATAATTTTATTAAGGAATGTTTAAATAAAATTACTGATCAAGGGCTGAAATGTGAACAGTATGGCGCAGTCACTTTGTGATGGTGGTGGTCACAAATAATGGTATTAAATACATTCCTACCTTTTAATTCCCTGAAAGGTGCTGCTAGCCATATCTATTATTCCTCCAGTGGGTCTTGCTACAGCTCCCACTAATCCTTTTCCAACGCCTTTGAAGAAACCTGTTGCTCCTTCTTTCTGGGCTCCTAGAAAACAATGACAGCAGCAAACAACAAAACATAAAACAGAATCACAGCATCACAGAATTGTAGAGTTGGGAAGGACCCAGAGAATCATCTAGCCCAACCCCTTGCAATGCAGGACTATGCAGCTGCCCCATATGGGGATTGAACCTGCAACCTTGGTGTTATCAGCACCACACTCTAACAAATAAATGAACATATTTTTAAAGAAAGCATCTCTTAGGATTTGCTACAATTAAGGCTGAGGTGTGAGTTATTTCATAAACTTTTCCAGCTTAAAGGAGGGCTGTGGGAGAGGAAGAGTATAAAAGGTTTCACAAAATGCATGCTTCCTGTATCATTGAGGATATTTGGATCCAAATCAGAGTACAAACAGTACTTTCAGCCCTCAGTCTGGTCCTGAATTTAAAGGAATAAGGGGAAAATATTGTCCAACAGCAGCAGGGAATGTGGTAAGTGCTGGTAATGGTGAAAAAACTTCACCCCTCTCTGTAAATTCTCCTAAATATTATCAAAATGCACTCCCATCCAATCACAGCCTGCAAACTGGTAGATAGACAGGAGGCTATTTTGGCTTAGAGCTAATTAAAACTATGACACACCATTATAACAATTGTAAACATACATTATTTTTTTCTGTTTTGCTTCTTTTGTCAGCAGCAGGTAAAAAGTAGCTTGTTTGTTTTTCACATAAAGTATATCTCAGCAAATAGCAGCTTTAGGTTCAAATAACACAGTACGAACTTAGAGAACGATCATACCTCTTATTGGCTTTGTTACTATTCCTGTTATTCCACTGACAAAACCCTGTAAGTTAAAACAAAATGGTATCTCAATTTTGTTCCAAAATGGATTTCTCAGCGTGATTTAAGACTGTAAAGTTGATTATATAATAATAATAATTTATTATTTATACCCCGCCCATCTGGTTGGGTTTCCCCAGCCACTCTGGGTGGCTTCCAGCAAAATATTAAAATACAATAATTCATCAAATAAGAAAAAGCTTCCCTAAACAGGGTTGCCTTCAGATGTCTTCTAAAAGTCAGATAGTTGTTTATTTCTTTGACATCTGGTGGGAGGGCATTCGAAAGGGTGGGTGCCACTACCAAGAAGGCCCTCTGCCTGGTTCCCTGTATCTTTGCTTCTCACAGCGAGGGAACTGCCAGAAGGCCCTCGGCGCTGGACCTCAGTGTCTGGGCAGAATGATGGGGCTGGAGATGCTTCTTCAGGTATACTGGGTCAAGGCCGTTTAGGGCTTTACAGGTCAGCACCAACACTCTGAATTGTGTCTGGAAACGTACTGGGAGCCAATGTAGGTATTTCAGGACCAGCATTACGTGGTTTCGGCAGCTGCTCCCAGTCACCAGTCTAGCTGCCGCATTCTGGATTAGTTGTAGTTTCCGGGTTACCTTCAAAGGTATCCCCACATAGAGCGCATTGCAGTAATCCAAGCAGGAGATAACCAGAGCATGCACCACTCTGGCAAGACAGTCCACAGGCAGGTAGGGTCTCAGCTGGCATACCAGATGGAGCTGGTAGACAGCTGCCCTGGACACAGAACTGACCTGTGCCTCCATGGACAGCTGTGAGTCCAAAATGACTCCCAGGCTGCACACCTGGTCATTCAGAGGCACAGTTACCACATTCAGGACCAGGGTATCCTCGATACCCACCCGCCCCAGCCCCCCAAAACAGTACTTCTGTTTTGTCAGGATTCAACCTCAATCTGTTAGCCGCCATCCATCCTCCAACTGCCTCCAGACACTCACACAGGACCTTCACCGCCTTCACTGGTTCTGATTTAAAAGAGAGGCAGAGCTGGGTATCATCCGCATACTGATGAACACCCAGCCCAAACCCCCTGATGATCTCTCCTAGCAGCTTCATGTAGATGTTAAAAAGCATGGGGGAGAGGACGGAACCTTGAGGCACCCCACAAGTGAGAGCCCAGGGGTCTGAACACTCATTTGCCAAAGTACTGGAGCAGGCATAGGCAAACTCCGGCCCTCCAGATGTTTTGGAACTACAATTCCCATAATCCCTAACTAACAGGACCAGTGGTCAGGGATGATGGGAATTGTAGTCTCAAAACATCTGGAGGGCCGGAGTTTGCCTATGCCTGTACTGGAGCATAAAGATAATGGAGACTGAATTCCTAATATATTTCAATCTTACCTTAAGGACAGCATGGATCAATAGCAAATGGTGTGGTGGGGCCAGCTCACCTGACCTCCTGACAGCTGAGTCACTGCTGTTTGCAGCCACACTATTTGCATTACACCAACCTCCCCACTACTCTTCCCTCTTTTGCAAGGGAGCAGCAACTCTGCTGTCAGAAACCCATCATGTTCACTTCTGGTGTGAATGAGAATAAAATTTATGCAGTTTGTGACTGCAACTCTGCTCTCTGCCAAAAAACTAGTGTTGAAACCATTCAACCTATCAATATTAAAATATGTTATGTGATGTTTCTTACAGATACCAAGCCTTTTCCACCACGAGTGATACCCTCTTTCAGGCCAGTAGGCTGCCTATTCATGGCTTCCCTTCGCTTCTGCTGATAGTCTTCATCCATAGTTATTGCTGCTACTCCTTTAGCCATAGCACCAGTTATTCTTGATGCTGCACCAGCTAATCCACCTATTAGCATAAGAGATTTAATGAAAAATATTCAATGTTTTAAAGAGTAAAACATACTAAGATTACTTTTGCAGCTTTTACCTATGTGTAAACAAAATGACAGCTTACCAACAGCACCACCAACTAGGGCTTTAAGACCCAGTGCCATTCCTTCTACAAACTCTTCTGGACCCTGGATAGCCCCCTAAGAAGAAGAAAGACAAATATCTTTAAAATATTCTGATTTATAACCTACAACCAATTCTTTTCTGCTAAGAATAATACAATTGTAGAATTGGAAGGGATCTCTAGGGTCATCTAATCCAACCCCCTGCAATGCAGGAATCTCAGCGAAAGCATCCAGGACAGATGACCATCCAACATCCCGAGGGAGACTGTTCCACTGTTGAACAGCTCTTACTGTCAGAAAGCTCTTCCTGATGTTTCGTCGGAATCTTCCATGTGACAGTCCGTCAGATATTTGAAGATGGGTATTGTATCTCTTCTCAATCTCCTCTTTTCCAGGCTAAATATCCCTCCTTCAACCTTCCCCCATACGCCTTGGCTTACAGACCCTTGATCATCTTAGATGCCCTCCGCGGCACACATTACAGCTTGTCCAAATTCTTCTTAAATTTTAGTGTCCGGAATTGGACACAGTATTCCAGGTGTGGTCTGACCAAGGCAGAATAGAGAGGTACTATTACTTCCCTTGACCTGGACACTTTACTTCTGTTGATGCAGCCTAGAATAGCATTAGCTTTGTTTTTGCTGCTGTATCACACTGTTGACTCGTGCTAAGCTTGTGGTCCACCAAGATCCCTAGATTCTCACTCCTCAAATATTTATAAAGAGTCCACCCTAGCAGTTTGTGGTTTAGTCGTGCCCGACTCTTCGTGACCCCATGGACCAGAGTACGCCAGGCACTCCTGTCTTCCACTGCCTCCCGCAGTTTGTTCAAACTCATGTTAGTAGCTTCGAGAACACTGTCCGTCATCCCCTTCTCCTTGTGCCCTCAATCTTTCCCAACATCAGGGTCTTTTCCAGGGAGTCTTCTCTTCTCAAGAGGTGGCCAAAGTATTGGAGCCTCAGCTTCAGGATCTGTCCTTCCAGTGAGCACTCAGGGCTGATTTCCTTAAGAATGGATAGGTTTGATCTTCTTGCAGTCCATGGGACTCTCAAGAGTCTCCTCCAGCACCATAATTCAAAAGCATCAATTCTTCGGAGATCAGCCTTCTTTATGGTCCATCTCTCACTTCCATACATCATTACTGGGAAAACCATAGCTTTAACTATACGGACCTTTGTCAGCAAGGTGATGTCTCTGCTTTTTAAGATGCTGTCTAAGTTTGTCATCACTTTTCTCCCAAGAAGCAGGAAATTCAATACTGCCATCTCCACATGGACATAAACTGTTTTCCAGCGGAACTTTTTGAAATCAACCCTCAAGTACAGTATGTTCAATCTTGCATAAGTGAAAGCATGTCTGTATTTTGGAACTGTTAAATTTTGCAAGTAGGGTGTCAATGAGACTAGGTGAGAAATAATCATACCATGGACAACATTTCCTTATGGTGGCCATATTATTTTGTCGTTCAATGTCATATAGGCACTGTCCAATTAAATTCTTTGCTGAAGCCCAATGTTAATCATTGTTGTGGTGATAAACCAGAGGAATAAAGCTTTTGGATGACAAATTTTAGTCCAGGCGCTCTCATGACAGTCTTGCAATACTCTAAAGGACATCTAACACTAATTTGTTCCTTCCACAGTGATTAGGCCTTCAAAAACTCAGTATCTCTCTACACTTTTGGCAAAATTTTATGTGAAGTGGCTGTTGCCTTCCACTGCAAATATTTACATACTAGTACATCCAGTCTTACATTGCCTTGGGGAAAAACTAGGTTGAGAACACACCTGGTAAGGTTCATAGAAGAATGCTTCAACTCCTTCAGACAAGTCTCTTATGAATCCAAATGGATTGCCCAAAACATCCAGTCCAAGAATAAGAACATACATTTGCTTAATAGCCTAAAATGCAAATCAACATGTTATAGAAAATATATATTTAAAGCATATAATTTCAATCTACAAATAACTCATTTTTGTGAGTCTGTCAATGCAGCTATTTATTATTATTAATTAAATTTGTATACCACCCTTTAGCCTATGCTCCCAGGATGGTTCATAACAGAAAAATACAAAACGAGAATACAAAATAAATAATAAAATGCAAACAAACCCACAAACCCCTCCCACAAACACATTTAAAAACCCATAGAACCAACCAAATGCCTGCTTAAAGAGATTTTTTTTTTGCCTGGCTGGCACCTAAAGTTATGTAATGAAGGTGCCAAGCAAAATGGTCAATTCATGTTAGGTTCATGATATACTAACCTGCTTTGAGTAATGCATAACTACAGCCCACTGCAGTTGCTCTGTAGTACAAAAGTGGTAGTTGAGCTCAAAGAATGCCAATCTAGAACAAATAAATTACATTAAAAAGGCAAAATAAAATATATACTGTATGTAATATTTTAATTAAAATTAACTGAGTGAATATTCTACTTACTTAAGAACAACATCCTGCACATCTGTGAGTGTGGCCCCAATACTCTTTAACAAGAGGTTTAAGGACTGAACTGGAATTAGCTCCTTGTGTGTCTCTTCCTTGTTGCTATCTTCTCCAGGAGTGCTAAGTGAAAAACTTAAGTGTAACTGAAATGAGAAAGGGGGGGGGGGGAATGAAAATATGGAAAACACCAGTAGTATGTGGGATGCTACCTTAGACCTTAAAAATATTTTTGCTATGATATTGCATTATTATATCTTACATATACCGGTAAGTCAGCTTGATAAGAATGTTTACCTCTGCTATTGTACAAAAATATTAACCATAAACTAGTATGGTACAAAGTGTATGACTGGGACTATGGATATGAGGTTTCAAATCCTCAAATGAGACCTTGAGATAAGGATATATATTGCTGGGCATCTCTCTCACTAGATGTCCTGGGGCTCTTGTGTTGTGATGTGCTTCCATACAAGAGCTGCCGTGCACTTTTGAGGCATTGGTCTTGCAAGATCAGCTGCAGCAAAACTAAAACTATTATTATTATTTATTAAATTTGTACACAGCCCTTCAGCTGAAGATCACAGGGTGATTCGCAACATTAAAATATAAAATGAGAATACATATTAAATAAAAACATACCAATAACTCCCCTTCCACAAACATATTTAAAAGGCCATAGAATGTTAATCAGCCCAAGGCCTAGTGATAGAGAAATGTTTTCACCTGGCACCTAAAGACATGTAATGAAGGCACCAGGCAAGCCTCCCTGGGGAGAGCATTCCACAGATGGGAAGTCATCAAAGTAAAGGCCTGTTCTTCTGTTGCCACCCTCCGTACTTCTCATGGAGGGGGCACATAAAGAGCCTCAGACGATGATTGTGGGGTGTGGGTCGGTTCATATGGGAAATGGAGGACCTTGAGGTATTGTGGTCCTGAGCCATTTAAGGCTTTATAGGTCAAAACTAGCACTCTGAATTAAGCCTGGAAACTAATTGGCAGCCAGTGCAGTCAGGCTGGAATCTGTCTAATATACTCAAACCGACTTGCCTTGGTGAGCAACCTGTCCACTGAATTCTGCACCAACTGAGGTTTCCAAACTGTCTTCAGAGGCAGCCCTAATCTAACCTAGAGGTTACCAGACCATAGACTGAAGTTAGGCTACCCCTGGCCAGATAAGAGGCACAGCTGAGCCACCAGCTGAAGCTGATGGAAGGCACTCTGCGTTACCAAGCCCATCTGATTCTCAAATGACAGCAAAGGACCCAGGAGTAACCCCAGACTGCGAACCCACTCCTTCAGAGGGAGTGTAACCCCATCAAGAGCAGACATCTCCCATCCATCTGGCAGTACAGAACCACCCCCTAACAGTGACTCAGTCTTATCTGGATTGAGCTTTAGTTTGTTGGCTCTCATCCAGTCCATCACTGAGGCAAGAGAATGGTCCAGCACATCCACTGCCTCACCTGCAGATGTAAAGGAGAAATAGAACTGTGTACCATCAGCATATTGCTGACATACTCCGAGACTCCATATAACCCCACTCAGTGGTTTCATGTAGATGGTAAACAGCAAAGGGGATAACATTGAACTCTGAGGAATGCAACACTGAAGGTTCTACAGGACCAAAGAGTACTCCCCAAGCATCACCCACTGGAAACAACCATCCAAGAAGGACTGGAACCACCACAGAGTAGTGCCACCTACCCCTAACTTGGACAGCCCCTCCAGAAGGATACAATGGTTGATGATATTGAAAGCTACTGAGAAGTCGAGGAGAATTAACAAGGACACATTTCCCCTGTTTCTCTCCAGGCAAAACTCATACAGTGCAACCAAAGCAATTTCTGTGCCAAAACTGGGCTTAAACCCTGACTGAAATGGATCTAGAAAAAATCAGTTTCCTCCAAGAGCACCTGGATCTGGTCCATGACCACCTGCTCAAGAACCTTGCTGAAGAAGGGGAGATTGGCAACTGGCTTACTGGCAACTGAATCTAGTTACTTAGAATTTCCGAATCCAGGGAGGATTTCTTAAGGAGTGGTTTTACCAGTGATTTTTAAACACTGATCAACATTTAAACTAAACACTATAGCATTTTAACTCCATTTTAATTATAAAGGTAAAAGTGGGAGAGTATTACGACCCAAGAATCTCAGGCTTAAAGTGAGATCTTGTATTTATTCAGAAGTGAACCCCTTTCAATACCCCTGTACTGTGTGGGTAGGATTGAAGCCTTCTCTAGCCAACCAGCAATTAGAATATGAATCAAAGTGGTCTTTAAAGAGCTAGTCTGGCTTAATGTTTAAACATGCTGTAGGGTTCTCAGAGCTTAATGGGGGGGGGGGGGAGAGAGAGATGAGGTAAAGGGCTAGAAATTCAAATATTCACACAAGGATTGCTCTGCCAAGGAATCAGAATCTGAGTCTGCTCTGTCCAGACCGCCCTTCCTTTTTTTTTTTAAAAAAAATAATATTTATTAAATTTTACAAATTTTTGAAGGCTTACATCATCATGGTTAAACTTTCTTGGGCTCCTCCTCTCTCACTCAGAGGAGCCCCTTTACATCAGTTCATCCCCCCCCCCCTCACAGAGGAATACAGTTCATTATTTCGTTTAACCTTATAACATTTCTAATCTTGCCTGATCTTGTCCCATTCTCCTGGGTCAAGCTATCTATATCCTTAATGTTGGTTTGGACTTCCCCGTCTCCCTTACATTGGTTGCATCATTAATTCTTGTTCCTCAGGTTTCTTCTCATCATTTAAAACATAATTATTTATCTGATATCTTTAGTTCTAATTTTAAATACATTCACATCATCTTATCTAATCTTCCTTCCAGACCGTCCTTCCTGTCCTTTGGGGGCACATCTCCCACAGCAGCAATGGACACTGACTCCAACTTAAAAAGGGGCAGTGTCTGTAGCAACATGTGCAGCACAGATTCCCAGCCTTCTCGGGGTAGAAGGGCTGTGAATGCATTGTTGCTCAAAGGAAAGGATATGGATGTATAAAAATCACTGCAGTTGGGCTGTCTGTAGGTAGAGTATGAATGGGCTGGAAGCTGTGCTCCATTCTGAGTAAAGTGGGGTTTCATGCATTAATATACCGGTAATCACCTTCATCTTCACTCTTGTTCATTGGCTGCATATTTAAATATCCAAACATAACAGTTATGACATACACATACCTTGATTGGAGAAATATGAAAATATTCATATAGGCTGATTTGTGATGTATCTGTTGATGATATATTCTTCAATTCCTCGTGTACAGATTCTACATCCTTTTTGAAGAGTTCTATCTGTGAAGATAAATAATAAATAAATAATAATAATAATAATAATAATAATAATAATAATAATAATAATAATAATAATATATTACTTATGCCCTGCCCATCTACCTGGGTTTCCCCAGCCACTCTAGGTGGCTTCCAACAAGAGATTAAAAATACATTAAAACATCAGTCATTAAAAAGTCCCCTAAACAGGGCTGTTGTGGCGTTTGCCCAATCATTATGGAGATGTCTGTACAGGGGGGGAGAAAGGGTTAATAGGCTGACCAATAAGAAAGCCTAGGGGCGGAGTCTAACTGTGTTTAAGGCTCAGCACAGGGGTTTTGGCAGTTAGTTCAGTTGAAAATAGGGAGACAGTTGGTTTCTTGTGGGTGGAAGGCATAGGAGTCAGAGTGGTTTAGAGACAGAGAGGAGACACAGAGAGAGAGTGAATCGGATTACAGTGTTTCAAAGTATTTAAAACTTGTCTGCGTTCATAATAAACTGGATTCTTTGTTAATACGTTACAACCTGACTGAGTCTGAATATATTACCAGGGAGAACCTGGTTGGTGGCAGCGGATTAGTGGTGGCACAGGGTCATAGTCCGTTGAACGACCGGGGGCTCTGTGTGATCGCCACAGCTGCCTTCAGATGTCTTCTAAAAGTCAAATAGTTGTTTATTTCTTTGACATCTGATGGGAGGGCATTCCACAGGGTGGGCACCACTACCGAGAAGGCCCTCTGCCTGGTTCCCTGTTACTTTGCTTTTCACAGTGAGGGAACCGCCAGAAGGCCCTCGGTGCTGGACCTCAGTGTCCAGGCAGAATGATTGGGGTGGAGATGCTCCTTTAGGTATACTGGGCCGATATTAACTTAAAACCAGCATTTCTTAAAGCCAAAATATACACTACCAGTTTTATGGCAAATGGAATATATAGCTATTCTGTTGATTTTAAAGAACCTTCCGGGTTGATGTCAATGTGTAGAAATATTTCATGTTTTATTTCTTATTTGATGACAAACAGTGTTTGACCTTGTTTATATGTCCAATGTAGCACATGTTCCATATTTCTCATTAAGCACCATTTGGTACAAAATATTCAATAGTCTATGAAAAAATTGAGCCAACACACATTATGGTTTGTTGCTTTTTAACTCCATTGAACAGCAATTCGTACCTCTTGATCTTTGGGCACTTCGTCTGCAAGTGTAAAGAAATCAGCCAATGCATAAAGAAACCCAAGATCTAATCGGAGATCCATCTCTTGAATTAGGACCTTAAAATACCTGCAAAAGAGTTTAAAACTGTCACATTGCAGAAGCTTTTTTGTTGTTTTGTTTTGTTAGTAATGTCTTTGCCTTTAAAATCCACCAGTTCATAAAAATATTAAAAAATTCAATTAATGAAAGACAATATTGAAGCACAATCTTATGCACATTTGGGCAGATATTAGTCCCACACTGTTCAATGGTGCTTATTCCTAATACGGAGTACACAGGATTGTAGGCCAAGTGATTTTAAAAAGTTTGATTGGTACTTACCTGAAGCGTAGATTTGTGAGGGTGTCATGCAGGCACTGGGTTGGGTAACATCCTTTGTCATGTGACAAGGCAGGAGCCAAGAATTCTGGGAAGTGGGCTGTCCTATCTCCAGTTTACACCCTCACCAAGCTCGACAGTCACCAGTCTCGTATGAAGGAAAAGTTAGGAAAGCATACAGCATGTGACAAGAAATATTACCCAACCCAGTGCCTGCATGACACCAGAAATAAATTAACACTAAGTTCCAACCGAATCCATATGGATTAAGTAGAAAGGAAGTCTAGATTTAAGAATGAAAAAGGAATATATACTTACTTTATACGTGATATTTGAGAATGTCCTGCAGTTCTCATGACAATACTGACATCAGTAAAGGGTTTGGGTTCTATGAAAATTCCAAACAGGAAACAGGAGTGTGTAAAAATGACTCATACTTATGTAGGATTCAATTTATTTTGACATGTAAACCATAATATATAGAACTGAGTTCATTTGCAAAGGATATAATGGAAGGGTTGGACAAACCAATGGTCTAAAGTATTAGAGGCATATATGGGAAGAAATGACTCTACTTTCTAAAATGAGGAGTGCACATCCACAAATATTTTCAATCTAAATTCAGCAGATATACACTGACTGTGAACAGTTTAATGAAGTTACATATAAGTTATTTTCAAATTCCAACTGCATCAATTGTATAGTTCTCAAAATAAGTTCTAGGTTTCCTAAGGGCACGGAGTCCTTTGCTGTTCCCCAATCCATCCTAGGAGAACATTCTTGCTTGACAATCATACATTGTCTGCAAGTGTTACCTACAGCTAACAGATTTCAGGGAAAGGTGGTGAATCCTTCATTGCCCCAGAACGAGGACCATGGAAAATACAAGTGGCAGAAGCTGTGTCTCGCCCACAGATTACTTCCAGATTAGGATTGGAGATCACTTTGCTTCCTAAAGAGACTATATATAGCAATGTATGACTGGTCTTGTTCTTTGACAAGAACATATTGTCGTTAAAAAAGAAAAGACAAATGTTTGCATAATATGCTTTCATGAAATGCTGAGACATTTCAACCTCTAGCAAATTTAGGACTATGCAAACCCATCAAAAATGTAGTTTATTTTCTAATCTTACTATGAATGACTCCCCCCCATGAAGATCTCAATGTTTCATTCTTCTTAATTATTAGATGCAGAAAAATAATAACAATGCATTAAACTGTATTAACAAACCTGAATCCAAGGAGATGGACTTGGGAGGTTTAATAGGATAGAACACAAAGGGAAATATGGCTCCAGGAATCTGGTTTTGTATCTGATAAGGGTAATGACAATATGATGCATGTTAGATGTTCATTTGCAAATGCTTATTTTTGTCCTAATTTACAGTTATACTGGCTATACCATAACTTCCTATTAGCTTCTCCATGAAGGCTGAATTCTAAATGTTGAATGTCTGTACATCATTTAACCTATATTATTCTGAATTCTGATATTTGTAAGATGAATTGAATAAAATACTTGGAACTTAATACACTTTACACAAACTTCCATTTTCAAATTTTTGTCATCTGAAAATTAAAAAATGTTTTTTATTTTAAGAATGCTTTCAAGAAGCCCAGTTTATACTGATTGTGTTATTTCTGAAATATTTATTTTATAAAATTTATATACAGCTTGATTGTAGAAAACCTCAAAGTGATTTACAGAAAAAATAAAACAGCAAGGTTATTAGTAAAAACAATTTAAACATTCAAAAAAATAAATCAACTAAAAACACAACAGCATTCTAAATATCTAGGTAGGCTTGTCTAAACAAAAATGTTTTTAGCAGGTGCCAAAAAGACTACAGGGAAGGCACCTGGCTAATGTCATAGAGTTCAAAAATGTAGATGCTGTCACACTAAAATATTGATTTCTTACAAATTTCTTACAAATGTGGAATGGATATTATGTGGCACCTGTAACAGTACCAGTTCTTCAGATTGAAGTGGTCAAGAGGGCATAATTGCATGGGTTTGATCACAATCAGAGAAGTCCCACTGAAATTAATGGTCATGACCAAGGCACAAGGACTATCTCTGCATCCATAGTCTGGCAACTCATCATGTTGGAAAGTGGGGCAGGCAGACTGGCTAGCCATGGCTGTGAGAGCAGATCAGGATCCAGCAAATACTGGGCTGGCTCAGCTCTGCCCTCAGGACACCTCATTTTGAGGTTATGTGCTGGGGCCTGACAGTAGGGATACCTCCAGATACCTTCTGCATGCATGTTCAGGACATGAATGGGGCTATCTGTACCGCTGGAATGATGGCAGAAGCAGAAGTGAGCAGAGGGATGCCTCTGCTGAATCCCACCTCATCCCCACAGCCCAGAGTAACTTTGGATTGCAGCCCAACTTAGCATATTAATTTCAGGTCCTGAACAGAATTTAGTTGTGTGCAATCCATTATCTGTAAAAACAGAATTTTGTCTTACTGTGAATTTCTGTTTACTGGGAATGACAGATGACATTCCTCATATACCTCCGGGATGGTGCTTACTCTTTTCCTGATGGGCATTCTATGGGCCTTATGCGCTTCTGACTTCTGTGTTTACGACAAGGGAAGGAGTCCTTAACCTCTTTGTGAATGCAGAAGTGTACCCATGAGAGGAAACCCATACGACTCACACAGAAAGCAGCATGACTCACCCCACCTGCAGAATGAGAGTGTGAATCAGAAGCTCCTGCCTAATATTATCAGGCACTGCAAGAGAAGGTGACATTGGAGTCTGACCAGTAGCCTCCTGTATAATCTTCATGGTCAGAGGTGCAGAAGCAACAGGCAAAGCCATAACGATTATGCAGGAGCACAGCCAAAAGGGAAGGAAGCCGCTGGTAATGCACAAACTGTCCATGCACTGATCAACCCCCCAGAAATTTGAAAGGCAGAGGGTGTTGAAAGGATTAAAGAAAGCTGAAATTCAAAGCACACTGATCAATGATGCAGGGCGGGGCAGGAACCAAGCAATCATGCTGTGCTTTGGTGTGCAAAAATGCTTAATTAATGGCACGGGGCAGGCAACATACTGATCAAAGAGAAAGTGGTGCTCCCACTTAGGTAGGTTGTTTTATGAGCAACAAGTGTTTAAACAAAATGGTGGCTCTGCTCAGTATTGTAAATGAGGGACCTGCTAAGCTTCGTGCTCTTCAGAAATCAAAGTAAGGGCTCCCAGGGAACTGTGATGAAGTCAAAACACCCCTTGTGAAGACACATTTCTCCCTCAGACCACAAGGGGAAAACGGGGGGGGGGGGGATAAAAAAGAAATGAAGCATACACACAAACACACAGAGGGCAAAGGAGTAATGTACTGAAATAAAATACAACCAAAACAGTAGTAACAGTTAAAAACACCAACTCACAAAATACGCAATAAGAAAAGCGCAAGACCAAGAAAAACCAAATATTCAAGAGAGAACAAGAGGCTCCAACCATCACCATCTGCAGGCAGGGTCAGTCTGGTGAGGGGGATGATTCCTTCCCTTGGGAGAGGAGGCAAAAGACTTCAGTGGACCCTGCCTATTCTTTCCAGCAGGAGGCATCCCTATGAGGAATGTCATCCATCATTCTCAGGTAAAAACCCTGAAAGCTACTTTATTATCTTTATTGTCTCAATTATGATGTTAAATTAAAGGGTTTTGAATATTCTTTATTGGTAACCTTGAAACATACTTGTATTCTATAAATCTGGACTCTGAAGGATGACTGATGTTCAGATGTACTATATTGTACTTTTAAAGCTGGCAAGAAGCTTCTTCTCACAGGGATTTCAGTTGGTTGAAGCATTTTCATGTTATTACCAGTAGGTGTCAAGCAGACCTGTCATATTAAAAGGAAAAAGATGTAAAGATCTTAATGACATTTCTTATAAATCTTTCAAATACAACGTGAGTCAGAATCTAGCCAAATATAACCACTTAAGTGTCAGTGATATTTAAGGGACACATTTAAGCAAGTACTTAAGCAGCAGTAGAGAATCATTTTTCTTTCAAGGGCTACTGACACATGACAGAAGTCAACCGGGGCGCTTAGCGGATGCTAGATGTGGTCAAAGCCAAAAATATGTGCAGTCTGTAACATGACAGAAGTGTACAACTCTTTCTACCTCCCTGTCACCCCATCCTTTTAGTACATCTCATGCACATACATGTAAAGCAGAAGAGGAAGAAGTACTCAGAGGAGCTGCCTGGAGAGAATGGGTGGTGACAGAAGAATGCTTTGAATAGAAGCCCTTGTAGAATCAGCAACAGTTCCACTACCTCCTTTGGGAGAATAGATTCAATCTCTTCCTTTAAAGAAAGAGTAGAGCTGGAGGTATTTAACAGAAGAACAATTTGATCACATACATGGCCTTTGGGCGCTCATCCCCTTTTGCATGGTGTATGCAATCAAATTATTATTGCTTTCTTAGACAGATTTTGTTTGTTGGTTAGGCACCTCCAACTCCTTCTTTAAAGGAAGATGGAAGCTAGGGAGGGGTGTGTGAAGAAACTAGCCTACTAGTACTTGTAAAAGTACAATTTACATTAGTTGCTCTGCCCACATTTGTCTCTGGCACCACCCACCATGCAGCCCTCAAGAGAATGCAAGTCATGGACTAAAAAAGCTTCCCCATCCCAGTCTATGATGATGGCATGTCACATTGAACTGAAGTTCCAGGCAAACACAAGTGGTTATGGCACATATGCTTGCTAAAATGCTGGCAATGGGGGGGCACATATTCATTATACCTCTATCACCAAGGCAGAGGGGGCAAAAGTCATGCCTATTGGTGGTGGTGGGGCAGTAGATTACTATAAGCAGAATCCTCCTAAAAATGTGCCTGTTGCAACACATGTGCCCACTTAAGTGCAGCAAAGGCACCAACAGTGCAAATGGACCAAAACATAAATATTCAGAATACGTAGAAGAAACAAATTAAAAAGAAAAGAAGCAGGAACAAAGGGCCTACCTCATACTTTCTCAGAGGAAAGGTGGCATTCACTCTTGTGGTGGTCAAGAATAAACTTTTACCTATTACTAAAAAGTTCTAAATTTTGCTCTGCCCAGGTGCAGAATCCATGGGTGGAACCCAGCATAGAGCCAGGGCAAACGTTTTATCAGCCGAAGGATTTCTCTTTGTACAACAGGATGTTCTCCCCCCTATTCCCCGCCATGTGCCCCCCTAAATCTGGAGATTTAGGGGGTGGGGGGAGGAAAGGGGGGAGAGTACCATTGTATAAGCAGAAATCCTTATGCTGACAAGATGCATTGGTAGAATACTGCAGGACAATATAGAGATCATGAAGGAGAACCACAACTGCTGAGAACCAGGGGTCAGGGTGCTCATGCCTTTCCCCGCTCCCAGACAGCAGGAGGCAGATGAAAGTCGTAACTCTATGCAGTTACTCTTGGTGGAATTTATCCCTGAGTGAATATAAATAAGATCAGGCTGTAAGCCTCTGTTGTGGAACAAATTACAGCAGGACACAAAGTCAAGGCAAGGGGCAGAAGATTCAACTAATTTTACTCAGAGTAGACCCATGGAAATTAATGGAACTTAAGAAAGTTCCATGCTCATTAATTTCAATGTGTCTACTCTGAGTAAAACATAGTTGAATACGACCCCGTGCTGACAAGTTTCTAGTAAAAGAGCAATATCCAATTATGCTAAGCTTTATGTTACGAATGTATTTTAAATAGACAAACAAACAAAATTCCCCTTAACATTACCGGAGTATTATCATCCAGCTCCACTATTTTATTTTCTGTGGGTGAGTGATCACAGTAGTCATTAAATTCTTTCTCCAGCATTTCAGTTTGTTTCAAACTCAGTGGCCTCCATCTTGACTTTTTCTTAGGTTTTGTTTCCCAAATTATATCAGAACTTGCAAACAAAATAAAGAATAGAACAGTAAACTTCACCCTATCTGATAGTTATCAAACACAATATATTTTGCAGAAAAAAATATATGAACAAAACTATGACAACCCAATAAATAATGATAGTTCATGATACCTTTGAAATTTATTTAACCTTGAAAATTGAGCTCTTTGTTAGAAGCAAAAAGAACTCCAGTTCCAAAAGTATCTCTTTAATCTCTAATAAAACTTTTTGGAAGCTCCAAAAATTATTTTGCATTTTTAGAGTACTGAAACTAATACAATTCTAACTTGCCCCAATTGAGGCTTTAGTGTATTTATCAGTATAATCCAGGCATACTTAAGTATTTTCAAATCCTAATCATTTTGACAGAAGATTTAAGCATGTGTCTAATACTGTTCCACTGAAATGAATGATGACTTAAGAGTGCAATACTGTACCATATGCACTTGCCTGGATGTAAAGTTATATTGAGATCAGAACAGAAAGTCATAGGAATGCACTGCTAAAAATGTTTAACTGGCTGAATCATGCCCATATTCTTATGTTATATCATCCAGGAGCAGGTTCATTTGAATCCAGGCATTTTAAACACATGTAGTTAAAATGAAAATACTGTGTTTTTAAAATTAAAGCAACACTACCTTGTGATGCCAATGTAGCCTACTTCCTGTTTCAAATAGTTATTTACTAAAGAAATCCCAACATCTTGTAACGATATAATGATGTCTTGTTCTGCCAGTTCAGCTTTTTCACTTTCATATGTTAGTTTGAAAACTTTTTCATCTTGAGTGAACAGAATAATTCGCTGCAAGCCTTCAAAAAATGAAACTAAATAAATAGTTTTGCTTCCTACTTGGATAGGTGTCATCAAGTCCTAAAATGGAAGACAAAGAAATGTTTATTTTCAAGACAACAGTCTCTTGGAAAATGCTTTTATTCACCAAGGATTCTGTAGATTACTGATACCATACATTGAGAGACTGCTTGGTTACTGAGATTATTTTTCTTTGCATTTTACTCTGTTAAGTCATTGTGAGGTGCTTTACTTTAATATCTTATTTTCTGAAGTTGGATTTTACTCTTGTAAACTGTGTTTAAATTTGTATGAAGGATGAGTATAAAAATATTGGAAACAAATATATTTGCAAGTTTGGATACATTTATAATCTTTTCAAAAAAGGTTCTGGCTTATCTCCATCTACTGTTAAGTGTCAGCTGCTGCAAGCCACATCTGACACAGCTATTGGTTATCAGTGCCCAACATGGCCCCAAATCAATTTGTACACAACCAGAATTATGTCACTTGATCCAGATGAGGCCTTAACTATGCACCCAATAAAGAAAGTCTGGTTTCAACCAGCTACAAACAAAGCTCCCAATTAGCTGGGAATCTTGTATAACCTTGTAGGTAAGGTTAGAGCTAATCCTGTATAAGTGTCACAGCAATGCCAAGAGACGCCCTGGGAGAAACGGAGGAGTCAGATTCAGAGGAGAAGATGGACAGGAAATGACAGAAGAGGGAGAGGGGGATAGAGCAGAGGGAAGCCAGGAGGCGAGGAGGCTCTTGGATGTTAGGCAAGACCCCCCCCCCCAGCTCCGGAACTGAGGTGGAGGGGACGCCTGTTCCGTCAGCACAAGAGAGAAGAGAGCAGAAACGTAGGGCACAGAGGCGGCGCTTGGCTCTTCCCAAGCTTTTATGGTGGAGTCGCAAGCTTCCACTTCCCATATCTGATCCGGAGGATACAGACGGCTAAGTTATGCTCCGTTGCTTATGTACATATGTATAATAAAAGACTGTAAATTATATCGCTGAGTGAGCTGAGGCATTTCTTGCGAGGAGCACCTACCAGTGGCGAACGGAGCCGCTTGGCTGCCCGGGGCGGCAAATGCGGAGGCACCCCCTGGGGGCGGGGCATCGCTCCGCAGCACGCATGCGTCCTGAGGCATGCGTCAAGACAAACGGCGCATGTGAGGGATGCCGCACATGCGCAGTCCGTCCGTGCTGGTGCTGCTGCTCCCGCGGCAACTCGTAAGGCTGCAGAGCGCAAACAGCGCATGTAAGGCTGCCCCGTCCATGCTGCTTTTCGTGCGCAGCAGCCTTGCGAGTTGCCGCGTGAGCAGCCGCCACATGGAAGGGGTGCCACTCGCGCCCGGCAGCCCGGACAGACTGCCCAAGTGCGGCATCCCACATGGACTGCGCACCTGCAACATTCCACACATGCGCAGTCCGTCTGGGCTGCCGGGCGCGAGCGGCAACCTTATGAGCTACCATCGCACGGACGGGGTGCCGGGCGGCGGGGCTCGGCTTGGGAGTCACGGGGGGTGGCGCCCACCCCCAACGCCCCCCGTTGCTCTGCCCCTGGCACCTACACCCCTCACAGTAAGTCACTGCAAACCATCTTACAACAAAAGGCATAGCCCAGATCCAATTTACTCATAGATTTTGTCTGTAGTTGCTGGATCTTTGCTCCTGACTACGCCAAAACATTTTAAAACATTTTGAGTATTAGATTCTTTGACTGTTAATAAACAACACTGATTTGAGCGTTATTAATAGTAGCATACATACATCTTTCTGAGTTACTTCCCCACTGCTCTTTCCACATTTCCATTTCAATTGTCTAGACCCTACAGGATCAGCCCATGTGTACAGCACTGCTTTATTTGGGGACAGAACATCTTCCATTTCATTGTGAGAACTGCAACCAAAAACAAGAAAAACATAGTAAATCACAATACTAGAAAGTGAAAGGATATACAGTAGTAAAGAACAGTAAAGAAGTAGAAATAAAGTTCTGTTGAAGTTAAAAACACTTAGCTGACAGAGAAGGTCAGAGAGAGCTGGGGGGAAACGACCTGCTCCATCAGGAAGGGGAGAAAAAACGGCCTCCCAGAGTTCTTTGCTCTCCTGCCTCTGTCACATGACGAGGGTAATAACCCAACCCATTCAGGTAATCAGTAACAGTTATCAAATTTCTAGATGGCTTGGGGACAGATTACTTGAAGGATGACTTTTTCCTGCATATACCAGCCAGTCCTTCAGATCTTCATTGAAGACACTTCCTCAGGTTACTCTGCCAAGTGATGTGAGTTGGGTAGCAACTATGGACCTTTAGGCACCAAATGAAAACCTTTTTGCTTTCCCAAGTATAATATTAATTATAATATCTATTTTAGTAGTTTTAGATTCTTACACCAAGTGTTTTCCTTTGCTTGCTAGATGTTGGCCTAAACTGCTCTTAGAGGTTTTAGCCGTTTTAATTTATTTAACATTGGTTTTAGTGGGTTTTTTGTCATTTAAAACATTGTGTTACACTTTGTATTTTAATGGTCCATAAACTGCCTATATAATTGTTTTCTCGGTTATATGGGCAGTATAGAAATGTAACAAATGTACAATAGGTTCTCCCTAGACGTTTTATCTTCACTTTTTGAATGGAATTCAAAAACCAGCATGTGTAAAGTGTCTGAGGCTGGGAAAGATTGCTGAATTAGGGTCAGATGTTAAAATCCATCAGAGACAGAACCGACTTCTCAAGTATCTTGTGCTCTTCTCTTGCTTTGCTAAATCAAACAAATAACTTCTTTAAGATACCCAATTCCTGTTTGGCAGTGAAGCACTAGTAAGATAATACTGTACAGGAAATAATTTGTATTATTGATTACCAGTATTTACTCAGATAGAATCATAGACATGTATAGCTGGAAGGGACCATTAGGGTCATTAGTTCAATCCCCTGCAATGCAGGAATTTTTTTACCCAACGTGAGACTCGAACCAACAACCCTGAGATTAAGAGTTTCATGATCTACCAAGACCGAGTTATCCAGCCGCAACTATGTGACAAAATTCTACAGTGTTCTGTGTTCTATAGAATTAGAAGGAAATCTTGTATATCATGTGAATAAATCCTCTTTATTTGAATTAAGTTTTAATGGGCATTGTGTAATAAATATATTTCTATACCTCTGACATATGTAGTACCTGCATCTGACTAGCTTTGTACCATGCCTGTACCCCACCAGGTTCTTGGTAAGTTAAAGATTCAGAGGAAATAAGTGAGACTGGTGGCAGTGGTGTGAGTTTAGGGGAACACTGGAGAGGGAGCTGCGTTTTGTTATTGAAGAATACATAAACCAACCCCGCTACCTCCACCACACATACCTTTGCCCGTATTCAATCATTTCTTCTTTGGTATGGTTAATTATCAGGAAGGGAGCTGCACCATCATGATAATTACAGAATGTAATTGCTGTTGAATGTTCAGCTGGTGTAACATCCACAATAATGCCTCCAAGCTATCAGATATGAAAACAGTACATTAAAATAGATTTTATTCATTAGTCTAATTTATTATCACAACAATTATGTTAGTTCTAAAAGCTGAATTAGTTTGGCATATTTTGCTCATTTAAAAGTATTCATTTGATTTCTTCATATGGGGTTGGTTGTTAGCCAAGGAAAGGACTTCTTGCAGTGCAATATAACATCCCCTTTCTCTCTTCTTCCTGTTCACCACTGCACCTTCCTTAAAACTGTTCTGGAAGTTTCCCCAACTCTCTAGTGCAGATTTGGAGCAGGTGCACAGGAAGAGGAGAAAGAAGAAGTTCCTTTGCACAAATGAAATGCAACATACTAATTGAACTACAGTCGTACCTTGGTTCTCAAACAGAATGCGTTCTGGGAGTCTCTTTGACTCCCGAAACCATTTGAAAACCAAGGCACAGCTTCCAATTGGCTACAGGAGCATCCTGCAGCCAATTGGAAGTCGCGCTGGATGTTCGGCTTCTGAAAATTGGAACACTCACTTCCGGGTTTCGATTGTTCGGGAGCCGATTTGTTTGGGAGCCAAGGCGTTTAACATCCAAGGTACGACTGTACTTTGTTGGATTCCACTCCAAGTTAGTTGTTGGATTAAACTCCAAGATAGTTGCACTTAGTTTCCAGTGAAATCAAGATGAAAAGATAGGTTATCATGACTAACTTACGTCTCAGTTGTTTCAATGGGACCTAAATACAACTAACTTGGGGTGGAATTGGGATCAAACTCATGGCAATCCAATTCTATGCATTTCGGATAGAGGAAAAAGGTAGAACATGCATTTAAAAGTTATGTAGCTAGTAAATTATGCTACTCACCCTGTTGTCTAAATGTAGCAGCAAACAATTTTCTTGCTTATCAAACCGTATAATTTTTGGTGGAATGTCAGAATGTTCTACTCTAACACGTAACTTGCTTTCATTTTTTTCAGGCCAAAAAGGAGTGCACTGGGGAAGAAAAGGATAAAGACATACTTTTGTAAAGGATACACATAATGGAAAATAAAGAGCAGCCTCCAAAAATCAACCCTTTATCTTATTTACCTTAATATTAAGTAATTTTAAGGATTGTGATTCTATTACCAAACATCATTTGGACATGGGAGATGAAACAATTGTTTTAAAATTCAACTACACTCTCAGCTTTAGAAATCTATGGATCTGTTTTTTAAAAGATTAATAACATTAGTAAGGGTAAGGTAAAAACAAATGAGTAGGTAGATAGAGATAAATTCCATTCCCATGGAGCAGCTTATACCTGCCATTTTGCTGTACAGGCTAGTACCATAAAACTAGAAGAAAACTACAAGAACACTAAAGTAAAAAATGTTGCATACTCACTCAGGCTTTCAGAAGCAAAAGGCATTGCCCTCACTCAAAGTCTACATTTAATACTATCTGTATAAATATGTGGACTGTAACTATATTGAAATGGCCATTTTAAGAATTGTTTACTCTCTGAGGCTAACCCACTCTGAATGTCTCCCACAAAACAGTCACAATTTGCACTACTGCAATAACGTCATCTCTGTTCTTTCACTGTATCACCTTGGTGTCCTTAAATAGATCCAACTTTACTGACAAAATTATTCATCACTCTTCTAATTCCAACTGCACAAATCCTCTCCTTAAATCTCTAATCCTGTCTACTCCAGGACCCTACAAAACAATCTTGTCTCACTTTCAAAACCCCAGATGGCCTCACCCCAGCTCTTCACTCTCTTATCCCATCACAAACCTTTGATCATCCAGTTTAATCACCCTCAGCTCCCTCAACCCCATCCTTTGTTCTGTGCAGTCCATTGTGTCTGGAAGAACCTCCTAGAATGCCTTTGTGAGGCTACTTCTTAAACATTCAAATCTCTCCTCAAACACCACCTTTCCTTCAAAGCCTTTGGTAAACAGCCGAATAACATGAGGTAGTCAATATGATGCCCTTCAAATGCTGTTGGACTTCAGTTCTCGTCATTCATGACCACTGGTCATGATTGCTGGGGCTGATGGGAGGCGTAGCTCAACATTATTTGAAGTCATGTTGGCTACCTCTGCCCTACGGTAACTAGTGTAGGAACATGTAATAGAAATAATAAATTATTGTTCTCTTGTTTACCCCTCCATCAATTTTTTCCCTTTCTTTGTTGCCTTCTTTGTGTGCATTTTTAAATTGTACTTCCTACAGGCAACAGATCTATTCCATCCTTTTTGGAAATCATCATGTACACAAATGGTGCAATAACAACAATAGCCTTGATAAGTATGTGCTTATTTGGAGAAATGTAGAGACTTGGCAAGCACAACTATAATAATAATAATAATAATAATAATAATAATAATAATAATAATAATAATAATAATAATAATTTATTATTATTTATACCCTGCCCATCTGGCCATGATTTAGCCGGTTAAGTACCATTAAATACCACAATTTCACCCATTTAACTTAGTTCAGTGGAACGCAGAAGTACTTAAGTTTGACCAGATTGTTTTCATGTTTAGTAGCAATTTTAATTAGTCTGATACTTCTTTTCCCCTCAACCACTGCAATCATAGGAATTGCTGCCAATTACAGTAGTCATCACTTCCCATTTCCACACATTAATTTTGCTCAAGTGAGTACCGGTACATTTTCAAGAACATTTTCAGGACGGCTTGCAAAGACAACCAGTGGATTGAACCTATTAACCCTTAGTTAATTTCTTGTGTGTAAGAACGAATACATTAATGTCATTTTTTAGAGATGAAGAAAGTGGTACCAACACTTTGTTCCAGATTGGTGCTTAAAAAGGGGGGGGGGGGACAAATGAACTGAAAATTAACCAAAGCTACAGAATCCTATATTGAAGTTAATGAAGACTTGTTGTTTAGTCGTTTAGTCGTGTCCAACTCTTCGTGACCCCATGCACCAGAGCACACCAGGCACTCCTGTCTTCCACTGCCACCCACAGTTTGGTCAGTCTCATGTTAGTAGCTAATGAAGACTAAGACAGCATAAATGTTGCTATTAACATAAGCTACTAACAGATCCTGAAGCTGAGGCTCCAATACTTTGGCCACCTCATGAGAAGAGAAGACTCCCTGGAAAAGACCCTGATGTCGGGAAAGATTGAAGGCACAAGGAGAAGGGGAGGACAGACGAGATGGTTGGACAGTGTTCTCGAAGCTACCAACATGACCAAACTGTGGGAGGCAGTGGAAGACAGGAGTGCCTGGCGTGCTCTGGTCCATGGGGTCACGAAGAGTCGGACACGACTAAACAACAACAACAACAACAACAAACAGGGTACTATATACAGTTTGTAGTGCAACTATTTCCTTTGCTGTGTAAAGCAAAAGAAATAGATAGGCAAATAAAAAAGCATTTTAAACCTTCTATTATTTTTAAGCTTCATAGTATAGTTTAGAATCAGACAACTTGAGAATGAGCAGCACTTTATGTGGTGAACTGTGTGTTTGATGGGAAGAAGAAATGATTTACAAGTGCCCCAGATACTAGAAGAAATTCAAAATAAAGAAGATCCTAAAAGATTTACCTGCTGGGAAATTATTGGTATCCACTTTTCACTGTCCACTTCAGCTACTTCTAAAGTATGTATACTTCTGTTTGTGATAATAAAAAAAGGCGTGAAAGTCACTATTCTAGTGAGGTTGAAACTGCTGCTATTTATAGTGACACCAACCTGGGAAAGACAAAAAATGTTTAGTGTACATCAGTCTCATTACTATTAAGGGTGCCCCCAAACTGTATGTGTGTAGTTATTGTTGTTTGCACAATCTGTGAACTTTTTTGCAAGAGGAGTTGGGGGATACAATTCACACTGCATTCTACAGATCAATGCAAATTCTGTCATAAACATCCATATAATTAGCTCCCCAACACCACTTGGAGCAAATGAACATATATTTAACCACATGAAACTGCCTTACACCAAAGCATAACACTGGTCCATCTAGCTCATTATTGTCATTACTGTCTATACTGACTAGCAGAAACTTTCCAGGGTTTCAAGCATGATTCTGAGGGAGCACACAAAGGTAATCACACTAAGAGACAATTTCATCCGAAAATACAAAGACCAACAGCTAGGGAGGAAGCAGCAAACAAATAACTCAGAAAAAAGGTCCATCAGGTTAACAAAAAACAAGTGCCTGAGATAGAAGAGGCCAGAAAGGCAGCACAAGCTAGAAGTGAGACTGCTTTGGACAAAGACAAGAACAAACTGCCACTCCAGAGGTAAGAGACAGATCAACTTCCTTTGAGTGAGGTTTCCTGCCTTTTGAGCACTAGGAGGAACAAAATTCATATTTCTCATTCAATGGTGAGGGGAGAAATATACCTTTGGGCACGTTTTGGTTTAGTATGTTTAACAATGCACTGTCTGTGTCCCTCTGCTGTTCATTTTTCTCTGAAGACTCCTGAATTTCATCCACATTTTGGGGGTGGGATGAGTAGTCAGTCTTGTACATATTCAGCCCAAAGCTCTCCGTTTGCCACATCGTGGAGCAGGAGTTGGGGGGGAACCAGAAGCTACACTCTCTCTCCTTGTCACAGCCACCGACCAGGAGGATGAGGACGAGGGGCAGGCACTCTGTCGCCGCCAAAGCAAACCGGAAGGCAAGGTTCAAGATCAAAGGCCAATAGCAGCAGTCAGGCAGGGACGTAACAGGAACGCTCATTCCGTTGCTGGTGTAAAAACAGCAAACTGGGAGGAGGTGGCCAAGTTGGTTTTAAATCAGGGCAGGAGAATGCAAATGCCACACCACCAGTCACACAAGTAGCGCACACACCAAAACGAAAGACAGAAATACAGTTGTGACCCCAGAAAAATGGCAGGGGCCGCAGAGGCTGCTGAGGGAAAGAAAAAGAGCGCGCTGGCAGTGGGCTGCTGCGCTTGAAGGCGGGAGTGGCCGTTGGTGCTGCGGCAAGGGTACCGGTTCTGGAAAATTTATCAATGTAAGTAAGCAACTAAGGAATACAGTGGTACCTCGGGTTAAGTACTTAATTTGTTCCAGAGGTCCGTTCTTAACCTGAAGCATACTTAACCTCATTTAGCATACTCATTTAGCTAATGAGACCTCCTGCTGCCGCTACGCCGCCAGAGCACAATTTCTGTTCTTAGCGGAGTTCTTAACCTGAAGCGTACTTAACCTGAAGCGTACTTAACCCGAGGTACCACTGTAAAAGAAAGGTGGCATATAATCGGAACAACCAAACGCAAAGAGCAACGGAAAGGTTTTTTGTGGGGGGAGGGGGGAACCACAACGTGCGTACAAAGAACTGTAAAACTTAAAACGACGATAAGGGAAATCTAAAGAAAAAATGGGGTTCAGAAACTAGTAAAAAACTTAGCTGAGTCAGGAGAGCAGGGAGGAACGTACTGCCTGCGTCTAGACAGGAGGAAAAACTGAGGGAGTCCAGCCTGCTTCCCACAAGTCTTTACTCCTGTCTAGTGTCTCGCGACAGGGTGAACCACCCTTTCCATTGGATATGACGCCCCACAAACTAAAACATCTCACCCAGTTCATGCAGGTGGCCAATGGTAAGAGAGCTGGTGATGTGCTTAGATGATGCCAATGCTACAATGCTGCAAGGACAGTCAGAATATTGGGCAGGCAGTAAAGAATGGATGGGAGAGGGACAAACCCAGCTTTTACAATGCCAGTTTGCAGACTGTTAAAGAAATCATACATCACATGTCATAACTTAGCATGGCATATGAACCACCAGGCAACTGAATGTTGAAATGAAATAGAGGGAGGGAGGGAGTCGGTCTGGGTGCATGTCTTAAGACTGTAAACTTATGCAAGTTTACCTGGAAGTGCACCTCATCAATTAAATGGGCCTTTCTTTCAATTAAACATGCATAGAATTATGCCTACAAGGTATTTAACAGTATTAGTTAAACCAACTCACTTGGTATTCGTTTCTGCTGCCCTTACATTTAACGAAACCATGACTGCCAACAGTATCCAGAGAAAAGTGATCAGAAAGTTCACTGTCTGTCACCATAAGCTGAACCTGTAAGGAGAACATTTGTTATGCTCACTTCATTACAAATGAAATTTAAAGCAAGGAAAAATACACTGGCTGTCATTTGGAAATGAATAATAGATAGCAGCAACTCATGCAATACATGCTCCTGACTAGTGTTCCAGCCAGCCATGTCCTCTCATTCAGGACATTCAATTTCATCCTCCCTGGTGTTCTGCTGTCACCACAAAAGACACCAGCATTCTGTGAGCACTGAGCATGGTCAAGTCCTCATTGGGTTCTTTGAGTACCCCACCTTGCGCCCTAAGGGTTTTATGTACTTCTGCAAACCTTGGAGTTCCTCTAAGCATTATGATATTTCTCTCTTGTTTCTTAGTGGCTGCCATAATGAGCATCAGAGTTCACTCTTAACATACTGTATATGTAATAACTATTGTCTTCCAAATACAAGAACAGTTCAAGAGAATCTTTTCATCTCAAACCCTTTATTATGCACAATAGGTAGGTTTTTCTTGACTGGGAATAACTATGCATTTATTAATGACATTATTATCTAGCATTTTCTCTATTAAAATCTTCTTGCAAAAATCCCCACTACCCAACTTATAAATATAAGAAAGTAATAATATCACTTATTAGTAGGAATAAAGAACACAATATATCATTTGAAATATACTGATGTATTCTATCATTAGTTTGCATTGCATGATAATAATTTGATAAATTATTTGATAATAACTTTTCCCCACACAGGAAAAATTGGGTGCCCCCCAGATGTTGTTTGGACCTCAAATGACATTATCACCGAGTACTGGTGAAGCTGACTGGGGCAATGGGATTTGGAGTCAAACATCTAGAAGGCATCATGTTGGCCAGTCCTGGAATACTATATTGAGAGCTTAATGCATTGTATAACTTATTTTGACTCTGTGGATATTTAATTTTCTAAGATTTGAAACAGTACCTTGTTATTACGGTAAAAGTGTTTTGGTTGGAAAGAAAAAAGAAGTGGCATCTTGTAATCAGGTGGATGTTTGCGATGAATGCCATCAGCTTTGTACTGCAACATTCGACCAGTCTTATTTACCATCCAGTATGGACTGTGAATTGCTATAATCACTTGTCCCATGGCATAGGTTATGTGCACAGCAATATCCAATTCTGTCCTGTCAACATCAGTGATGTATGAGAATGTGACGAAACTAATTTCTTGCTGATTCATTCGAATGTGGTATTCAGCAGTCAAATTTTTACCAAGATAATTAAGTAAATGTAATTGCAGCTTGCTCCGATCTAATACAGCGTTATGAATCTGAGTTGAACATCCATTTTCTAGAGTATTGCAGGTTGTACTATGTCCCTTTGAAAGAAAAGTTCAAAGATAGAAGATTTGGTCAATACAGTCCTTAATTCAATAACAATTTATATTCAAATACAAAACAAATGGGGGAATGATCAATTATTTATCATTAGCTTCAACTGTTTGAAAAGCCACAATAACAGTGATATTGGTAACCATGTCATGTGCTCAGGTTTTTCCTTTGGACACCATGCCGTATCTTTCATATCTTTCTTGTTGGTATCTATCCTCCCAATTATACAGTCGTACCTCGGCTCCCGAACACCTTGGAAGTCAAACGTTCTGGCTCCTGAATGATCGAAAATTGGAAGTGAGTGTTCTGGTTTTCGAACGTTCTTTTGGAAGCCAAACGTCTGACAGGGCTTCCGCGGCTTCCGATTGGCACAACTGTTCTGTTTGACTACTGAGGTACAACTGTATTTGATGTTGTAGTCTTATGGACCTGTTACTGGAAATAAGCTGCTTTGGAAACATGCCTATGAAGGTTTTGAATAAAAGGTTGCATAAATATCTGGTTGGCCTTAGTATTGTTTCTAAGGGTAGGAATTTAAATAGATACCTTTCTGCTCCTGCAATCTTGTTAAACATGTGGAACATATTACAAAAAGGTTACAACTGGGAAAGATTGCAAATTCTTATTCATAAATAATAAGCTAACAGCAAATATAACCAGTAAATGGAAGCAGAGAAGGAACTGGAGAGGATTCCAAAGAGCTGGCTGCCCTATTAAATTCAAATTCATATGTTCTTGCCTGTTGTAGGCTGGGGGTGGGGGGTTACCCCATTGTCTTGGATGCCTCCTGCATGCAACCAGGTAAAGCAAATTGTACACTAAAGGTGGATATGAATCAGTTAGAAAGGAGGACTGTTAAGAAAGATTAGGTACTCCAAATTCAATTTTGTACCCTTGAAACCTAGTAACTGAATTCTAGGCAAGAGATAGAACATTTTAGGATATCACCAGAATGCTTTATATTTATGGAACGTGCACTGTGATGTTCCAGACAATAAAATAGTATTTTTATATACTCAGAAGAATTGGAAAACAAAAAAAAATAGAGAGAACTACCTCTAAGGAATAAGCAATCTGATATGGAAGAAGATTGCGGAGAAGAACAGAAGGCCATAAATGAACAACATATGGTAAATCCCATTGATCATCTATACAAACTGAAGATATCAGAGTATCTTGCATTGGAACAATATTGATGATGAGTGGGTGGTTAGGTGATTTTATAGGCTGACATTTCTTCTGCAACACTTTGCCAAAATTCTTCACCATTTCATCAAAGCTAACTCCTTCACTTGCTGTATACTCTCCAGAAGTTCCGCCTTCATCAGATACTGGTCGAAAAAACAGTAGCGCTCTGTAAATAAGCACACCAATTATTATCCTCATCTCACTTTCCAGTTAAAAACATTCAGTATGACACAATGACTCATTTAGATGGCATGTTTACAAGTTCTACTGAAGTTAGTTATTATGTCAATGAAACATTCAAGAAATTAATAAATATTTACAAGAAATAAATAAAACAATCAAAATCAATTTGAACCACATAGTTGCTTGACAGAACTTTTAGCAGGTTGATTTGACAGGCATGTAGCACTTGTAGAAGCAGCCATAAAAACTTAGCAATTTAAAAGCAATCCATTAAAATTAATAAAAGGAATATGTCATTAAATGCTAAAATGTATTCTCCAGACACCTAAAAATTATTTCAACAAGCTTTTTAGGTTAAGATCTTTCCAGAATCAGAATTGTTTTAACATGTTTTTATTGTTTTACTTGTTTACCACCCTGGTCCTATTTGGAGGAAAGGTGTGATATAACTGTAATAAATACATAAAATAATCTGCAACTGAAATCTGTGAAAATTTAACTAGTGGTGTCCTATAGTGAACTTTGACCACTTTCATACAACTGTTATCAAGGCACAGGCAGTTGTTTTTCTTTCTGCAACCTTGGCTGCTCACACAGGAAAAGGAGGAACACAAGCTTTCATAGAAAGTTTACTGTGAGATCATGTGCTTTACTATCTTCCTTCCTGAGCTGCTCCAGTAATTTCAATGACTTTGTGCATTAAAATAAGTTCAAGCATCAGGGGAGAGTAATCACAGTGCCAATGTTTAAAGACCGCAATACTGACACCAGCTTGTCAGTAAGCAAGTAAATCCACAAACTCAGGTTCAGATGCAATGCTAACCCAATTCATGTTTTATCCATGTATAAAATGGCTGGGGAAGCAGGGCTGGGGAAGGATTTCAGTGGCTGCGATAGTTGCTCCAGGAACACACACATTTGTTTGACAAGTTAGTTCAACTTTTCCATACATATGCATTGAAGAGATCATTTCAATAAATCTGTGAGTAATATTAAAGTGGAATCAAACTAGTGAGCATGAGAAACTTCAACCATGTTCTGTTTGGAAAGAATAAACAATTCTGAGGAAGGCACCATACCAACAAACAGTCAGTTTATCTATAGAACATTGCTGCAGCAATAGTATTAAACTATAACTATATATATATTAAATTAGCTGGATAGTCAGCATTCATATAATATGTAATGAAGTGAGAAAAATAAAAAAAGGAAATTAAAAATCACCTGTAAGAGGTCAATGGTATGTTAAATTCATCCTCTGGTAGAGCCATTCCTAAACATTTTCCATTTTCAAATATTCTCAAGGGAATTGAAAAATGATTCTTTATCTATATGGAAAAATAACAGTACATTTTATAAAATGCTAAAATGTCTTTTTTCACACTAATAAGCAAAGACCACCACCAACAGAGGGCCTATTCAACTGTGCAAGAAGGCAAAGGGTACTGCTCTTATAAATGTGTGTGCTACTTTAGTATGTGTGTGCTTGTTGGGTTGAAAGCACCTCTATATCAAAATGTACCTGCACGTAGCAAATATATCCTTACTCAGCCAGGCAATAGGATGAAAATGAAACTCTTGATAATCTAGGTGGGGGGAAAGCTTTAATTTATGAACTCTGGGACATCATGTTTAGTGAGCAAAGCTTACCTGAATAGGAGAATGCACTGTTATCATCTTGCTCCCCTCAGTGGTGTCAATTTGACAAACTACAGATCTCACAACACCAGAGTCATTGTGTCTTACTCTGTAAAGACTTCGTCCCACTTTTGTCAGAGGAATCTTTTCTGTAGTGGAGTGGTTCTGAGGAGCTAGAAATAGAAGGCAATACACTGGATTGTATTGAAATGAAACTGCTGAAAATGAACTGGCAAGCAAGCGGAGGTATCTATTTCTCTGAATTTGACGCATTTTCAGCTTTCATACGTTAGAGGGCAGCAAGCTCCCACTTGATGGGACTTTCATCCAGAGAAAAATATAGGTTGAAGTGAATGGACTGAGGTCTTTTAAAGTTTTTTTTTTTAAATTCATTTTCTTCTTAGCTCTATATTCACACCAGTGCTGACTCAGTGCTTTTAGTGAAATATTCTGTCCTTGTAATTGAAAGGAGGATAGCTATTCACCTGTGCTGTTGCTATTTTAAAAAAAATCAAATCCGCCGTGGCCACCTGTACTAGAAAGGAGAGCACCCTGCCTTGAAAAATAAAATTTAAAAATATCAACATGTCCATTAAAGGTGGGGTATTGTGGGGAAAGTAGATAACATTTCCTATGTTCACTAATTTGTGCTAGATGCTAACACTTAGTCCCTTTCCCGTTGTTAAAATTCCCAAAGCAAATTGCCCCTCAACTTGCTAACATACTCCTTCACTTCAATCCAATTCCAGCTGTGCTTAGAAAAATACAAATAAAGAGATTAAATCACAAATCTCCAAAGTAAAATGTAATTTGTTCCTGACATACATATGAATGTTCACTGAACTATCTGGGGGAGGATAGTCTGTTAATGAACAATATGTTTGGTTGGATTTAAAAAATTATATCCAATGATGTAATATAGAGAGAGGCCACATAAGTAGACATAACGTTCTTAAAAAGTTTATCTCAAAATTAAAATGTACTTTTTAAAGTAAGCTGTTAGTTAATCACTATACCTAATGCAGAGCCATGGAGCTTGAACAAGCTGTGGGTGTAAAGGAAGCATTGGGAATGTGCTCCAAGTGTACTCTTGATTTTTCCTTTCTAGTGTAATTTAGCACTTTTTGAATTTAGTGCCTTTTCCTCTCACCACAGAATTCAAGACACCAAATTCTACCAGTGGCCGGAAAGAAAGAATCAGGAGTGCACTTAAGAGTGTGTTCCCAATTCTACTTTTAAATTTGGCCCTGCTTATAGGCATGAATAGAGAGGCCCGGCAGGCTTAATAAGGTTTGTGGACTGGAATTTCCACTGCTGACCTAACACTAAGCAAATTTTATTTATTTAGAGACCAAATAATACAAACTATGCCTACTTACTGAGCCAGATGTAGAATACTCTGCTGCTTAGGGTAGTCATTGCTGTAAACTGGTCTTGATCACTTTTAGTTCTGACATACTCCATACTTAGACTTTGGCCATCTTCAAGATGAAATGAATTCCCCTTTGATTTAACATCAAGAACACTGAAGGAGTCACTAGGCAAAACAGTGGTGGGGACTCCTAAGGAATTCATTAATACAAAGGGGGCCCGGTCTTTTTTGGAGATTTCTGAAGTTTTTGAAGCTGCTTCTGCAAATGCCTAGCCAAAAAAGAGATGTGAATAATGAATTTTAAAAAAAGAACGACCTGAAGAGCAGATTCGTAAGATGGATGATGAAGACACTGGATGGGGTAACTCGCTCATCACGTGACAGAGGAGACTGAGCCTGCCTCCCACAATTCTGTGCTCCTGTCTCCGTCATGTGATGAGGGAATTACCCAATCTAGTGCCTTCATTGTCCACTGCAGTAAATTGAACATATTACTTTATTTAGGTCACAGATGCAAATCAAAAGTCTTATTACCGTGCCGAGGTTACTCAACATTAGTAGACCACATTTGGACAATGTAATGTTCAGCTGATCTTGAGAAAAAATAGTTATTACTGTCTTGTACTCTGGGACTTTGTAGTTTTCTTCTTCGGCAACTGATTCAACTAAAGCTTTCTTGGCTTTCTTCTTCATCTTTAACAGAAAAAGGGTAGGGGAAGAGAGGAGAAAATAATACTAGATGTAGAAAGCTGATGATGCCTATAGAACATTTAGAACATTTGCAATACGGGCACAGCAATCCAGACTGTTGGTATGTTGGATACAGTGAAGGTGCCCCTCTACCTGCTTTTGCTGAGCCTCAGAGGTTGTGTGTGTGTGTGTGTGTGTGTGTGTGTGCGCGTGCGTGCGTGCTCTGGTGGCATAAAGGGCTCCACTGTGCACACTGAAAATGTGGGCAGGCAGAAGCTGTTCTCTCCTCCATGGCTATGAGTTTGAAATTAAGTCCATACATAACTTTTCAAGTATCTGTGAATACTAAAGACTAAAGATAGTTAAAGAAAAGTGAAAAATACATTAAATAACAGTCTGGCTCATAACCTCTGTTCCAATTAATTTATTTACTAGAAAAGCTCAGCATCTTGACAGGTATGGTATGTGTGGAGAGGCAGAACTAATATTGCAGGGCCCCTACTGCATACAGTGTGCAGTGTGTCTACGCTACATGAAAGAGGAAGGACAAAATAAAGCATGATAAATAAATAATTCCTGAGTTACAGCCTGGCAAGTGACATGAAGTACTGTAGACTGAAGCAGCAAATTTTCAGCATAACTCTTTCCAGCCTAAAACAGAACTAGGTCAGGTTCCTCAGTACATAGTACTGGATGCAGCTTTAAAACGGCTTTAAAGACAGGCGTGCCTTTCCATGTTTTACTTCTTAAGTGAGGATATATTTCTACCCAGTGACAACAGGTACAAGACTATTGTTCTCATATTATGAAGAATTTTAAGTATATGTGTTTGCAGGATCACAAATATGAACTTGTTTGTGTTTTTATTGTTAAATCACTTTGATATGTTATATTGGAAATGAGTAATAAATGGAAATTAATAAATATTTTGAACTATTATGTAAAATGGAGAAAGAAGAACATCTATTCAAACATTAAAGTCCAGCTGTCCTATACCAAAATGCATTTGTATTTCTAAAAGTATACCTTCAATTCTAGAACCCAAGGTCTGAATTCATCACTGTTTTCAACTTCCAGTGGTTCAAGCAATGGTTCCCAAACACCAAACATCTCATTGTAATAATGTACCTAAAAATAGAAAACATAATTAATCTGTACAATGAGTGATATCCATTTGGAGCACATAATGAAAATGAAAAACAATATTAAAAAATCAATGGACTATTATTGTATGACAATCACTATTCCTATATTATTAATTTGCCTAACTGGAGGAAAAACATTAGAGCAGAGCTTTCCAAAATTTTCATGTTGGTAACAAACTTTTTAGACATACATCTGTCGTGATACAGTAATTCAGTTTTACTAGCAAACCGGAGGTTGAACCAACCCCTTTCCAGCCCCAGGAGAAGCACTGGGAGCGTTTGTGTGACACACCTACACACTGCAGCCGACACAGTTTGGAAAGCTCTGCTTTAGAGTAACACCCATTCCCACCACCCTTCTGAGTAATACCCCTCCCCACCCTCTCACTATATATAAGGGTCTGGTGACTTCTGTTTCAGTGTATCTGAAGAAGTGTGCATGCACACGAAAGCTCATACCAAGAACAAACTTAGCTGGTCTCTAAGGTGCTACTGGAAGGAATTTTTTTATTTTTTATTCTGTTTCGACTATGGCAAACCAACACAGCTACCTACCTGTAAAAGGAAATATGTGAAAGACACTCTTAATACCATGTTGCCCTAATGCACTGAGACATCACAATGACCTATACATCTGCGTTATATCTTGAATCCATTTTTTTCTGGGCAAGGAGGATACATTGCAATGTGATTTCTGAAGACAGAACTACTAAATACTGTGCTTTAATAGTATAGATTATTCAGTAGCTATCTGGTGCCAAAAGGTTACCAAATTTGAAATGTTGTGGGGAAAGCTGAACTCTTACTACCAAAGTAGTTAGGCAACTATTATACCCAACATGCAAATACTGTTTCTAACAGTTTCTGCATAGTGGACACAATTCACTAAATAGCTTTAAATGTCTGCCTTTTTCTTCCATAACAGAACAAAACTCTACCCACCTCTAATTGAAGACGAGAAGAGAGATTGATCAGACTACTCCAGTTTCGAACTTCTCCAGAAAATGATGACTTTGCTAATAGCATTGGCACTGTTTTGTGACCAACCCCAGCTTCAAGGGTTATAACAACAGTTTCAATTCTCATTTTCATCGTCTCTCCCGTGGGGACCAACTCAATTACAGAAGCAGGATCTTTATTTTCACTTGACTCTTCAATAAACCACATTTTTAGATTTTTAATATTCTTCTGATCCCAAATATCTGGAGGTACTGGACTAATGTCTTTCTCTGTAGTCTCATTTGTTGGGAAGAGTGCTGATGTAATGGTTATTACTGTATTTATGATAATTGGCGTCACCTAAGTTTAGAAAAAGATTATTCTCAAATGAAAAACGATGTATTTCTAATTTGGCTTAGTGAATCAAGAAATCACTACATATTAGAAGAAATACAAATATAGTATTATTATAGGTATACAAATCGGATTACATGTTTGAAATTGGCAGTGGAAAGACTGAAACATTGTAATACTATCCTCTGAGTAACTTATTTGTTCAGTTTTCCAAGGGACTTCTTGGTCTTAGGATGGATTCAAAACTTGTAAAATAAAAAAGTGTAAGGACATGTATAAAATGGTCTGTAAAGGCAAAAAATACCATCTTTTTTCCCAGGGATGAATCCAGACACAATTTTAAATGTACCTTAATTGTGATGGATTTAATTGACAGATCAGCTTTCTGAGGATCTTCACCTGACTGTATCATATCAAAGAAGAGGTCACAGGGCTGCAATATCTGGATATAAATCACAATAAATTGAAAAATATAAATTTGCCAGTTAAAAATGTTTTCTAAATGCACAGTGAACATCATATACATTTCCTATGTGAAACAGATGTCTGTGAAACAAATGCAGGCATCCTAACTTGTAAAACATTTGACAAATTTATTTATCTATTGGTAGTTGCCTAGAAGGGAGATACAAGCACACAACATGGTGCTGTTCAAGCAAATTCCAGGGCTACATAGGTGGTTTCTGAGCTAGATTGAGAATTGAACACGCAGCACCAAACTCATGGTCTGCGATGTGGGTGCAGATTCAGAACAAGTGAGTGCAATTCCCGTCAGCACTGCACAGTATGGATGAGAAAGTATAATCTTATCTATATTGTAATCAAATAAGGTTGCACATCTCCACAGAAGTCATCGAGTGTACAGGTATTGCCCTTACATGTGACCAGTAGCAGTCAGTGGGGTGGTGGCACTTACCTGACCTCTTATCACTAGCGTCACTGTGGCTTACCAGGCGGGAGAGTGATGAGGTGCAAATGCAGCAGCAGGACTGCAACGTTCTCGCCCCTCCTCAACTGCAGTGATAGGAGGTCAGGTAAGGACCACTGAACTATGGATCACTATAGAATGTAACTATTGTCTTAAGAGACTCTAATATTACTCATTTATGTTGTATCCCGTTATATACCATAAGCACAGGTTTAATTTACATCTGCATAGCACTGCACATTTCTGCCTTAGCTATCTTATAATCTTACCGTAGTAATATTGCCCTTTCTCATATCTGGAAGAAAAGGGCAGGCTTTCACCTTTATATCTTTAACAGCAGTTGTCATTTTATACATTTCAGGGCCATATTTCATGGAGACTTCACACTGTGCTGTAGCCACCAGTGCAGGAGCATCACTTCTTGTTAAATCGGCAACAAACACAATCTCAGGATTTTTAATGACGATATTTATTTCCATTGTGGATACCGGTTGTACAGAAACTAAAAATGCAACATTTAGTACAATTAATCCAATTTTACTTCACAACCATCAATCCATCTCTAGTCTTTGCTTTTAAGTAAAAATGATGATAGATTTCAATGTTAATATTTTAAGAGCGGCCCTGCTGAATCAGACCAAAGGTCTATCTTGTCCAGAATTCTGTTTCCCCCAGTGGCCAAACAGATGCTAGACTATATCATCATCATCATCAACCTTTGATTGGCATCACATACAAACATCGAAAACAAATCAATACAGAATTACCACTTCCCCAGTGGCACAAAACTTTGATAAAAGAAAGGAGGCAGAGCAGTCTATCGTCACATCTCTAGGTCTCCAGGGAGATCAGACGTCTGCAGTGTATTTCGACGACAAAAAACCAAATAGAGATGTTTAGCCACTAACTTGGTGAGCTCCTGATCTTTCCCCAGTAATAGGAAATGTATGACCTCCAACTCTGGTTTCCATTTGGGGATGCAGAGCTGATCTAGAAATTGCTGGCAGAGATCATCATATAGTTTACAATTAAGAACCATATGTGTAAGGCTTTCCACCAGGTGGTCTTCACATGGGCAGGTTCTTTCTCCTTCCACGCTGCCTGAGAACCTTCTCCAAAGGAGGTTTGATGGATCTGAATTAAACCTGGCCAGCGAAAATGCCCTTCTTTCTTGAGGGTTAAGCAGAAATTCAAGGTAATTGTGGTTGATTTCATGTGCCCAAGAAAGTTGAAAATAAAGAGGGGGACATGTTTTTTCTGCTGCTACTGTTAGTTCTTGGCGTTCAATATCCCACAACCTAGTTTTTATTATAGCCTTGGCAGATGGTAGGGACATCAATCGCAAAAGTTCCACTGACAGCCCAAGTTGCTGTACCTTTTTGTTAAACTGTTGTAGCCCTGGGGAAAAAAGGTGTCTAACAAAACTTCGCTGAGAGGATCTTTATCTGATGTAAGGAAGATGTTTAACCAGCATAGAAGAAATCTCGCCCAGGCGACAGTGCTAGATTATATGGCCTGTTGTCACAGTGAGTGATCAGTTACCATTAGATCTGTAAAGATCCCCCTCTGCCCAGCAGGGGAGGCTGCACAAGGGCTTCTCCTCAAGAAGCCCTTACAGAGTTTGCCCTCCACCTCATTGCAGGAGCATTTCGCCTTTGGTGCCTAAACACCTTGGTGCTGCCCCTAGCTGTACTGAGCCCCTCGATAAGATAAAAGGTCACTACACTTACATATCCCAGAAGAGGGGAAGTGTGGTGGATTACATCTTTGTGTCATATGTTATTTATTCAAAAATTCAACAATTTTATGTGGAAGGCAGGGCAGACAGTGATCACCTTTCACTGGTGGCCCACTGAAAACAACAAAGACCCCATTACTATCCACTCAGTGCAGTGAGTGTGTATTGGTGATAGGTGCATAAGTTGGACACCAACAATGGCAGCTGAAATACAATGAATCTTAGGGAATCAGACTATGATGAAATCAAGAGAAGTAACTGACTGTAACATTAGACATTAGACATGTCTACACCAGCAAACTTTAGAAGAGATTTGGAATATCTGTGAGTTATATCAGGAGATAACCAGGGAATTCTACCTCCCATCCTAAAACTCCAACAAGTGCATGGAACTGGTTTATAGGAACTGTAAGCTTAAGAAAAAAGAACTGATCAAATTAGCTAGACAAGTTCAATTTGCCCAAACAGATGAGGCCATTTCTCTTTCACAACTGCAATGATGAGAGTTTAAAACATTGATAAAGGAGAAAAAAGGGCACATGATGTAAACAGTTGGAAGTCCTTGGGTCTCGCTCTTATTGAGGTGAACAAAGCCAAATTCTGGAACCCAATCCAAGGAGGCTTTACAGATAAACCTTTTGAGCCTGTACCTCCCATTACCTGAAATATGGGTGGCCCATAAGATGGAAGTAAAATGAATACAATAAACTCCTCTATGATAGAGAACCTTTTAAATCTCCCTAACTGGTCACCTGTATCCACCACAGAGATTGGAGAATTGATTTTATCACTGTGTCTTGGGAAAGCACTGGGTGAAGACATGATCCGCCCCACCGGCCAAGATATTTTCCTTGGACACAAACTGGTGGTCTCTAATTTTGGCTGGATTAGGTATAGTTAGGATTGGCACCACTATGCTGGGGACATTCATCTATGGTGGCGTACCAGCAGAGTGGTGCCAATCTTCAAGAAAGCAGACCCCTATAATTATAGACCTATTAGCCTTCTGAATGTGGCCTCCTAACTACAGTATACTCAACGCTACCTATTAAATAAAAATCAGTAATAGAATAGTAAACAATCCATTATCCATGATGAACAAGCAGGATTTAGGAAGGCTAGGAGTACCACATACCAAGTCTTTGTTTTGCACGATCTAATTCGTAAATTTACCAAAAGTCCTGACAGGCCTACAAGAACTGCTGAGGCTGCTACCACCAGGGAGGACTCCCCTGCCCAGTGCCTCAGGGCCCCAGTCCTGCCACTCATCATCTGGCCTAGGGGGGCCTGACAGGCCTACAAGAACTGCTGAGGCTGCTACCACTGCTTGGCAGAGAGGCCTGTTTTGTTTTGTTTTTGATTTTTGTTTAAATTTGTTATTTCTAATAAGAGTTCTAAGATGGCGGCGCGCATAGATGCAGCGGCTGCTCAGTGCTCTCCCTTATTTTTAAGTGTTTCGTATGGCTTTTACTGCTGTTAAATGAACTTTTTTAAAAATTATTTAATTATTAATTATTATTATTATTATTATTATTATTATTATTATTTTAAATCCAATTTCGTTGTACTTGTACAATGACAATAAAGATATATACATATACATACATACATACAAGACCCTCTATGCGGCTTTTGCTGACTCCTCCTCAGCCTTTGATTTGTTAAACAGGGAAAAGTTGTGGAACAAACTGGCCCAATCAAACATCAAAAAAAGACTTATCTGGCTTATCCAACAATTATACTGTGAGAACTACATGCAAGCGAGACTGGGCCTACAAGGTGCCCTCTCATGGGGAATTCTGATTAAGATATGTATTAAGCAGGGTTGCATATTGGCTCCTTTTCTATTTAACTTTTATATATCAACAATCTCATCCCTGAGATGGCATTCTCTTCCTTCTTCTCTCCCTCTCTTGGAAATCGTTAAGTGTCCATTTTGTTTTATGCTGATGAACTAGTCCTGCTCTCTTTGAACAAAACTGGACTCAGAAGTATGCTGGTCAAATCTGGCCAACTGTGTAAAAAAGAACACCTAAAAGTTAATTATGCCAAAACTAAGGTTGCCGTTTTCAGTAAGAGGGTTACCAAGTCCAAGTGGACATTGACGGTCACACCTTCAAGCAAATACTGTATAGATTTAAATACCTAGGATTACTTATTGATGAAAAGCTTTCATGTAAACCCCATCTGGATGCAATCAAGCTATTATCTGCCTGCTCTACTGGATCTTCCATTTGAAGGGGGTGGTGGTTAATCAATCCAGTGATCAAGCCCTACGTGTCAAAGATCATTGCACAAATGCTTTACGGGGCTGAGATTTGGGGAAGCGGTATTAAATCTGTACTAGAAGCTCAACAAAACAAATTAATGAGGCAGATAATGGGGCTCCCACCAGGAACACCAGCAGTTCATCTCAGAGCTGAGTTGGGTCTCCCCTTGACAACAGCCAGAATTGATCTCAGATACTGGTGCAGACTAAATGCCTTTGAGGACTATATCCTTACCAAGCTCTGCTGGTTAGAGCAACTAAGGACAGGTGGTTGGGCACAAAAGTGTCACAATAAGCTCAGGGCTTACAATCTCCAAATGGAGAAATATTTAGCCCTCAGGTCATGTGACCTCAGAAATTGGATCTTCAACCAGGATGCCAATCAAGATAGAGCATCCATTATAGCTGCCCATTATTCTATTTGGTACCCCCAAATCAAGACCAACCTCTCAAGATCCCATTACTTTGAGATGCTGACTTTCCTACAGCTGCATAGGACATTTGTTGAACTAAGGTTCCAACAGATGCCCTCAGCATATTTAGAGGGGAGATACCTGGGAATTCCCTATATGGAACGCAAATGCATTTATGGATGCAATCATTTCGAGGATATCATGCATTACCTGCTGATTTGCTCCTTATATACCGGTACAATGCCCAGGTAAAATTCTTAATCATCTATTCTTAACTGCTTCTCAGGCCGACCCCCCCAGGAAGTGACAGTTGAACTCTTAGCTGAAAAAGATCTTCAAATTACACACCTGGTAGCCAAATTTGCTCTGGCAGCTAAGAAGCTCCGTTCTAGATATGCTAATGCTTCCTAATTTTAAAACCTTATGCTGTAAACTTTTACAGGTCATGTTGTGTGATTCCAGAGGAAAGCCTTGTTCTTATCCTCTGCTGTACATTGTAAAGGCCTCTGGCTATACACAATACATTGATATTCTATTCTACTGGCCTTTACTGGCTTTGAATAAAGTGTTCTGGATTTACTAATGTAAAATAAAGACTTGTTTAGCTTTAGTTTTCACCATGACAACCACAGATTGGGATTCCAATGCTTTGCAGAGGTAAGCCCCACTGGATACAATGGGGTTACTTTCCGGAAAGCAAGTAAAAGTCTGATTTAATGTGCTGCATACACACAGAGATTACAAAAGCCTACTAATTTGTTCTCAGACAGCTGGGAGGAAAACAACATTTTTTCCAAAGCCATACTGTCAAGATAAACTACAGCACCACAACAGATTTGTTTTTATCAAATAAAATACTGTTTTTTCTAATTATTCTGAAACTACATAGAGGGAAAGAAGTTTGGAAACCAGGGAGGGGGAAAGGAGCACATGAGCAGAGAGCAGGGAACTTTAATGGATAGAAGAATGGGTCAGCTTCAGGTGTCAATTGCCACATAAGATGTGGTTAGACTATATAGTCAGAAACTCACTCTAAATTCAATTCAATTTAAATTTACTTTATCACATACGGTAATTTAGCTATAAAAAGCAAGTTATAGAAAGCTTTAATTTAGCAGCAAAAGACCAGTCCTTTGAAGATAGAATCATAGAACTGTAGAGTTGGAAGAGACCCAAAGGATAATTTATTCTAACCCCCTGAAATGCAGAAATTACAGCTACGGAATCCCTGACAGATGGCCATCCATCCTCTGATTAAAATCCTCCAATGGAGGAGAGTCCACCACTTTCTGAGGCAGTCTGTTTCACTGCTGAACAACTCCTACCGTCAGAAAGTTCCTCCTAATGTTTAAGATCGTTCTCACTATTAAGATGTATATCTTGTATCTCATATTATTTTTATCATACATAAGCCTTGTGATACTTTAAAAATAAAGATTTAGGTTTCCCTCCAAGATATATAAAATGTCAAAGTATAAATACATGAAAATAAAAGGGTTGGGTGTCATGTAGTGAGTTTAACATATACCAAATTATATTATTAAGTTATAACCGAAGGGAGAAATTCAGATAAGACGGTGATTCTATCAGGACAGACAGAAAAGTAACATTTAAGCCAGTATCTAAAGTTGTGGAATACACTTCCAGCAGAGATTTGGCAGACTTTCAGGTGTCCCTTGAAGACTTTTTTATGCTAACAGACAGGGCTTTTTTTCAGCTGGAACTCACCAAAACTCAGTAGGCTCCATTGCCATTCTAAGAGAATGAGGGAGGCATTCATGGTGAGTTCCGGTACCCCTTTTTCTAGAAAAATAGCACTGCTAACAGGCCTTTGCAGCTGTTTAAATTGATCAGCCAGTCACTTTAATGATTATGTGTTTCGTTTTTAGTAGTGTTTTATGTTTTACTGTTGTACACTGCCCTGATATTTATGATATGGCAGTACAGAAATACTTATAATTAACTAGGTTTTCAGTCTGTACCCGCAGTGTCCTGGTACTGATCACTTACCTTGTTCCTTCACAGACAAAGTTTCATTGAAGTTTTTCTGCGCAGCGGCACTTTCAGCAGTAGCATTTAGAAATACATCCGCAACAGTAAGAAGAAATTCTATGCTAGCACAGACATATGTCTCATTAACAACTGTGTCAAGAACAGCATTGCCATCTCTCGCCTGCTTATAATATATATCCACCATGACTTTCTTTTCGGATTCACGCTTCATTTCTATCATTCTGAAAGACAAGTTAGTAGAGCAAATACTATAATTAGAAAAGCATTACATTGCCCAATAGGGTTAGGGTTAGGGCTGGAAGTTTGCATTCAACTCAGTTTCTGAGAGGGGTTTGCATGGGTTAAGACAGATAGAGTAGAGGATCTCCAGATTCCCAGACTATCCCTGTAAGTTTATTGCTATGCTGACTTCTCTCTCTCTCTGATGTTTAGATGTATAAATCTTAGGTGGCATCCAGGTTACAACTTCCTGCTCCTCCTCAAATTCCTTCTCTAGACCTAGAGGTGAAAGGAATTCATCTTCTGAGAACAAAGGGGCAAGCATGGCTTCTTTTGTTTCTTCAACTAGATAACTAGCTCGGGGTATAGAACTCCTTCCCTATCAAGAATGTACTTCCTTTAATAAACATAAGCTTTCTTATTTTATACCAAGTCTCAGTCAAAATACCTTTCAGCTAAAGGTGTGCTCCAAGCAAAACTTCAATTAACTAAAGTTAATTTCAGCTGCTACATACAAACTCTATATGCTAACAATATGAAAGTGGTTATGTGTTTTATGTACTATCGCTATAAAGTCATAAACTAGAATTTATTCTTCTACTTATTTTTCTTTTAATTTGATAAAATAAAATTGAGGAAAAACCGACCTTGGTGTAGCGTTCTGGACTCTCTGTCGTTTATCATCTAAAGTGCAGTTTGTTAATTTGACTGAGGCATTCATTGACCCATCTGTCAACATTTTGACAGCAGCTGATATTAACAACAGTTTAAATTCTGCAAGTTTCAAATGACCATGTCGTTCACTCTGATTTGTAGGCTGCTTTGAAAAAAAAATGCATAGTTTAATGCATGAATTGAAGAAAATGTTTCTGCAAAAATACAAACTCTGTTACTGCAATCAGATCAAAACTTAATTAGTAAATCATATAATGAGTTGGACTGAAAGAATTGCAACCAGAAGGAGTCTACTTAGTAGTGCTGTTTCACAAACTTTTGTGCAAGTGATTTGCACAACATATATGCGGTTGTAGCAAAGTATACCCATGGCTTCTTGTTCATACAACAGATACACACAAAGGCTCCATTTGAAAATAAACATTAATGGCCAGGACTTATGAAGAAAACCCTAATGAAGAAAACAGTTCGCTATTGGGATATGCTTGCTTTTGTCACAATACAAAAAACCTTGCTAGGTTTAAAACACTTCAATACTCTGTTCATTTTTATTTTTACTGGGACTGTACCCCCGCTCACTCTGCTCTCCTACCTGCTGCCATTCCCTCCATAGTGACCATTTACGGTAGCTTGTATTCTGGTATATTAACAAGAGTGCTGTAATGTTGACCAAGGGCAGGCGCCAAGGCACCACCTGTCTCCTTCATACCTGCTCATCCTGGCTCATAAAAGCGAGCCAGGCAGGACTGAGCAATGGGCACCATGGGGTGGTGAATGCTTCCCTCTGCAAGGGAATCTTCCTGGACCCCCTTAAAGAAGTGGTTATTAAACCAATTATTGCCTAGTCTCAAACCTTTCATTCCTGAGCAAAGTGATTGAGTGGGTGGACGCTTAACAACTCCAAACGTTCCTGGAGGATGTGGATCATTTGGACCTCTTCCAATCGGGGTTCAGGCCCCATCATGGGAACTAAAACTGCTTTGGTCATGCTGGTCAATGATCTCTGGTGGGTCAGGGACAGAGGTGAAAGCTGTTTCCTGGTTCTGCTGGATCTTTCAGAGGCTATTGATACCATTGACCATGGTATCCTTCTGGACCATTTAGGAGGGGTGGGAGCTGGGGACACTGTTATGCAGTACAATGGTACGTTGGTTCTCAAACGTCTTGGTAGTCAAACACCTTGGTTCTCAAATGCTGAAAACCCGGAAGTGTTTCGGTTTTTGAAAGTTTTCCGGAAGCCAAATGTCCAATGCGGCTGTCGGCTATTGTTTCTGGGGCGCCTGCACCAATCAGAAGCTGCGCCTTGGTTTTTGAAAATTTTGGAAATCAAACAGACTTCCAGAAAGGATTAAGTTTGGCGCTTTCGTTTTTGCTATTTATTTTGCGTTTTTGTTTTTGAGGCTTTTTTGTTTAATTTGTTTTTGTGACTGTGTGGAACCCAGTCCAGCTACTGATCGATTGATTGTGTGATTGCGGAAATGGATAAAAGCCCCCCATCCAAAAAATGACTATCATCAGTGCAGGTAAGAATTTTTTTAAAAAATTTTTTTATCATCTACAATACTATCTTATTTATTTTATAGTACAGTACATTGATTATTGCTATGGATCAATAATCTCGTTAGATAGAAAAATTCATGTTAAATTGCTGTTTTAGGGGTTGTTTTTAAAAGTCTGGAATGGATTAAGCCATTTTGTATTACATTCTATGGGAAAGCACGCCTTGGTTTTGGAACGCTTTGGTTTTGGAACGGACTTCCAGAACGGATTAAGTTTGAGAACCAAGGTACCACTGTGGTTCTGCTCCTTCCTCCTGGGCAGTGTCCACAAAGTGGTGTTGGGGGGCAGGCTGAGTGTTCAGACTCCTGGGCACTGTCCTATCCCCAATGCTTTTTAACATCTACATGAAGCCGCTGGGAGAGATTATCGGGGGGTGGGGGGTGGGCTCAGTGTTCACTAGTATGTGGATGATATCCAGCTCTACCTCTCTTTTAAATCAGAACCAGTGAGGGCGGTGAAGGTCCTGTGTGAGTGTCTGGAGACAGTTGGAGGATGGATGGTGGTTAACTGATTGTGGTTGAATCCTGACAAGACAGAAGTACTGTTTCTGGGAGACAGGGGGCAGGTAGGTGTGTGAGACTCCCTGATGTTGAACGGGGTAACTGTGTCACTAAAGGATCCTGTATGCAGCCTAGGGTCATTTGGGACATACAGCTGTCCATGAAGGCGCAAGTTAATTGTGTGTCCAGGACGGCTGTCTCCCAGCTCCATCTGGTACGCAGGCTGAGACCCTACCTGTCTGCGCACTGCTTCACTCATATCTCCCGCTTGGACTACTGCAATGCGCTTTATGTGGGGCCATCTTTCAAAGTGACCCGGAAACTACAACTAATCCAGAATGTGGCAGCTAGACTGGTGACTGGGAGAAGCTGCCACAACCATATGACACCGATCCTAAAGGATCTACACTGCCTCCCGGTATGTTTTCAAGCACAATTCAAAGTGTTGGTGCTGACCTTTAAAGCCCTAAATGGCCTCGGCTCTGTAGGAGCATCTCCACCCCTATCGTTCAGCCTGTACACTAAGATTCAGCTCCAAGGGCCTTCTGAAAGTTCCCTCACTGCGAGAAGTGAAGTTACAGGGAACCAGGCAGAGAGCCTTCTTAGTAGTGGCACCCTCCCATCTCATGCCAAGGAAAGAAACAACTATAAGACATAGGAGGGCAGCTCTGTATAGGAAATTTTTTTATGTTTGATTTATTGTGCTTTTACTATTTTATTGAGAGCAGCTCAGAGTGACTGGGGCAACCCAGTTAGATGGGCGACATATAAATAAAATAAGTAACAACAATTAAAGTTTCCCTTCCAATCCCATGCTTCTAAGCTTGCTTTTTACCTTCCCAACCGTATTTCTAAAGCAACTTCTTTTTTCTGTTCTGCAGCCTTGCTTTGCACCTGTTTTCACACCCATGCCATTGCTTCCCCTCTCCTTTTTGTGCAACCCCTTTTGCACTCCCATTTTCACCATCACTCCCTTTTTTCTCCACCTCCTTACTTTTCTCAGCTCTCCCCTACAAACAGATCACCTCCATTTCCATGTCTTATCCTTTTTCCTATTGTTCCCTTTGCGTGTACACACACACACACACCCCACTATCACTTTCACCTCTATTCCTTGTCTCTTCCTTCATTCTTTTTCAACCTGCCCTTGTACACAAACCATCCCCATTTCCATATTATGCTAAATCTGGAACGTCTTGTACAAGACAAAACATGGTAAGAGGAATGAAATACATGATTATGGGGTAGTGCTATGGAATATCTGAAATGAATGCAACAGAATTTCCCCCAACTCATATCTTGCTGTACTCAAACTTTGTTTTAAACTGCCACTTTCCCTCCCTCATTATCACCCCCTGCTCATTGTACTCAGTTTCCCTTATTCAAACCTATGCTTTACTCATACTGCTATTGTTGTTTAAAACAAACATTTTAAAGCCTTTTGTTTATTTTGCTCCCCTCCCTCATCCTGACTGAATGCAAAACTAGGACTGTAATGAGGACACTACAAATCCTCGGTGGGGGAAAAGTGATGATAGTCTTACATTTTAACCGCACTTTTCCATGTATAAGACTATGTTTTTTTTCCTTAGAAATCATGTCAAAAAGTTGGGCTTGTCTTATACATGGGTATTGCATAGGGTGGATATTTTATTGGTTGCTGCTGTGGCTATCAGCGGGTATTGTGCGTGTTATTGGTCGATGCGTCAATGGGTGTTGTTGACTGGCCGACGCTGCGGCAATTGGGCGGGCAATTTGCAGCTTCTGCCGGCAAGGGGACAGATGGGAATTGTATTTTGCGACGTGCGCAGGTGAGCGAATTTTGGCATTCCCTCCTAAAAAAAGCTCAACAACCCTCGGAAATCACCCCCCCCCAAAAAAGCTCAACAAGTTTGTGCCATCTCCCCCTATTTTCTTAAATTTCAGTCCTCAAAAATGCCCTTATACATTTTTCTTAGACAGAAAAGTACGGTATATAGGAAGATACAGAAAGACATAATATTAATTCTGCTGGTGCAATGTCCTGTGCAGGGCAGCAGATATTATAAATTCTTATAATAAGATAGATAATGTGATTGTTTCAATTACAGCTACCCTGGAGATTCAATTGACTTAATTAGAATAATGAGCCTTCTGAATCAAACGGTATTCATCTTAAGTTTATTTCAATTTTAAAGTAATGCATTTCATAATGCTTTGTTAGCGGTCTCAGGCAGTGATAAAGGCAATAAATAAATATGGGGATGAATGTAACCAAGATCTTTGCAGAGTAGGCAAAGTTAGTCAGGTTCATTAATTTCTAAGGGTATATTTTGCATATGAATAATGTTTAAAACAGATCATGGTAATCAATGAGTAATTCTTACATTGTTAAGAGACTGCCTAGAATAGACAGGAATGCTCCCTCTACATGGGAGCAGTGGACATGGGATTAGGAAAAACACACCCTATGCTCCTTTGTAAGTATGCCACAGAATTTTAGAACTTTTAAAAACTCTTAAAGAACTGAACTACTCATTTCATGGGAAAGTATTCCAAGTAACACCAAATTTTATTCCTGTTCAATTGGCTAAGCAGAAGATTTAACAGTGACATAAAAACCTGATTCACCATGGGGCAGCATCTAGCTGCCACTTTAGTAGAAACTTATAAAATATTATTTTCTAGGTTTGAAGGTGTAGTTGTTTCCTCCCATATCTCTAGCCAGTTGCAGAAAATCTGGGTCCAACCCACCAAGTTTATTTTATAGAAAATTATGTTTTCATTACCTGGTTGGAATTTTGACTGCACAAAACTAGAGTCAGGGAATCAATCTGGAAGTCCATTTTCAGTACTGTTTTATTCTTAACTGAGGAACGTGCTTCTACAACAGCAGATGTCACTATTCTTATTCCAACTATAAACATTAGGAACATAAGACACAATTATAATTATCATAGAAAGAAAAAGTTATAGTCTCTAATGCACTGCATTTTCAAAGAGAATAAACATAACTAGATGAATGTAATAAAACAATCTTGCCATCAATGACCATCACCAGAGCAGTAAGTTTGCCAGAGTGACAGTTATGAAATACTTTGCTTAACACATGGTTATTCAGTTAACTGATTTTGAATAGGCTATCGGATTCTTAAGGTTGTTTTCCTTACACACAACAGGTCCAGCCCATACTGGACTCGGGTGGATTTAGTTCCCCCTGGTCTTGAAGGAACTTTTAAGCAGCCCATTTCTAGAAGCATGTTTTGCCAAGCTAGATAAATAATACACAGCACCCACAAGCAAAACATGTGAACATGGCAGAAAGCTTAGGCACATGTAGTATGTGGCCCTGGGTCTAGGATAACAGACAGGAGACACACCCTTCAGATAACCCCAAGGGACCCTGGCATACTGGACCCAGCTGGGATACTCCAAAGCTGATCAGAACCAATAGGGGGTTATCTAAGAGGAAGAACATTCTGCAGTACTTGCTTCCCAAATGCCACTTCATCAGATGTACACAAAAACATTTTATAATGATGAGTAAACATACTAGGTTTAGTCCATGCAGTAGCCCTACAAACCTAATAAAGAAGAGAGTGAGTGGAAAAGGCCACAGCTGCTGCAACTGCTTTTTTGTAATTCAATGGTAAAAAGGACACAAATGATTTAGTTTGCCTGAAGGGACAAGTCTGAAAAATGTAGATTTTTAAAAGGATTCCATGACATTGATGTGGTGGATAGAGGAAGGGCAAAAGATAGGAATGATAAGCTCCTCTTGGTGATGGAAAGAAGAACTGACCTTTCGGATGAAGGAAGGTACACCCTCAGCACTACTCTGGTTTGAGAAAGATGTGCAGGTGTTTTGCCACAAACAGAGCATTCAACTCAGACATACTCCTTGCAGATGTCACTGCCACGAGGAACCAAAACTTAAACCATGTACAGAGGAACTGATAGGGAAGGAGCATCCATGGCAAGGGATGAGAATGAAAATTTTGGAATAATTCCATATTGGTCCATAAGAGTATAAAGGTTAGCAAGTGATGATGCCCATCTGCATACTTTTTTGTGAAGTATAGTTATAAGGACGTGGTTACAGGTAGGTAGCCGTGTTGGTCTGCCATAGTCAAAACAAAATAAAAAATAAAAAAATTCCTTCCAGTAGCACCTTAGAGACCAACTAAGTTTGTTCTTGGTATAAGCTTCAGATATCTGAAGAAGTGTGCATGCACACGAAAGCTCATACCAAGAACAAACTTAGTTGGTCTCTAAGGTGCTACTGGAAGGAATTTTATATATATATATATATATATATATATATATATATATATATATATATATATATATAAGGATGTGGGTACTTCAAACAGCTGTTTTGAGAAGTGCTTTAAGGCAGCTTCCGTGGTTCCAAGTGGAAGCGCTGCTTCTCCTGCAAGCAAGTGAGCAGCAGTGGAGGGGAGGGTGGGGAGACTCTTCCCACCATCCTGCTGCTTCCACTTGCCTGCTTGCAAAAAAGTATATGAACTTCAATTCATCTGCTGGTTAGTGGGCATTAAATCCTGATGCCTTGGCTGTGTAATCCTGTTCTCTGCTGGGAGCAGGACACATAGCCAATGCAGGATTAAACCCTGTCCTCCTGCCCATCAGCTGACATCATCAGTGATGTCAGCTGATAGATAGGTGGGTATAGGGGTGGTTTGGCTTTGCAAGTCAAACTGGAACCCCTGGTGTGCCAAGACTGGCCCATAAGATGGAGGTTCCTCAATCCTGATCTAGGACATCATCAAGGCATAAGTGTTGAATGAACAAAGGTAGAAGCAGCACAAGATGCCCTTATGGCTAAGACTACTGCCTCATGGGCCCACCATAACCCAACATCTGCCTTACCTTCAGTCAAAGCACAGAACGGGGATTGGGTTAAATTAATTGTTAAATTCAATCATTGATGGAAAACCAATCTTATTCAATCAATTACAGGAAATAAAGCACTTTGAGAAGAAATTACTCTAGGGAAATCAACTGAAGAAATTACAGCAGGAAAATTAAGCTATCAACCAGCAAGTATTAGCAAGAGGAAACAATCACAGACTAAACTGAAGTGATGACTCCAGGAAGGGGGGGGGAATCCCCTCCCACAAAAGGAGGCAAACACACACAAGCCACACAAAACAAATCACCTGTCCTGAACACACACAACTAACATAAAAATAACACAAGCAAAATCAGAAATGCTGGAAAAATAACTTAGCTACTGCCTTGCACAATAACTCAGTAACGTAACTGAGGTGGCTTCCTGGAATGGACTAGTTAGAGGTTCCTGAGTTCCTGCCTTCGAGCACTAGAGAGAGATAAACACACCTGTGCCCAGTGTGTCGGCATGAGAGAAAGAATGTTTGGATCATTAAAAAGGAAGTAAAAATGGATTTCAAAAGAAACTGTCCAAGATGAATATGAGCAAGCTTCTATACAGTATATGAAATATAATAAGGGTTGTCAAAATATAGCAAAAGCGGTGTAACTCTCCATGACGTACCAACTGTAGATGATACTGCTCACCAACCTATTTACAGAATTTTGTCTATGAATTAAATAGTAAAACTATGTAGATCAAGACCCAATGTTGCAAATGAATTTTTTGTAAGATATTCATTTAAATTCACTCAAAACAAAAATGTATAGTTCATGTAACTATTAAATTAAATTAATAACTTCTTCTATTGGAAAGAGATAATTTAACTGTAGCTTAAGCTTTAAAACACATACCTCCAGAATGTTGGGAAACACTTGCTGTTGCACTATGGATGCTTAGTAGATCTTTTTTTTCCGGTACAGGAGGTGGAGGGCCAGAGCTTTCCCCTAAATTTTCATTCAGTGTTCTCAAGATAGTTGTTATATCATCCTGACTCAGAATCAGCTTTGAAAAGAAGTTGATTACTCTTAATTGCAGGTTGAGTATATAGAACTGCATTAAATGTTACAGGTCCTCTAGAATCAAAAGGTTTTTCCTTGTAATAAGGATTATAAATTCATCTTAAGTTTAATAATAATAATAATAATAATAATAATAATAATAGCAGCAACAACATGTATAGGAGCACCAGCTGCAGACAAGGAGGGCAGAACAGCATCAGTAGTGCTGCATTTGCAGGAGCAGGGATAGAGCAGGGTAGTGACCACTGGGCTGGCAGCACCCTGCAAGCTGCCAGGTATGTGTGTGCACTTGCGCGTCGCCACCAACCGAGGGCTCCAACATCACCATCCTGCTCCATCTGTGCCCTGGCAAATGCACCTCTGCCACCACTTCATGCATTGCTACTGCATTTGGGGGGGAATCAAAATTTATTCCATGCTTACATTCAAATGCTTGTGCAGAGAAAATATTTCTTGAATACACAGCAAACTTCAAAATAATAGATAAACTGAAATTGAGGCTCTGCCTCTCCTCATTTCTTGCACTGTTCAAACTATACTTTGCCCTCAAAAGTGAGGGGGTGGGACAGCGGAACCAGGAACAGTTTTTGGGCTCATGTATAAAACTGTCCATGGATAAAACTGAAATGGAGTACTGATTTGAATATTTTTCTCTATGGCTCATTTCCCCTGCAATAAAAGGATTAAGGGAGGAAAGCATACAAATATGAAGCACACTTCCAATCTCTTCTTGTAGAATCTGGGGCCAAGAATAAGCAAACACTGAAAGATGCACTAATTATTTATTTTGTGCTATATACAGAAGTGGTCTGGAAGACCTAATATTTTTGCTTATTTAAATTTGTACCATATATGGAAACCTTGTTTATTTACCATATTTATAATCCACCCTTCACCCAAAGGTCCCGGGGGAACATTAAAACAAACAAAAATTAAACAGTAATATTAAAACATATATAGCAAACATGAATTCCATGTAAACAAAAACAACAGGAGCAATAAAAATACAATCCAATACACCTCAACCTACCACAAATGCCTGGATGACAAAACAACAATGTTCATTAAGCAATTAACAAATGCTGATGACCTTTGAGTTGTATTCAAATGTTCTGTTCTATAAACAGATGGAAGAGACTCCTTACATTCACAGAAAGTAACATCTGCAGCCCAGTGTCTAGCAAATCACAAACTATATGCTGCTAAATCACAAGATGCAAGAGATATTGGGATATATGAAATGTCAGGGGTAAAACTTGCATTTAACTCCTATTCATATTGACAATAGTTGCAAGAATATACATCTTTGCAACTAAGAACTTACATTCATTGGCTTGAGACGTCCAAATATTTTAATGTCAGGAATTTCATGATACCAGAGAGTGGCTAAATTGCGTTCAACACTAACTTCAAGATTTAATGGTTGCAGCAGCTGTATTTCATTTTGCAATAAACCATTTATACAACTTGATCTGTAAATAAAAATGAAAAAATAGTCAGAATCCAATTAAAGTTTCTCTTCAACCAGGTGTTTGGCTGATTGACATTCTATGGCCATTTAAATGTGTCTGAGGGAAAGGGGTTATTGGTTTGTTTTGCTTTTGCTTTATTTTGGATTTTGTGTTTTCATTTTGTGAACCACCCTGTGATCTTTGGATGAAGGGTGGTATAATAATAAATATAATAATAATAATAATAATAATAATAATAATAATAATAATAATATTCACAAGGCTGCATTCAAGTTTAATTGTTTTTTAATTATTTTTTTTCCTGTTCTTAGACCGTTTCCATTTTAGCTGTAAGCTGCCATGTGCCTGTTGGGGAAAAGGTGGAATATAAATATAAATATAAAAACTTAGGACTGCAATACCTGCAAATGGGCTCAGGATTGCAGCTTTGATGAAATACTTCATTAAGTGTTTTGTATCTGTGTAAACATCCAACAATATACTCTATGTAGGACAATGGTGGATATTCATTTGGAGTGGATATATTTTTTATTGATTTGTTTTATTATTGAAATTTCTATCCCATCTTTCAAACAGAAACACAGAATGGTTTTCAGTACTATATCTACAAGTACATGAAACCACTGAATGGAGTCATCTGGAGCTTTGGAGTGTGTTGCCATTGGCATCTTGATGATGAACTGATCTATTTCTCCTTTTAAACTTCTGCAAGTGAGATGGACGTGTTGATCCAGTGTGCCTGATTCTTGTAATAAACTGACGTTTTTATTATTTAATTCTTATTATTTATTAATATTAACTCATGTACTTGATTCATGGAATATATATTATTTTATAAACTGTATATAGGCTTCAATAAAGAAAAGATTTGAGATAGGATTTAAAGAGTAGTACCTCTAACTAGATGAGTTGTTAAGCCTGTTCTAGACAGGGTTACTCTCTTTTTGAAGCACCAGGTGTTTGATGTTTTCCTGAATAAATTACTATCATCTGAGGCAGACTGCCTCATGGTGTGGAGTACACCAGCTTCCACTGGTGGCCCAGCTACAGCCCTATCTGGACAGGTTTCATTCCAGTCAACTAAATTATGGTGCAACCCTACCAGCCCTGCTAAGTCAAAGGAAAGCTACCCTTCAGGTAGATACCAACCATACTATTTCCCTTTGGCTAGCAGGGCCACATCCTATTTTAGTTAGGTACCAATAATACTTTTCCAGGCCCTATCTGAAGTTCTTTTGACACTGAGAGCCCATCACAGCTTTGAACTAAGATCTTAATCAAAGGCCTCCTCCAGGTAATCCCAGCATCCGAAATGCAGCAGGTGGAGTTACTGAAGAAAGGATCATCTCAGTTGTCACCCAGTTGTGAAATGCTTTCTGCAGGAAGGTTTACCAAGTGCTTGTGATTATGTTACTTTAGTGCCTGCCAATTATCAGATGAACAGCCTGCTGTTTTATATTATTATTCTAATACTGAATCTGATCTGTTAAATCTGAAGCTGTTTTGTTCTGAAGCTGTTTTGTCCTCATTGACTATAATTTCCTTCTGTTCTTGTCTTCGCTTGGAGTGGACCTTAGAGGGTGCCTTTTTCTTTTCTTCTACTTCTGGGGCTTGTACATAGCTGTGGTAAAGGTAAAGGTAAAGGTAAAGGTAAAGGGGATGCGGGTGGTGCTGTGGTCTAAACCACTGAGTCTCTTGGGCTTGCCAATCAGAAGGTCGGAGGTTCAAATCCATGCGACAGGATGAGCTCCCGTTGTTCTGTCCTAGCTTCTGCCAACTTAGCAGTTTAAAAGTACACCAGTGCAAGTAGATAAATAGGTACCACTGCGGCAGGAAGATAAACAGCATTTCCGTGTGCTCTGGCACTCGTCACAGTGTTCTGTTGCGCAGGGAGTGGTTTAGTCATGCTGGCCACATGACCTTGAAAGCTGTCTGTGGACAAACGCTGGCTCCCTCGGCCTGAAGTGAGATGAGCAGTGCACCCCAGTCGCCTTTGACTGGACTTAACTGTACAGGGGCCCTTTCCCTTTCATAACTGTATATGTTTGTTTAACAAATGTTGGTGTGGTGACAGCCTTTGCCTGTGCTTGCTTGCTTTATTCTTTGAGGCTTCTGTAACTTTTTCTCTTCTGTGTGTTCTGTCAGTTTTTTCCTCAGCATTTTATCTCACTAATTGTCATTATCAGTTAAAGTGTTATTGGATTGTTTTGCCATTCCAGCTTCATTTTTTTTAAAAGAAAAGAATAAAGAAGTCCAATTTGCCATCCTTTCCCACTTCATTGTTCATCTAATCTCCTCCCTTCTATCTGCTCTGGGTCATCAGATGGCACTCAAAACACATTGATTTTACACGAGGTGAGTGTCACTGAGGAAAGCATGCCATTAAAGGCCACAACAAAAAAGGCTCTCTCCCATGTTCTGTCAGGGGGTAACCAGAAAAGTGTCTCAGAAAGTGAACATAAAATCTGGGTAGGTTTATGTCCGGAGAGATGTTCCATTGAGTATCAAGCTCTTAAGCCATATTAAGATTTACAGGTCAAAACCAGCACTTTAAATTGGACTCTGAAATGAATTGAAAACCAGCAATTTTGCCAAAACTGGAGTTAAAAGGGTAGAATTCCAATCAGCAATCTGGCTTAAGTTTCCTAGCAGTCTTCAAGGGTAACTTTTTATAAAGCACGCTGCAGCAATCTAACCTACATAGACTAGATGTATACATAGTATACATATGGTATAGATAAATATAGATGTATACATAGACTAGCTTCCAAAGAGCGTGATTTTAAGCTGCACACTTTTTCTTCCTTCAGCCCAGAATGGGCCAAAAATCCACACCCTTCCTCTTCCTTCCTCAAATCCACAGTCAAGAACACAGAGAAAGTATGAGGATAAACATAGGCAGAAAACAAGGGAAACTTTTAAAAAATGGTTTTTTTGGAGGGGAGGAAATGGATTGAGAAGCAAAAAGCACTAAAAGGTCAAAGGGAACATGAGAAAAACCAGGAACTTATAAAAATTGCAGAAATCAATCATAATTATAAGAGGTGAAGCCAAAGAGAGTATCAGGCCTGATAAGAAATAATGATCAAGCTTAAAGTGACTGTGACTGTGTTCAATGAAGGCAGAAAAGCGGATTAAAGCATGATGGGAGAATTCTACTTCCAAAGCGTTCATTCCTGCCTTGACCAGAAGGTGGAGCCTAAACCCAACCCACTGACCCTGATAGCACAGGGGAAATCAGTTTAAGGGTGTGTGCAATTGGCAATGCACAGATGCAGTGATAGCGCTGCCTGGTCCCAGTTAGCAATGTTGCATTTGTATTTTGAACTAGGTGCACTTCCAAGTTTCTTTAAAAGCAAACCCAAGTATAAAGCATTACTGTGGTCTTACCCTGAGGTAAGAACTTGGATAATTAAGGCTAGACTAAAGGTAAAGGTAAAGGGGCCCCTGACCATTTGGTCCAGTCGTGTCCGACTCTGGGGTTGCGGCGCTCATCTCGCTTTATTGGCCGAGGGAGCTGGCGTACAGTTTCCGGGTCATGTGGCCAGCATGACAAAGCCGCTTCTGGCGAACCAGAGCAGCACATGGAAACGCCATTTACCTTCCCGCCAGAGCGGTTCCTATTTATCTACTTGCACTTTGACATGCTTTCGAACTGCTAGGTGGGCAGGAGCTGGGACCAAGCAACGGGAGCTCACCCCGTCGCAGGGATTCGAACTGCCGACCTTCTGATCAGCAAGCCCTAGGCTCTGTGGTTTAACCCACAGCGCCACCTGGGTCCCTTGTAGGCTAGACTATCTTTGTTCAAAGGCTAGACTATCTTTGTTCAAAGTGGGTCACAGCTGGTACACTAGCCTGAGTTGGTAAAATGAGCACCTAGTGAAAAAAACAGTTCATGTAACACCCAGATTACAAATCTGTTACTTCAGGGAAAGAGTAAGCACTACTGAACCACATAGATGAACAACATATCTATAAACTGTTAGACGGGGTATCACTCCGTCTAACTGGACCAAAGTTTGGCAAGAGGGGTCATTTTTCGCATTACACAGGATTAAGAGGACCAGCAGTGAACTGTATGCTACCGCCGCCCAGGGTTGGGTGCATGGGGCATGCAGAGGACAGGCACGGAGGAAGCCCACTGCGGTAGCACCAGCCCAGCCCTCACCACTGCTTCAGGGTAGTAGTAGTAGTAGTAGTAGTAGTAGTAGTAGTAGTAGTAATAATAATATATTATTTATACCCCACCAATCTGGGCATACACATGCCATCCTTGCAGCCCTGCATGACTGGGTTTGGACTATCTAATCCCAGCCTTAGAAAGTAGCGTGGGAGGTCCACTCACATGCCAGAGCCCAGTTGAAGAGAGGGGTGCTGCTGCCGCCACCGCCTCTCCTCCACTTCCACCCTTGGGTTAGGCCTGACTTGGGAGTGGAGCTGCAGCCAGCTGGCAGTGCTGGGCCACCGTGCAAGGAAGCTGGATCCAGGCCCCGAAGGCCAGGGTGCAGCTTCCCTCCCCCACAGCTCCTGCCTTGATGAGGGAGCCTGTTGCAGGGGTGCTTCACTGCACCTCCTCAAAAAAATGTGCCTGGAGCCACAGCCCCCCAGCCTCACCCCTCACACTATGTCACTGGAGTGGACCACACACATCACTGTAGATTAAATCTAGCCCCCTGGTGCTTCTCTTTTCAGTGTATGAAGGAAACAAAGGTTTAACATTTTTCTCAGTAATGCAACTTACACACTTTGGCTTACCTTCACTACTAACAGTACCTTCATACTGTCTGCATTGAAACTGAGTTTATTGGCCCTCATCCAGTCAACTACACCACATTCAAGCACTAATTTAGTACTGCTGCCTCATATGAATTAGATAAAAAGGAAAAGAGTTTAGTGTCATTGCACACTGATGACACCTCATCCTAAACCTTCAGATGACCTCAGTAGTTCCATCTAATGGAAGAATCTTCTATCTTTAAGAACATCAGTTAGCAAAATTAAAACTTTGGTTTGTAAGTGGAACATAGTGTTTAATTAGTACATTTTCTTCAGTTTTGTTACTTTTGACAACTTAATTTAGAAGAAATCATTACAAAATCATCTTTACCTGTACAACTTTAGGTCACTCAGTTTCACTTGTATACAATCAAGAATAGGTGGGATATTATATCGTAGTGACGTTTTAATGAGAAGGAATTCATTCTTTATGGTGATCAACCCAAAATCAGCAACTATAACGTCAGCAGATATTGCCGACTGTGGGATTATGACAACAGGTGCTTTAATATTAATGTCCAGTGCCATTTTGGAACTTTGTTGAGCCAATTCCTTTACACCAGTAGCTGCTTTCTCAGCAGCTTGAACAGTGGCTTCAGTAATTGCTTCCTTTGCTGTCTGAAAATTGTTTACAAAAGCCTAGAAAGGAGACAGGAAATCAGCAACAGATGAGGATAACAGTCACAAGAATACATCATTTATGTATCAGTTTGCTCATTATGCATTACAAATTATCTGTGTTGTTCTCTATGTCTGTCTTTCCCTCTTCCACACAGTTGAGCAATAAACATGTTTAGAGCAGAAGAGAGAAAATAAAATGCATTATATAGTTCCTTGTTACATAGACAAATTAACAAAACATAAAAAGGAAAAAAGATATAACCATGTGTCAACATTATACAAGGTATTGAAATATCACGTTTCACAACATAAAAACAAAATGGAAACACATAATACAGAATAAAACAGAAACAAAAATAGACCAATGACGCCCCTCCAGCAAACACATTTAAAAGGCCATAGAATGTTGATAAAGGCCTTGTTATAGAAAAATGCTTTTGCCTGGTGCCCTCATTACATATTTTTAGGCGCCAAGCCAAAACATTTTTTATAGGTCAAAACCAGCACTTTGAATTGAGTTCGAATCTATTTTTTTGGCAGCCAATGCAATCAGACCAGGATCAGTGTAATATGATCAAACTGTCTTGGCCTGCTGAGCAACATGACAGTCAAATTCTGCACCAGTTTCTGAACTGTCTTCAAAGGCAGTCCTACATATAATGTGTTGGACCAAACCAGGGGTCAGCAAACTTTTTCAGCAGGGGGCCGGTCCACTATCCCTTAGACCTTGAGGGGGGCCAGACTATATTTTGAAGGGACCATCCGCAGACTGGATTTAGAAGGCAAATGGGCTGGATCCAGCCCCCGGGCCTTAGTTTGCCTACCCATGGACTAATCTAACCTAGAGTTCCCAGAGCATACATGACAGAAGTTAGACTATCCCTGTCCAGATAGGGGCACAGCTGTGTCACCAGCAAAGCTGATGGAAGGCACTCCACACTACTGAGGCCAACTGAGCCTCAAGCAAAGGATCTAGAAATACCCCCAAGCTATGTACCTGCTTCTTCAGAAGGAGTGTAACCCCATCAAGAGCAGGCAACCCCCATCCATCTGGCATACAGAACCACCCCCTAGGAGTGCCTCAGTCTTATTTGGGTTGAGCTTCATTTTGTTGGCTTTCATCCAGGCCATAACTGAGGCAAGACAATGGTCCAGCACATCCAATGCCTCATCTGCAAATGTAAAGAAGTAGAACTGTGTGCCATCAGGATATTGCTGACAGTGTACTCTGAAACTCCATATAACCCCAGTCAGTGGTTTCATGTAGATGTTAAACAGCAAAGGGCTTAAAATCAAACCCTGAGGAATCCAACACTGGAGATTCCATGGGGTCAAAGAGCACATCCCAAGCATCATGCTCTGGAAACAACCAGGCCAAGTAGGATTGGAACCACCGCAAAGTGGTGCCAACCACCCCTAAGTTGGACAGATCCTCCAGAAGGGTACCATGGTTGATGATATTGAAAGCCAGTGAGAGGTCGAGTAGAATTAACAGGGACCTATTTCACCTGTCCCTCTCCTGACAGAGGTCATCATACAGGGCTACCAAAGCAGTTTCTGTGCCAAAACCAGGGCTAAACCCCAACCTGTTTCCTCTAAGAGCTTCTGGATCCTGTGGTTTCACATTTAATTTCAATTAAATTGGCTAGGAGAAACAGACATGGATCTCCCAATCAGTGGTGTAGTGGTAAATTTTAAGGTACAGCTCATCATGACAGTCACACAGCCATGTTCTCTGCATAGCCACACACGCCAATGACAGTACAAAAATGCACATATTTATACAAACTTGTGTACACCAATTAGCAGCCAGACAAAGCTTAATACCCAATTTATAAGGATCAGCTGAAAGTCATAGATTAGGAAATTGGACCCATTCCCTCACTTCGTTTATGCCAATAAGCTAGAAACAAAAGTAAAATTTGAGAACTTCTCTATCATCTTCTTCACTTGCCAGAGCAAAGAGAGTCAGTCACTCTACCACTCCAATTAATGGCATCATTGCACCTACTTTGAAAAAAAGTCCCAGAGGTGCACTACTCTTCCAGTACACCATTGCTCCCACTATAAGTAAAACAATCTCTTCACCTTATTGTATTTTCTAAAACAAAAAGGAAGCTTACCAAAATAGCAGAGACGAATTTGTTGACAAAAACAATCTGAATGCATCCAACAGTTAAGTAAACCTGGCTGTCAACAGCTTCCATATCAGCATACAAAATGTCATCTGTAGCACACATGTACGTCACCATTTTGAAACTGAAGACCTCTTTGCCTGTAATATACAGAGCCTTGGAACAGAAAAAAAGTGTTCAATGTTAAGAGTATAATATTTACAAGGTGTGCACAAAATAAAGGTACAGTCGTACCTCGTGTTATGTTCGCCACGGGTTACGAACGCGCCGAACCCGGAAGTACCAGAATGGGTTACTTCCGGGTTCGGCGGTTCGCGCATGCGCAGACACATCAAATGACGTCATGTGCATGCACAGAAGCGCCGAATCATGTCGCACGCATGCACAGACACAGCGCTTCAAGTTACGTGTTGCTCATGTTGCAAACGGGGCTCCATAACGGTTCCCGTTCGCAACCAGAGGTACCACTGTAATGGGCAGCATCCAAAGGTGTTCTTACATTAATGGAAGGAGTCTTTCTGTTCACACAAGGGGCTTGGATAAAGCACAGGTGTCCTTCATTGGAAGTGTTGGTGGAAGAGACAACGTCTGCCAGTTCCCTTTCCCTGCTATGACACCTCTCACCAGGAGCAGATATTTGGGAAACATAGGGGAAAGGGTTGGCAAGAACTATGTGTGTCCATTACATAATCCAACCGTATCTCTTTTCTCTACAGCACACTGTTCAATACAATATATGTGTGGCAGTCATAAAGTAAGTCCTTCGCTGAAGGGCTGCAGTTTAAGTTAACAGACTTTTTTGTCCACACTCTTTGGAATAAAACATACACCCAGAAACCACACCAAGCATGAGGAAAAGCAAGAGATGACTAAAGTCATTATCAATTAAACCAGGCTGAAGCCTAATATTTATATTGCAAGTACACTGCTTTCTGTACACAGCCTAGCATGCCCTTTAAATGAACACACATACCTTTTTATGCAGTGCTGCCTTATCACAATCCAAAATAACGATATTCTTTAAGTTTGCTGATACTTCAGTTGTTTCTTTCTTCATCATCACATTGCTATCAAGACCTAAATTTAACAGTATTAATTAACAAATCTAATATGCCACAATCTTCAAGGTACTTCCTCTGGGTTCTAGTAACCTTTAAATATTGCAATTGGCATTTTAGTCTTACCTTCAATGCGGATTTCAGATATCCAGTTTTTTTGTTCTCTTATAAAAATGCGTAAACAGGACATGTCTGCACAAACATGGAGATCACAAACATCTTCATACTTTGACTTTTTTGAACCTATGGGAAAGTTAAAAGTAAAAATGTTATATTTGGAATTAGAGATCTGAATTCCAATGAGGATCACGGTTGTACAAAGACACAGAGTGCACAAATACAGAGAGGAATGCAAACAATGAAAATAGTAGATCTACAGATTGGTTTATTTTATTTTCTCGTGCAACATGCCATTAGAGTTAAAGCAGTATCCTTTAAGTTAACAGAAAACTTTATGACTAAATATTACCAAGAAATAATGTCTTTATGCCTCCTTCCTCTGGGCATGACTTGACACAGGCAAGGCTACATAAGCAGAGAAAGGGCTGTTCATGTCTTATGTTTTCTCTAATCCTCAGTACATACTAGGATTCCAAAGCTAAGTAAGACAGTGCTGTTGGCATCCATCTGTCTTGAGAGACAATGGAGTGTGCCTCCAGGGGTGAAGTCAAACCACTGTGTTAGCAGCACCAAAATGACCTCTCTGAGGTGCAAGCCTGGGCAGTGTGTATGGAGGTCCTGGGCTGCCCAGATGACGATCCCCCTCCCTCAGCTTTGTTGATGTAATTCAATGGAAAGTAGAACAATACGTTTGGCACAAGCTTAGCTGCCAGAGCTGCCAGAAGGAGACGTACAAGGTGCCATCCAACTGTTTTAGTTAAGGACTGTAGATTTGGCAAAATGCAACTTTATACATGAGAGATTTCTTCAAACTAAACTTCCTTCAAGTAACACATGGAAATAAGAAGGAACAAAGTTCTCCTGAAGTGTAGGCAATACACTTCAGTAATGCTTACACTATCAGAGTAACTCATAAAATGCCTCTATGTGCACTTTATTGATTCTTAAGTACCATGTTTAAAGCACATTCCTCTTCTACCACCACTCTATACAGAAACTCGAGAATTATTTTTAGATTAGGGTTTGGGCAAATGGACATGACTCACAATTTTCATTTGCTGTCATCTGGAGGGATTTGAAAAGACAACCATTTAGCCTGAAACTCTTTCCTGCATGCACTTTTTAAAAGCCTAGGATGTGAAATGAGGCTGGAAGAAAGTTAGCAATACAAGAGTTTTGAGACTGAAAGACCTTACTAAGTTTCTTAAGAACGTCCTTCTTTTCTTCTTCTTTTTCCTGGACGATCTCTACTGTACTTGTAGAGTCTTGTTTCGGAAGAAGATTATTTAGGAAATTCATGGTACTCATAAGTGCTTCTGTGTGTAAATGGATATCTATAGAAGAAAAAGTAACCTAACAACAAAGTAATCTTAGTAAGCATATGTTTTAAATGCACCTTCCTGGACATAGCAAAAATTATAAAAATAAGCCATCATTATTACCTTTATTAGCTGTACCACATTATTATAAGTAGTTTTCAGATCTGGGGCATTAGCATCTGCCTGTTCTCAGAAGGTAAATAAAGACAGTTAAAATGAGAAAACACTATATACCATACAACCCAGCTCTATCCAGAAATACAGATAATGCTGTTACATCTGCTCCTCTGTATTTGTTCTGATACTAACATACTAACATAAATAGTGTCTTGCTAGACTTGATCAAGAGCCCATCTAATCCAGCATTCTGTCTTCAACCATAGTCAGCCACTGGGAAGTGCACAGCAAAAACTAAAGGCAAGAAAAATGGCACCCCTTGTCATTTGCCTTCCAGAGGCACATGGCTAATGAACATGGAAGCTCTGTTTAGCCGTTCTTCATAAATTTATTTAATCTCACTTTAAATCTATCTAGAACTATGGTCATCACCACATCTTGTGACATAATTATGCATAAATTAATGTCTTAGGTGAAATGATACTCTCTTCTGTCTGTCCTGTCGTATTACTGATATCTGGAAGCTACTCTGGGAGCCTCTCCCCCACCCCCCTTTGCTGAATAGGGGGATGAAAATAATTTAAATAAATACATTTCACTAAATGACCTCGAGTTCTAGTGTAAATGGAGAGAAGAAACTATATCCACATCATGCATCAATGGTATCCTCCTCAGAGTCACCCCCCCCTAAACCTGTCCTTTTTGTACATTTTCCACTCTACAGCATCCTTTCTGAGATGGAGTGCCTAAACTAATGTTCATTTGCTAAAACAGAAAACAGGATCAGGTCTCTAGGTTTTTAGATAATTAAGATTATTTGACAATTTAAATAGTATTTAAAACACATCAGTATTATGGTGAAGAAAAAAATTTCTATCTTCCCCTCAGCACACTTACCCTTACATATTCAATGGCTAGAAGATCATCAATTAAATTATCCAGTGTTGAAATGAGGTAAACTGGCTTATTTTTATCATCTAAAAAAACAAAGAACAGTATAGCCAAAATGACATACTCACTGGAGTTACTTATTGTATTTTCAAAGTTATGTTGCCATATCAATAAATAGTGACAGAACAGGATCTCAATATATGATTTAATCATCATGAGATTGTAAGATCATTTCTATAATTAGTTTCAACATCTATTGTTACAACATAAGTAATGTTTTGCTGGCCTAGGATATGCAAATATTTTGAAAATCATTAGGGTTCAACCAAAGCCTGAGGATGTTTCCCAGATGCTTAGAGGACTTAGGCCAATAACATGCTCTTTAGATCCTTTACTCTCCTATCAAAATCTGCTAAGGATGGATTTACAATATGACTATCAGAAGTTGCCAATGCCTCATTAAATACTTGGTAGTTATGGCAGCCCTTAAAGAGGCAGGAGTGGAATTCCTGCTGAAGAAGCCAAGTCTAGATTTCTTGGCTTTGGAGAATTATAACCAAATTTCAAATCTAACATTTCTGAGCAAGGTCTTAAAGCAGATAATGTTGTGTCAGCTCTGAGCAGTATTGGATTATATTGATTATTTAGTTCCATTCCAGTCTGGATTGATGATACAAATGGTAGTGGGTGTCCTGGTGGATTACTTAAGGAAAGGAATTGATAAGAGGAGTGTGCATCCCCACAACTGGTTCTCTTGTACCAGTCAGCAGCCCCCAAAACCACTGACCTAGGTGTCCTGCTGGCCTATCTTCTCCAGGATCAGAGATTGAGGCATAGGGCAGCAGTCACCTAATGAGTCCTGTAAGCCTAAGTCCTGCATGAGGATAACTGGGCTTCCCCCCCTCTCCTTCCCCCGTCTCCCCTGAAATAGACTGGGGGTGGGGGCATTGGGAGAATTCCCACAACAGCACACAGGAGAATGGGAGTGGGGATAATTCTGCCTGGCAAGATGCAGTGCTTGTGCTGGCAGGATATTCACCACAGCATGACACCCATCGTATTGCAGATGTTCCAGTCCTTTCTGTTGGGATACACCCAGGAGGTGCTGCTGGCGTAGAATCATAGAATTGTAGAGCTGGAAGGGACCACAATGGTCATCTAATCCCCTGTAATGCAGGGATATTTTGCCCAACATGGGGCTCAAACCCATGGCCCTGAGATTAAGTACAGTGGTACCTTGGTTCTCGAACACCTCAGTAGGCGAACAACTTGTAAGCCGAACACTGCAAACCGGGAAGTGTTTTGGTTTGTGAACTTTTTTCAGAAGCTGAACATGCTCCGATTTGAGTACCACACTTCCATTTTTAGTGCCACACACTGGCGGTTGTAACCTGTCAGGGCAAGGGAAAGTGTGCCCGGTTGTGCCTTGTCCCAGGCCAGCCAGGGCGCTGAGTGAGGGAAGGCTGGGACGGGCGGCAAGCGAGCGGGCAAGGGATGTTGCCGCTGCCCCCCCGTGCTGGGTCCCTCCACCACCACCACCGCCGCTGCAGCAGCAACCACCCCCAGTGGCTCCCACTGCCTCTGCCCTCCTCCGGTTCTGGGTGATGCCTGCAGCCACTGCTCCAGACCCTGGAGCAAAGTCGAGCGGCTCGGCCCCTGCAGTGACTGCCGCTGCTTCCCCTCAAAGGGCGCGGGACGGTGCAGGCAGGATGCAGGCGCTACTGCTACAGTATGAGTTCTTCAGCGAGGAGAATGTACCCAAGTGGCGGGTGCTACTTGTGCCAGCCCTGAAAGTGAGAAAGGGGTGCTGGGGAGGATACAGAAAGGCTGGCTTGGGGGGGGGAGCTGCTTGGGGGGAGGGGGGAAAGGGCTGGATTGGAGGGGGAGCGAGCTGCTTTGGGGGGATAACTTTTGCCTCCCTTTCCTTCCCCCCACTTAAGCTCCCCCCTCCTATGTCCAGTTAGCCACCTCCTTCCACGCTCCTCGTCCCTCCAATGACAATGGGTAGATCACTGCCAGTTTTTGATACTTGGTAGATTGCAGCCTATTTGAAGTTGGACTTGCCTGGTTTATTGCTTTCATTTTATGGATCAATGGTCTTGTTAGCTAGTAAAATTCATGTTAAATTTCTGTTTTAAGGGTTGTTTTTAAAAGTCTGGAACAGATTAATCCAATTTGCATTACCTTCTATGGGAAAGCGTGCCTTGGTTTTGGAATGCTTTGGTTTTGGAACAAACTTCCGGAATGGAATAAGTTTGAGAACCAAGGTACCACTGTAGTTCTATTCCATCCCTTGATCAATGAGATAACTCGTCAGGAGATTGGGCTTGAAGAGTTATCAATATGCAGATGATAGCACAGCTCTATCTCTCTTATCCACCACCTAGTAATTCCAGGGAGACAGTCGAAACCCTGAACAGATACTGAGGGAAGGAGACACTGGAATGAATGAGGCTCAAGCTGAGGCTCAATTTGCATATGACAGAAGTTATGTGGCTTGGAAAGCTGCCAATCCAAATCAAAGTCTAGATCTAACTCTGAATGGAATAATACTTCTCCTGAAAGGACAGGTGCACAGTTTGGAGGTGGTTCTGAACCTGGTGCTGTCTATGCTATTCTGCTTACAACAGAAACTTGTGCATTTTTTTCTGGAGCTGGTGTGAGCTGCTCCAGCATGCTTTACTATGGAAAACTGGCATAGAAATAAACTGATGATAATGAGGACTATATTCAAGAGCAAGCCTTTGCTGAGAGTTGTCTGCCAATCCTCCTATGCCTTACACTGGTTCCCCCCCCCCATTTCCAGCAGAAACCTAAATAGCAACCACAATTAATTAATAATTATTTTAACACAGAAGTAAATACTTACCCATGTATTCTGGACACATTAAACAAATCTCTTTAAGAAAAGCAGTGGCTGCCATATCATATGTTCTTAGCTTAAGCTCAGTGCCTAAACTATAAATCTCCAAACGAAGAATTGGCTTTTCAATACCTCCAGAAAGACGAGACACTTGAAGGAACACCTATGTATGAACAAAATATGGGGATAAGTCAACCAAACCAACAAACATGCTGGGGGTGGACAGCTGCTTATAATGAGAAGTAACGTAAGTAGAGCTTTAAAAGCTTTTTAGAATATGGTGTAGAAGACAGTTTCAAGAATCCTCCTTGGTTTACACATTCCTACAAAACTGATTTGGAACATCATCCTAGGCATCTTTTATTCCATTAATGCGTTAAGAGTTGTCAATTGCATCCAGTGAGAAATATAAAGAAAAAAAGCTGGGTTTTTTTTTTCCATTCTCAGTGCCAGTGTATTGCATACTATTTGGTCATGAAGGGCCCTGCCTCCAAATGTATTTATTTCTTCAATGTTCACATTTTATGAACCAAATTTAAATTTACAGGCAATTACTACAAAACAATGCAATCCTCTACATGTCCAGTCAAGAGGACTCCAAAGTAGATAGGTAGATAGTTGACTGCAGCAGTGAGATAGGATTTATTGTCAGCAACTGTTATGGATCATGTACATTTCCAACTACTTAGGGGAATTTTTTTATGAAGATATCTATTATTGTAACACTACCAATATTGAAGAGGAAATGGGTGGTATCCAACTAACTCATTCCACCAGCATACGGATTTATACAACAAAACATATCTTCCCTCCTTCCCCCACAAATGTCCCACAATACCCCCAAATCTGCTCCAGAGGGTTGGGGAACTCCCAGAGCAGATCTAGGGGGTACACAGGTGCTAATCCTTATGCAGAAGGGATGACTTGGTTGGATTCTACCCAATATACATACTGATAAACCAGTTAAGGTGAGAAGTTTTTAGCTATACATAGGCAGAAGGATTAGTTACCAGCTTTTAACATGCTATCAGATGTTGTTGTTGTTGTTGTTGTTGTTGTTGTTAGTGGAATTTATATCCCACCCAATACCCACAGGTCTCAGGGCGGTTCACAGGATAAAATCAGAATATTAAACCAGCAAGTACATAATCAACAACCCAACAACCCTCTGTAACACATTTTAAAAGGGCATAGGATGTAAATCAGATCAACCAAAGGCCTGGTTAAAAAGGAACAATTTTGCCTGGCGTCTAAAGGTGTCTAAAGGAATGCTTCCTTGGGAGAGCATTCCACAGATGGGGAGCCACAGCAGAGAAGGCCTGTTCTCATGTTGCCACCCACTGGGCCTCTCATGAAGGAGGCACCCAAAGAAGGGCCTCAGAAGATTATCTCAGGGTCCGGGTAGGTTATCTCAGGGTCCGGGTAGGTTCATATGGAACAAGGTGATCCTTGAAGTATTGCGCTCCTGAGCTGTTTAATGCTTTATCGGTCAAAACCAGCACTCTGAATTGGGCCCGGAAACTAATTGGTAGCCAGTGTAGTCGGATCAGGATCAGTGTAATATGCTCAAACCGTCTTGCTCCGGTGAGCAACCTGGCAGCTGAATTCGGCACCAGCTGAAGTTTCCGAACTGTCTTCAGAAGCAGCCCTACATATAACACACTGCAGTAATCTAACCTTGAGGTTACCAAAGCATAGACAACAGTAGTTAGGCTATCCCTGTCCAGATAGGGGCATAGCTGGGTTACCAGCCGAAGCTAATGGAAGGCACTCCGGGCCACTGAGGTCCCCTGAGCCTTGAGTGACAGCAAAGTATCCAGGAATACCCCCGAGCTCATCTGGTCTTGGGAACCACCCACTAACAGTGCCTCAGTCTTATCTGGATTGAGCTTCAGTTTGTTGGCTCTCATCCAGTACATTACCGAGGCAAGACACTGGTCCAGCACTTCCACTGCCTCACCTGCAGATGTAAAGGAGAAATAGAGCTGAGTGTCATCAGCATACTGCTGACAACGTACTCCGAACCTCCGGATAACCCCACCCAGCGGTTTCATGTAGATGTTAAATGTGGGGGATAGGATTGAGCCCTGCGGAACCCCACATTGAAGGGTACAGCCAACTGTACTTGCCAAACAGCTTCCTCTTAGGTGTCTACTTGTGCAAACTCCCTCTGATTTCTCTTTCCTACTGATTTCCTTTTCCTACTTCAGTGACCTGCAACACATCCCTAGCCATTTATGAGGGTCATTGCTCCTAATGAGAGGCTTTTTGGGGTGTGGGACAGGGGAATGTAGAGTTAAGAAGGAGGTGGGAAAGTCCTGTTACACTATTGGGTTATTTTCCCACACACTCTGGATTCAAATCCTAGGGTTTTTTAAATACTATGTTAAAATTAATTGAAATATCTTCAATACATTACTGAGATAACTAATAATAAAAAAACTCAGAACCAGCTAGATTACAGTTGAAAAGTGAAGCAAAAATGCTAACAATAAAGAACACAACATAGTTAAGTATGTTAGGATCAGTCATGAAGAGACACATGTAAGGTAAAATAATTTATTACCTCAGGTATTTCAAATCTTAGTTGGAAATCAATCATATTCTTCAATGATTCCCGTCTCACTGGCTTTTTCTTTAAGCTGCCAGGCCTACTTGAGGGCCCCAAAGAAGCTTCAAAAAATTGCCAGTCTAATATAGGACTGCTTGGGGCATCAAAAAATTCGTCTTCAGATTCTAATAACGATAATGGTTCAAATGGTTATCATGAAATGCTTACACTTAAGCCATAAATAAATTTAACATACCGGTAATCCAGTAATTACTTAACTATAATTGCCTTTATAAACTATAAACTTGGATCCCCAGCTGTTGTTGGACTACAACTCCCATCATCCCTAGCTAGCAGGACCAGTGATTATGGATTATAGTTGTAGTCCAACAACAGCTGGAGACATTTGAGAAACACTGACATACCAGGAACAGCTGATGCAATCAATACCTCATAACAGAAAGTATCTCCAATATAACAGTTCCCAGATTTTGCTGCTGAAGTCACTAATTTATGAAAGAGATCTAAACACTCCAATTATGTCCCTTCCAAGCAGATCTGTTCAGTTAGCACATCAAGTGATAAATTAGGAGTTTCTACTTGCAGGCAAGAGCAGAAGCAGCTTGTAAACTCACATGCTACTCTTCACAACTGCAAATGGAGCACTGGTTGCTTATAATGAAGGGGTCTTCTCTAGCAGATAACGTGAGCCAGTCACTGTGGGTTACATCATCTCCTAATAGGCCAGGCAGAAAACTTGTAGATTTAATTTAAATATTTTTCTGTATTTCAACTGTGTCCACAGTTTCTGTTCATGGAAAATCCCTTGAACACTTTTTGAACCAGGAGCCAAGGCACACCCAGACAGAGAAATGAAAGAAATAGGAATCCTCCATTGTGTGAAAAGGGCAAGGCCTAATCGGTGAGAAGTGAGGAATGAAACCTGAGCAGCACATATGTAGAGTACAGTGTTACAGGCTTATTTGGCTGCCAAATAAGAACTATTTACAATAAATGACCAGTGTTCCATTCTCCTAGCCTCCCTGCTGATAGGCTGCACCACCAAGGAGGCCGTGTTCTCCTCTGTCCTATGTGCTTCCCTGTCAGATGAGAACTACCCTAGTGGCGAAACTGTCCATTACGACCGGGATGTGTATCTGTTTAAGCCTGTTTTTAAAGTGTCTGAGAGCTAAGTGCACCCACAGCATTTTATGCTGTGTTCCCTTTCTAAGTGGCTTAACTGTCTCTGAGCTGTAAGATGCAGATAATGGGCTTTCCAGCCATGAAGCCTTGTATCAGTAGTGATTACTGCTCTCTGAGGCCCTTTGACTGGAATGTTCTATGTGAGATGATCAGTGTCCAGCCACCGAATGAGAGTTTGTTTCAGGAGGGCAGAGAGGAGTAGTGGATTGTGGTGCTTGGCTCTGTTCTTCTTCTGGCTTAGGAAGAGAAGCCATCCTAACTGTCGTGTGTGTGTGTGTGTGTGTGTGTGTGTGCCCAAGGGGTTGGACCGTACAGAAAGCTATCATAGCAAGCCACTAAGTAAAGGTCATGAGGCCTACTGTTCTTAGAGGAAGAATAGCTAGGACCACATCCTGGATGTTGCTGATCCTGTCAGACATGGGTGCCATGGAACTACGTCTACAGTAGCCCATAGGTTCTGAGTCTGGCGTAATGGAAAGAGATGGAGTTTTCTGACATTTCTAGCAAATTGAACAGCGCTAAGGTAACATCTACTGTAAGTGGACAGATAGGAATATCTTTAACTCTTTGCAGCACAGGTTCTGCATCAACATACACAAATTGATGGCAGTCTTCACCAGCATATTCTTATAGGATAAAAAGAGGATTAAAGAAAAAACCTTAAAGGATCACAGAACAGATAAAAGGCACAGCAACTAAACAACTGCAATATAGATGCTTACTGGGAAAGAGCTCTACTTTAAAGCCTTGTTGATTAGAAGGTCTTCAGTGGTTGCTGAAAAGGCAACAGAGATGGTGCCTGTCTCATACTGACTTAATTGAATTTAAGTACAACAAATTTTGGCTGAATGCACCCTCTTATCTATTTTTTAAAGATCTTTTAAATATACAATTGAAAATGAACTATAGAATATAGATTAAAATCATGGGGCTGGCAGTGACTGGCTTCCCCACATTCTCCTCATGTCAACTCCCATCCCTGAAAAACTTCTCCCAATGGTTGGAGGATCTTGTTGAATGGGCTAAGCTATTATGGCACAGGAGCCAATGAGAGAAGGGAATCCTGAAAATAGGGCAGAGGCAACTTCTTTGAGCAGGTGCTGATAACTGATGGATCCTTCCAGCTGGATGACTCCACAGCTTGATTTTTTCTTTTTTATAACCACTTCTGCGCTATACTCCTCTGGTTCACAAGTTCAATTTTTGTGAGATTTTGACTCTAATTCTACACACACACACACCAAATTGCACCAGATCTGTTTGTCTGGTTTAAGTCCTAGAAAAGAAACTGCCTGAAAATTTAAATATGTAGATAATAAATATTAGGATATCTTAAACATTTTCTGAACTTACATTAACCAAAAACAAAATGAAGAAAATATTTACCACTTGATCCAGTTACTGAAAGAGCTTCTAGAAATGGAAATACAGAGGTTGACATTTGTGGTGTTGTCAGTAGTGATGATAACTGAAGCTAAAACAGAAAGCAATATGTCACTCTTATTTACTGTGGGAGCGGGCGGGGGCAAGGGGGGGGGTTCTTGGTTTTGTTTGTTCTTGTTTTTATTATGTATTTTGTGTTTTTATCTTGTATTTTTATGCTATGAAGTGCCCTGAGATCTATGACTGAAGGGCAGTATACAAATTTAATAAATAACAATAATAATTTATATGTACAAAATACTACTATTTGGTTAATATATTTTATTTGACAAATTTAAGTGTCATCTTTATTGATTGTTCAAGGCAGCTAACAATAATCATAAGATACAAAAATAACAACCATAAATTTAGACAATTAAAATGAAATAAAAAACACCAACAGGAAATACTAACAATGAAACAAGTCACACACAAAAATAAATTGACTTTCAGTTTAACGCCATTGGCCTTCCTAAACAGGAAGGTGTTCACCAGTGGAAAGCCAAAGGGGGAAGCTGGAATCAATCTCTTTGGGGAGGGATTTCCACAACCTAGACATGACTACCACAAATGCAATGCTCTCTCCTTTGTCTGGGAGTAATACAATAGATGAGATGGAACAGACAAGAGAGCTTCCAGAGTTTACCTTTGTGATCAGGCAGCTTTGAACAAGAGAAGACAGTCCTTCTGATATCTTGGTCCCAAACTGTCAAATGCCTTAAAAGGTCATGAGAACTGGTCTCAAACAAATGGACAGCCAGTGTAATTGCTTTAAAAAGGGAGTTACATGCTCCCAATAGGCAGCTTTAATTAACAACCTCTATGCTATGTTACTGATGAATTAAATTTCTGCATAGAGCAGACTACATACTCCAGACATGATATTAAGGCACGTGTTAACATGCGCAGAACTGAGACTTGAAGAAACAGATGAAACTGGTACTCTAGCCCAAGTTGGGCAAATACACCTTTGGGAACACTCATCATTAGGGTATCAAGGGTTAAGGTCAGAAACACCCACAGACTATGAACCTGTGGCTTCAGGTGAAGTATAGTCTCATCCAACATAGACTGGATCCTTGTCCCTGCTCATGAGTTCTACAGAACAGGCGTCCCTCTGTCTTGTCTAGATTAAGATTCAATTTCTTTGCCCACACCCAGCCCAAAGATCTCTTCCTAGGCTGCAAGGAGAGGTGGGGGCAGAGAAAAACACACAGACAGACAGACAGACAGACAGACAGAGAGTGTGTGTGTGTGTGTGAGAGAGAGAGAGAGAGAGAGAGAGAGACCCAGATACCAAAGACACTGCACTTCAAAACCCTGGATAATTTCTCCCACCAGTTTTATACAGAATTTAAAGCAGCTTAGGAGACAAAATAGACCCTAAATCAGGGATAGGGAAGCTTTGGCTAGTCAGATGTTGTTGGACTCCCGTCAGCCCCAACCAGTCACAGGCCAGCAGTAGACCCAGTACTACCTTCTGGAAACAACTGTCTAGGAAGGTCGGGTATCACTCTAACACCAAATTAACACCTCCAAATTCCATTCTGGGAAGCCATTCCAAGATACCATAAGTGATTGTTTACATGAATGTCATGAATAAATAAAATATCAAAAGCTGCTGAGTGAGGTCCAGCGGAAGAGGGATGTTCTTCTCTTGTTTGATTTCCAGACTAGGGAACTTTCAGTCTGCAGCTACATGTTAACTGTAACATTTATTCAGGGTTTTGTATTAGTACACACTCAGAAAACTCTAAAGTGTAAGAATTCATATACTAAACTACACTGCCAGTTACTGAAACTATCTGGGCAAAATGAGTAATTTAAATCATCTCAAGGGAATATGGTCATAAATAAACTTAAAGAACATTCTAAGGAGCAGCCGACAAAGTCATAAAGGATAGCAAAGAGATTTCAGAAAAGCATAGGAATTGCTTTACTGCTAAAACAGGAAATCTAGAAATATGTTATCTGAAAAAGGGAAACACATATTGCTAACCCTAAATAACTTTACAGTCAACAAACTTGGGGAGGGAGTCATTTTGGCAATATTTGGAGGTGAGGGATGTAAACTTACCAATAGGGTCAGTGCTCCAGTATTTTATCAGGTCACAAACAAGTCATGAACTCCCTCCCCTTGTACATCTGACATTGCTATTTTTATCATGCTTTCTTTAAACCTCAGTTTCCTATTATATCTGAATCGGGAAATTCTGCTTTAACCTCAGCTTACAAGCCAGATATGAAACAAAGTCCTGCTGAGTAGCACTACCACGGCAAATAAGGTAAAGGTAAAGGGACCCCTGACCATTTGGTCCAGTCGTGTCCGACTCTGGGGTTGCGGCGCTCATCTCGCTTTATTGGCCGAGAGCCGGCGTACAGCTTCCAGGTCATGTGGCCAGCATGACTAAGCCGCTTCTGGCGAACCAGAGCAGCACACGGAAACACCGTTTACCTTCCCGCCGGAGCGGTTCCTATTTATCTACTTGCACTTTGACATGCTTTCAAACTGCTAGGTGGGCAGGAGCTGGGACCGAGCAACAGGAGCTCACCCCGTCGCAGGGATTCGAACTGCCGACCTTCTGATCAGCAAGCCCTAGGCTCTGTGGTTTAACCCACAGTGCCACCTGGGTCCCTACCACGGCAAATACATGGTGGTAAAAAAACTCATTTAGTGTGAACCTCTACCACGTTGAGAAATATCCCATTGCTAAAAAGAGCACTATGATGAAGTGGCAGAAGAATTACCAGTATTGTTGAAGCTTTACCAAATGTTTCTACCAGTTCAATACAACACTTGCCTTGGAAGGTTGTGTAGTAGCAGAAGTTTCAGGAGGAGCTTCTGGTAAAGGAATACTATCAATAAGATCCAGAATACATTTCAATTTATCATCTGAGATATTGAAAGACAGTAATGGCAGTTCACCAAACATTTTGTACCTATAACACAAAGAGACAAAGCAATTAGAAAACAAGGGTGGCCATGTACTAGGGAATTAATCCAGTTGATAAATTAAATCCAGCCCCTCAACACAAGTGGTTCTAGGTTGGCATATATGATTTTTAAAAAGAACAATTAACATTGAAACAGGTGTGCCAACTTGAATAAAATATTGGGGGGGGGGCAGGTAAGCCTCACCACAATAAATTGATCACATGACACAACACACACATACCATTTGAATGGCAATGCCTATTAACGTGGGGGTGGGCTTGCCCCCTCAAATGTTTTTTTGGGGGGGGCAAAAGGACCTCGGCCCTACCTATGCATTGAAATAAATATCTGAAAGACATAATTAAAATGTAACATACCAAAGTCTTGCACCGATCAGCTCTGCCAAGGTTTAAATGTTATTTTATTTGCATTTATTTAAAACTTACGTCCTGTCTTTCAAGGAATTCAGGGCAGCAGTTTCAAAGAAACTGTTGTCAGGCAAAACAGTTTTTGACAATGTCCCTCAACAAATACCCGGTACTTCTGAGTAAATTTAGGAGTCATGGGATAAGAACTCTTCTAGAGAAAAGCTCTTAAAGAACAGGAAGCTGAAAATAAATGGTCTGTTCTCAAAGTGAAGGACAATGGAAGCAGTGACTGTGCTCCCTAACAAGCCAGCAATATGAAAATTCACTTAACAGCAAAAAAGTCATACTTGGGCATTCTTATATCTGTTACAACCATTGCTCTGCTCAGTTCCATTTTCACATCCAGAGGCTGTATGATATGCTGAGATGAGGATCGCAGGTTTCGAGCTTCCTCCCAGTTTTCATCTAAAGATAGAAAAGATGTCTATTACAATGTTTGAGTCTCAGTTTCATGAGCATTTTCCCTACAGCCTGCATACACAAAAGCACGTGTTATTTTAAAGAGATGAAGGACCACTTCACAAATTTATTTGTTAATTAATTCTAATAGTATTGTTTTGTTACTGTGAAGTCAAACTGCATGGGTGCATCTAGATGTGTAAGTGGTGTGCATATCATTGAAATTGATTTTCTTGATCCTTGTGATAATTATAAACTGATAATTATCTGCTGATATGCATTTATACTATAGGAACCTGTTTTCTGAATTCTACTCTTGATGGTGAGCTATATTCTTCCCTTAAAAGGCTATGTAAAACAGCTGGGAATGTAGTAAACTTATCTAGAGGTCAGGTGGTGTTCAGGGGGGCTGATGAAAGGGTCACCCATGGTTAAGTTGTAATTAATCTAATACTGTATATTGTAAAGCTTTTTTCCCCATTGAACCAATGTATTGTATTTTTCCTGCACACATTACTCTCCCCCCTCCCATTTCAAGATTCTTTTATGTTTTTTGTTCTTCTTTGATATTTAAGCATACATCTTTAGTAAACTAAGATGCAATCACTGGTTTTTTGAGTATGTAATTAAAGTATTTTTTTCCAAATGAATTTTAGACTATTGGGTCCTGTTTGGTCACCATCCTCTTGCTCACTGGGGTGATGTAAAGATCTCTCTCATTTTCACTTTCATGCACATACTACTATTTGTTTTTTAAATGCCAGATAAATAAATATAAAGCATCAGAAATTTTAAAAATCAGATAAAACCCGACAACATGCACTGAACAATAGTGATCATACTGTTGGAATCAGACTAACAGTAACTTATGCTAAACCTGTCATACTTTTTAGTGTGTGTGTGTGTGTGTGTGTGTGTGTGTAGCATTGATTTATATAAATAATTACCATGTCTGCTATAAAGAAGTTGTATGCTGCTGAGCTGAATGTCGAACTTATCATATGCTCTTGACATAATATCTTCAAGAGTGTTTTCACCAATTTTGACACTGCACATATCAGACCGACTTTTACTTGTCATCTTAAAAAGAAAATAACAGCAATAATAAGTTGTTAGTTTTTCAAATATGCATCTTTAAGTATTTATTGAAATAAAGCTTACTTTTAAACTGCCCCCAAGAAAAAAAACCCTGTAAGACTTTTCCAGGCTTCTTGACGACATAATGAGAATATAATTATCTGTACTGATAATTAAAGACAGAATATCAAAAGGAAATTTTAGGAAATACAATGAACCATTAAGAAACAGTACAGTTGGTTCTTAACTTAACTGTAGATTTGGGAGGGATAGCTGAGCTATCGGGTTGGGCTTACGCTCCACCCTGATGACAAGGCAGGAAGAAAGTATTCTTCAGGGATGTGGTTGGCTCTCAATCAGTTTTATGGACTCGTGAAGCTCAATAGTCATTGGAGCAACACAGTAAGGGTAAGTAAAATACAGTGGTACCCCGGGTTGCGCACTCAACTCATTCCGGGGTGCCATTTGCACCCCGAACAGTGCACAACCCGGGTGGCACTTTTGCGCATGTGCGAGAGAGCGCGAGATCTCACGAGGTCTCGCACTTCTGCGCATGCGCGAACTGCGCAGAACGTTTCTGTGCATCCACGGACCTCACGGACATGCACAGAAGCGTCCACGCTCCGTGTTACACTTCCGGGTTTGCGGAGTGCGCAACCCGAACGTACGCAACATGGGATACGACTGTAATAGTAAACTCACATCCCAATAAGGAAAAACTAATGAAAAACTGAACTAGAGGAAAAAACATCTAAATAATCCAATACAAACTTATAGGCCATTGCAGCCACACCAGGGTGAGGTCCCTGGGCTATCGGGTTGGGACGTACCACAGTATACCCAACTAGGGCATTTCCCAACTGCAATGGGGAGTACTAAGGTGGAAGACCTTGCTGCAGATTCATAAAGCTGAAGGCAACCTCTGCTGAAGCATAAGCCTCCATTGTGAATGTAGTCAGAGATGGCAAAGTGGCTGCCTGACAGATATCAATCACAGGGTTGTCAGCAGAGAAAGCTGCCTAACTAGCTGCTGCCCTAGTGGAATGAGCTGTAATAGAAGATGGTGGAGGAAGTTTCAAGGCGCCATCACACTACAAGCTTTAAACCACCTAGATAAGATGGAAGAGCAAACCTTTTTGCCCAAGGAAGTGGGATTAAAGCAGGCATCCCCAAACTTCGGCCCTCCAGATGTTTGACTACAATTCCCATCATCCCTGACCACTGGTCCTCTTAGCTAGGGATCATGGGAGTTGTAGGCCAAAACATCTGGAGGGCCACAGTTTGGGGATGCCTGGATTAAAAGAAGCAAACAAGGAGTCAGTTAATCTACACTCTTTTGTCTTGGCTATGCACATCTTGAAGGTCCACCACAAATCTAACAAGTGCCTTTTCCAATGGGTGAGAAGGGCTGGGATAAAACATAAGGAGAATCTCGACAGAACTTTGGGTAGGAAGAAGGGATCAGTTCTCAAAACCACCCTGCCCTTAAGGAAAACACATAAATGCTTTTCTGAGGAATGCCTCCAACTCAGATACTCTAAGAACAGCAGTAACAGCTATTAGAAAGAGAACTTTAAGGATAAGACTGCATCGTCCACCTGATAAATCTACTATTCAGGTAAGACCAATCGTCCTATTTATTACAGTGGACGATGGAAGTCTTCGGATTGTGACATACCACAGCGATTCCCAACTGGGCAGGACCTAACTGCAGTTGAGCTAACTATAAAACCTGATGAAGAATTGTGCAGTCAAAGGCCGCATCACTTGAGGATAAGAGATCTAGCTTGTAATGCCTAGTGAAAGTACTTGCCGATGCCCAAGTAGCTGCTTTGCAGATATCCAGGAGAGGTGTATTGGCAGCAAAGGCCACCAACGTAGATGCTCATCTGGTAGAGTGTGGTAATATACGTGATGGAGAAGGTAACTTGAGAGACTCATAAGCCAAAGATATACAAGCACTTGTTATGTGGATGGACTTGTTAACAAGAAGAAAAAGACGGTCAGAAAAGTGCAAAAGAAAAGGAAAAAACCACAAACTTCAGGATTTGATTTGAAGGAGGACAAAGTTATGAAGGACATCAAGCTGCAGAGCAAGAAAAGAGAATGCCTCACGGTTCTTATTGACTGTTGGAGATGGATTGACGTGAGGGTGGGGGTGGGCTGAAAATGACATATTTCAATTGGATTTTCTTTCTGGCTTAAAGGACTATGATGTTCGGATATGGTTACTGCCATAGATGTTTAAATTAGGAGTTAAGTAGGGGGAAATTTAGCTAAAAATCCCGAGACCAGAGGGAGGTAAGGGTGTAAAAAGTACAAAATTAGGAGTTTGAAATTAGGCTAAAGTAAGGGAATTGGATAAGATTATAGGAAAAGAGCAGAAGTACCAAGATGCTAGGGTTTGGAAAAAGGAGTGGTTTAAGTAAAATGATTTTTTGTATTTTATGATGTTTTAAAATTTAGGAGTAGGAAAACTGTTAGAGAGGAATGACAATGAATTCAACAGAGGGGGACGTGAGGAAGTCAACCAAAATATGAAATTGAGGAAAGAAGGAATACCTGGCCCACAGAATTGGGCCAGGCCCAAGCAATGATCTTAAACACTGTTAGTAAGGTTAAATGTACAATGTTTATGCCTACCCTTGTGAGAGAGGGGGATGAATGTTGCTTCCCACAGTGAGAGGGGGGAAGTATGGGAATTTAACCTATATTGTTATGTGCTTAAAAATGGTAAAAACCAATAATTTATTTTTGGGGGGGGGAGATATACAAGCAAGTAGGCATCTGGACAATGTGACAGATGAAACTTTCTTTCCCAGAGATGGAAGATGAAAAGAAACAAACGACTGTCAGGGACTGGTCAGAGGAGGAATGGTGGAGACCGCCTCCACAGCCTGACCTTTCCAGAGAAGCAGAAGACAGTTGAGAACTACAACAGGGGCTTGAGGGAGGTCACAGCTCGGAGGCAGATGAGGGGGGAAAGCTGGGAAATAATGGGAGAGGAGGAGGAGGAAGAGGAAGCACCAGGTGGGCAACAGCTGATGGACACAGGGTCTTTAGAAAGCATTCCAGACCCCCCCTCCCAGAACCTGGCAAGCCTTGAAAGTAGTAGAGCAAAGAGCTCAGAAGCAAAGGACCCTCAGCGCCACCCATACTGGAGATGATGACAATGACAAATGAGGACGTGGGAGAAAAGAGAGTCACTCGGGACAACACCATTATCCCAAGAGGTTGTGTTCCAAGCCTCTCTCTGTAAATATTGAATAAAAAGCAGGTGGTAAGAACTTTTCTTTGTCTTGTACGTTCCAACCGGCTGTGGGAGTTGCTTACTGCAGCCTGACAACGACATCTGTAGTTCTAATGTCCTTTGTACGATGAATATACAGCTTCAGAGCCTGCTGCACTTCCAAAGAATGCCAGGCATTTTCCTTTGGAGGCCGTGGATTAGGACAAAACATAGGAAACACCAACTCTTGTTGAATATGAAATCTTAAAAGTGGGATCAGTGCAAAGCGCAACCTTGTCCTTGTGGAAAATGGAGCTGCTTAGCCACTGATAAGGCAGACAGTTTCGACACACGTTGAGCTGAAGTGATAACCACTAAAAAGAGACCCTTATAGGAAAGATGTTTCATGGAAACTGAACGCAGAGGCTCAAAGAATGTACGCTGTAGAGCTGTCCAAACAGAATGTAAGTTCCATGAAGGAAAGTGACAGACAACAGGAAGGTGCTGAAGAACTATCCCTTTCAGAAAGCACTTGATTAGCGAGTTCTGGGATATGAGAACTCAAAAATCAAAGAAATTATGCTTCAGAGTATTAGGCCTTAAACCCTTTCGTAAACCATACTGTAGGTAACGGAGAACATCTGGAACAGACACTTTGTGAGGCTGCAAATTAGAAGCTGAACACCAAGCCACAAAAGATGACAATGTTGCCTGATAAATACACCTAGTAGACAGACTAGATTTTAGATTGATTGCACGATATAGCCAATTTTCATAGTTTTAAATACCCCAAAACTGAAAAAGTCTGCACTTTTGAAAAAAAACCCTGTGATAACCAATATTATATTAGATTTTAAGATGAACAACTTTGTTTCACTAATTTTTTCTATTACACCTATGGATTGTAGGAAGGTTGTACCCAGTAGCCATTTTCCCTGACCGAGGGAGCCGGCGTACAGCTTCCGGGTCATGTGGCCAGCAGGACTAAGCCGCTTCTGGCGAACCAGAGCAGCGCACGGAAACGCCGTTTACCTTCCCGCCAGAGTGGTACCTATTTATCTACTTGCACTTTGACATGCTTTCGAACTACTAGGTTGGCAGGAGCAGGGACAGGAGTTCACCGTGTCGCGGGGAATCGAACCGCCGACCTTCTGATCGGCAAGCCCTAGGTTCTGTGGTTTAGACCACAGCACCACCCGCGTCCCAAAGAGATTAGGAGAAGTTAAAATTAAAAAAATAGTGATAAAAGGTAAGTAAATATTACAGAAAGAATGGGAGTGAAGTGGAAGTGATCTGCTTGTTGCAGGCAGGAGAGAAAAACTGACTGGGAGCTAACCACATTTCTGAAGAATTCTTTCCTCCTGCCTCATCATCAGGGCAGAGCCTAAGCCCAACTCAATAGCCCAGCAACTCCCTCCTGAAATGATACGCCTACTAGATAAAGTTCTCTTTCACTCCAATTATTCTTTTTTATTAAGTAACACTGGGGGGGGGCTCTAGAGATTCAGTAGAGGCAAAATCAGAAACTGGCTTCAAAGGAGGGAGGGATATTCAAAATTCTGTTGGCGCTGCAATTTTGCTTGCTACTGCTAGATGGCACTGAATGCCCATTTTAAGATCACCACCACATGCACAAGTGTAACTATCCACATATCAGGTACAATAAAATACAAGTCATAATTAGGAGATGAATAATAAGTGTTAAATAGTTGATATTTCTGAAAATTTTACCTTTAAGTCACCAAGATCCAAAAGTAACTTATTTGATGTTGGCACATAGAATCCACCATGAGGTACAATGATATAAGAAGCCATAAGATTTATTCTTAAATCTAGAACCTTCTGCGTTTCTATAATATACACTAAGCCTAGAAAACCACAAGAAAAGCATGAGAATTAAGAAGGATCACAAGAACACTGTATTTAAGAGTGAATAAATTTAAGCAAAACAAAGACCTTCTATACCAGAGATGGAGAACTTGATCTGACTGGTGGGCCACACCTCCCCCATCCCTGCAGACCAAGTTTGACAGGTGGGTGGGGCAAAGGCAGGTATCCAGCACTTTGCAGCTGTCACCAATCAGCTGACTGATTTTGCCTACAAAGCTTCTTTTGAGGAAACTGCATATTTACCTGCCCCACACTTGATGTCATGTATGACACTAGGCATAAGGCAGATGTATGTGGCTTAGCCAAGACAGTCTCCTCCACTAAAGGGGAGACCTGGAGGGTTTAACAAGGCTGATGGGCTGGAAGTGTCTCCTCACCATTCTACCCAGTGCAACAGTATTACATGAGTTTCAGATGCAAACCGGTATTAAGGATATTTGAAAAATAAGGCCAATTCACATACCCTTAAAAATTCCATGAAGAACTTAGCCATGTTAAGATAATCTTCACACAGTGAAAACTACCTGTGTACACTACGCAGTACAAAGTTGGCACTAGTGCTCATTGTGCTACAAATACACAGAATTCAGTCTTTCATAAACTTATTTCAAGTGTTTGATGTTTACCTGTTGCTGTCTTTTCACGAAATTCTTCTAGCTTTGTTAAAGTTGCTGATGTTAGTTGCTCTAAATAAACATCACTTGGAGGTCGAAAAAAATCTACTATGCTGTTCACAGTCATCTGAAAAAGTATAAAAGGTCAGGAAAATGTATTGCTAATGTAATATATAATTTAATTTTTGAAAACTTCTAGAATGCATTTCTACTTACTGCATCATATATGATTTCCAAAGGCTGTGACTCTATTCTTAGTTTTTGATTGGCAGTCTCATCTAAGGGATTGGTCTCAAACATAAAGGTGAAGAGTGATGCATTGTGCTCTGAATGGACTGTCTGAGATGACAGTAAGCAGGGTACTGTTTTTTCCTGAGCCATGCCTTGAACTTCAAATGCACTTACACTAGATTCAAATCTGTGTAAAACACATTATGAAAATTGCATGAGCATATATACATACAGTTGTACCAACAAAAGGTTGGGGTTTTGCTATGGGGCTTTTTTTCAATAAAAGGTAAAGTTAAAGGACGCCTGACAGTTAAGTCCAGTTGCAGACGACTCTGGGTTATATTGTCCTTCAAAAAAAAAAAAAAGGCTTTACGATATTCCCATCCCATGATTTGATGAGTAGATGGTAACATATAAAAGTGTGATTGGAAACCATGATAACAGATATTAGAGACACAAAAAGAGGAATATATCTCCATTATATACTGCTGAAACAAGGAACAAGGTACCGTATATTCCAACATATAAGACGACTTTTTAACCCCGGAAAATCTTCTCCAAAGTCGGGGGTCGTCTTATACGGCAGGTCAACACACTATAAACACCCTCTCTCTATCTCTCACCCTCGCAGAAACGCCGGGTAGGGAGGGAAAGCCCACCGCTGGCGCGGCGTGCCTTGCCTGTGTGTGCTTGAGGCTTTCTCTCTCCCTCTCTCGCTGTCTCTCACCCTCGCAGCAACGCAGGGTAGGGAGGGAAAGCCCACACTTAGAATCCTCTATATGGCACCAACCCCAGCCCTGCTCTTGGGCAAACCTAACCCTGCTCTGATCCATTGCGCTAGGAGAGCACGAGAAAGGGCAGGAACCTACTGGTTGGAGTGGCGGGGTGGGGGGCACGCTCAGATCGATAACCCTCAAGCTGATCTTTCTTGACTTTTAGTCGTTCAGCCAGTGAGGCTCTTACTCTGAAGCCTCCCCCCACCTCGGCTCCTTCCCCCAGCCCTCCCTGCTGGCTGATCTCTGCCTCTCCGTTTCCAAGTCCATTCAACGCACCTCTCTCTCTCTCTCTCTCATTCACACGTCTGCAAACAAGACCCCACATAGAAAAGGACCAGCCGCTTGCTCTCTTAATAGCCTCATTCCAAAAAGAAAAAAGCACCACCCATTGCTCTTGAAACGCCAAAAATCCTGCACAAATTCCTGCCTTAATTTCTCTGCAAGTTCCCTCCTCCCTCCTTCCTTGCGCATGGTGGTGCGGGGAATACTCAGAAGTCTTCTCTTTGGTCCTCCACTACTCCACCCCCTCTACTCCCAGCCCTTTCCCCCTTTCCGGAGTGAGATCTGAGAGGCAGAGATGGAGGAAGTAGGATACTATTTCGCTTCACTGCTGTCCTCAGGCGAGTATATCCCTAACTCTATATTTTAACAGGAAAAGTTAGGGGTCTTATACGCCCAGTTGTCTTGTACGCCGGAATATACGGTATGTGTTCAGGAGGGGGACTAAAGCACATGTGGGAAACAAGACTTGGAAATGAAAATACAGGATGCATCTTGGGAATAAGCTGTGGGGGGACACATTTGCCTATGAAACTACAGTGGTACCTCGGGTTAAGTACTTAATTCGTTCCGGATGTGACATTGCAGTGGAGTTGTTGGTGCACAGCAGCACATGATCGATGCTCAGGAACTGAACAAAATGGACCAATGCTAACCAAGCTGCCCTCAGCTCCAATCAATTTTTGGAGTGCACCTGCTCTGCTGTTGTTCATAGCCTCTGCATGAAGTGCCTTTGGCAATCCACACCCCAACCCTGCAAACTGGCATCTGTTGTGATCACAGTTCCTTGGTGAACTTCACCAAGTGAAAAGGAGTTCCCTTCTGAAGATTTGATTCCACTGTCCACCATCTCATGGACAAATTGAGTAGTGGAGGTAACGAGCACCTTGTGTTGGTTGTGTGTAATTACCGATTGATAGGGAAGCAGAAACCATTGAAAGAGATGGGCATGATCACCCATTGCGTGATCTGGGAAGCTAACATACAGAGACCCAAAATTGCCAACAGATGCTTGATGTCATGTCCTTGGACGATCTCAGCAGAGATGACACTGCCTTGATCTTGATTATGCGCTCTGGAGACAGAGCCACCAACCCCCGAACTGTGTCCAGCTTGGCTCCCAGAAGGATAATCTGCCGTGATGGAACAAGGCAGCTTTCCCCCCCTTGTTTATCAATAATCCATGTGACTGAAGGGCCATCATCATTGCCTGGAGATGATCCTGAGCTCCTTGTAGTGTTCTTGCCCTCACAAGGAGGTCGTCCACATACAGATACACATGAATCCCTTGAAGGTGCAAATGTGTCACTAGCGTGACCATCACTTTGGACAAAATTCTCGGCGACGAAGCCAAGCCAAAGGGAAGAGCGAGGAATTGGAAATGAAGATTGCCTAAAGCAAACCTCAGGAACTGCTATTGATAGGAATTGCAGGCAGGCATCCTGGAGATCTATGGGCGAAAGATAATTGCCCACATGGAGCGCTTCTCTGATGGAACTGAGAGATTCTATCTTGAACTTCTTGTAAACACTCAGCGATTGAGGAATCTGAGATCCAGCACTGGTCTTCACTTCTTGTGGCCTTTTGGGGGGGGGGTTCAGTGAGGTCCTTGAACTTGTTGTTCTGCTGAGACTGGACCAATGGCTCCCATGTTCAGTAGGTCAAACTTGAAAGTCTAAACTGTTTCCCAATGCTCTGGATGTTTTGGAAGTGGTGATGGAATTAAGCGGGTTGAGGGAGTCACAATAAGTTCTATGCTGTAACCCTGCAAAATGGTCTCTAGAACCCTCTGGTTCATAATTGACTGTTGCCAAGCAGGGAAAAATTTCTTCAGTGGACCCCCCTCCTGGCAATCCAGTCATTGGCTTTGGGTTTCTGGTGTTTTGGGGACCAGCAGAGCTGGAGAAACACTGGGAGACCTGTCTACCTTTGAATCTAGGTTTGAACCCCTGTGGCCTAAACCTGAAGTCCCTTTGCCGATTTTCATTGCAGAAGGTGCAGAAGGACTGAGGCTGTTGAGAATATTGGAAGAAACACCTGGCATATCTCCTATTCTCCTTCTGATTCATCACCTTTCTTTCCTCTTTAGATTCAATAAGCACATCCTTCAATGCCCCATCCTCAAACTGGTGGTCCCCCCCACAAAGGAAACAGTGGCCAAACTGACTTTAGATTTCTGCCTGCCAATTTTTTAACCATAAGGTGTGGCATGCCACAATTTGAGGTGACATTGTCCTGGCAGAAAACTGAGTCAGCCATAAAGGCTTGTGCCTTCAGTAATTTATTTAAGGTCTGCCAGAGCCTTACAGTGTCTTGTGGTGGATTCTGTAGTAAATCCTCCAACCAAATCATGCATGCCCTTGCTCAAGAGAAAGCTGTGCAAACCACCCACATAAAAAATGCTGTGGCATCATGCACCTTATGCAAGGCAAAATCCAAACGCCTATCCGTCATATCCCTCAGTTGAACATCCCCTTCCTCAGGCAATAAATTGCGAGAGAACAGAATGACAACTGGATGGCCTGCAGAAGAAGAAGAAGAAGTTTGGATTTGATATCCCGCTTTATAACTACCCGAAAGGAGTCTCAAAACGGCTAACATTCTCCTTTCCCTTCCTCCCCCACAACAAACACTCTGTGAGGTGAGTGGGGCTGACAGACTTCAAAGAAGTGTGACTAGCCCAAGGTCACCCAGCAGCTGCATGTGAAGGAGTGGAGACACGAACCCAGTTCACCAGATTCCGAGTCTACCACTCTTAACCACTACACCACACTGGCTTAAGATATGCCATAAAATCTGGCTCCAGACATTAAAGCTTATCTGCCAAAGTGGTGCACCTTCTAGACCAGTGATGGTGAACCTTTTAGAGACCGAGTGCCCAAACTGCAACCCAAAACCCACTTATTTATCACAAAGTGCCAACATGGCAATTTAACCTGAATACTGAGGTTTTAGTTTAGAAAGGGTGGTTGGTGCATCCATGTGGAGAGAGAGTGGAGCAATATACAAAAATTGGGCTCAGTAAACTGTCGAGCGGTAACTTTCTCATCCTGTAAGGAACCATCACCCCATTCATCCTCCTCATCACAAGCAAATAGTTGAGAATGAGAGGATAGTAAAATACCATCATGAGCCATCACCTCTTCCTCCCGTCCTTGAAAGGTATTAGGGGACGAGTCACCCACAGCCCTTTTAACCTGTGTTCTTTAAGCAAGGAAATTGCATCATGGGCCTGAAAACCCATGTGAAGTTCTGAGGAAATAGAAGCAATGAGAGCATCCTTACTCTGATCAATCATGCCAGCAGGTAAGTTAAGGCTTGCAGCATCTTGAGATAGGTAGCAGGCTGTGTGACATCCCCTGCCCCAGTTGACTAACTGAAAACCCCATGAACTCAGGTTCAGAATCAGAGGACATACTATCTGGTCTGAGTTTACAACATGATGGCAGCAGTACCTCACAATCCACTGCTGATGATTTTTTTTTTAGTCTGGGCAGGTACTTTCCCAACAATAGGACCAAGTGGAGTATTAGATCTTAACAGCATTCCAGAAGCATGATATGCAAACCTTTAATAACCAATCTCTGCCACTTAAGCAATTATACAGATGGATCCATGTGCTTTGCCTTCTGCTTTGCCTTTTTGGTGCCACATTAACAGGGTAATGCACAGCCTCCATGGATTCCATTACAGAGCAAGCTATTTAAGAGTGCAGTTGGCCCGAATACTCCTGCGCACTCCGAAAAACAGCACGTACGGAGGTCAATAGGTAGGAGCGCTGACAGGAGCTGGGGACTGCCGAGGTAACGCCAAATACCGTATTGGTCCGAATATAAGTCGCACTTTTTTTCCAAATTCAGACTGAAAAGTTTATAATATATAAGTGCGGCTTATATTCGTGACCTTACGCTGCTGGCAAAGTAGCGTGACTCCCCCCCCCCCGAGGGCAGCCCGGGAGCACGGGGCAATGGAGCGCACCCCACCCGCCACTCTGAAGCCTCCGCTGGAAAGGGGGAAGGCCGCCAGCAAAGCAGCGTGGCTCCCCCCACAGAAAGCAGCCTGTGTATTGTCTTTTTTTTCTCCCCCCCCCTTTCAATTTTAAAGATGCAGCTTAATTGCGGGTGCGGCTTATTCTGGTGAATACGGTACTGCAGACACAGGCAGAAAGTCCTTCAGGTGACTTAAATGTGCATGCAGCGCTGGGGCGGCTGGCAACTCAGGAGGAGTAAAGCAGCTTGTGGTGTAGCGGAAGCAGCTGGTACTGCAACGGTAAACCAATGGCTGTTGGGAGGCTGAGTATGCAGCTGTGCTGCATAGCAGAGCGCGCTGGTCTGAAATCGGCCAATTGGGAGACTGCGGCAACCATTGGTGGTGGAAACTGATCCAAGCCAAAACAGCCAAATCAAGGGGAGGGGGGGGGAATAGTTTGTCCAATCAGGAAAAATAAGAAATAGTAAAATAATAAACCCTTGCCAGCAGCAGAGGAAAAGGAAAGCAAAGGAACAGAAGGCAACCAAAAGTAATAGCGAAGCGGCAAAGTGAGTCTTTCTCTTTTTACCTCAACAGAGGAAAGCAAACAAGAACGGAATTAGAAATCAACACACATAATCACAAAAGAGTTAAAAGGAGAATAAGAGGGAACCAGAAAGAGAAGTTGAAAGTAAAGGAACTTAGCTATGAAGGACAGAGAGAGCCTGGAGAAAATGTTCTGCTTCCTCAGGCAGGAGAGAAAAAACTGAGGCGACTGTGCCTGCCTCCCAGAGTTCGTTGCTCTCCTGGCTTCCATCATGTAAAGAGGGTAGTAACCCAACCCATTTGGACCATCAGCAACCACCATAAATTAGTAACATTAGTCCCAAGTGCCATGCGCTCTATAGCTCGTTATTAAACAAGAAAATTTTAAAATTCTGTTTTCGAATCAGAAGTATCAGCTAATTTTGTTTCAAGGAATAAATATGAATGCAACAAATGCCTACCTTATTGCTTCAGCACCAGGTCGTTGAGTTACTGCTGTACGCAGATCAATCAGTGCAATTTTTAGCAGCTCAGGTTTCTGATTGTTTTCCCTTATTGACACAGTCATGCTTAACAGTTTTACATAAAGTTTGATGGCTTCATACTGTACAAATTGACAAATATATATCATGACTAGCAAAATATATTTATAAAATACAAACTTGAATACAATTTTATAATATGAAATTCAGGGCCCCCGACAGTAGGCTTGAACCAAAATAGGTTCCCTAACTGCCATTCCTAATTGCAGTGACGTTTTTGGAGGGGGGGGGGTTCAGGGGAGGTGAATGAAAACTTATCTTCACTCTTTTCTTTTTTTAACAATGATAAAGGAACTTCTGGGCGGAAGAAATATGGCAGTGGCAGAGTTCTGGTTGCCCCTTTGCTAGAGAAGCAGGGCTTCTAGAGTTAAAGGGGCACAGAAGAAAGAAGAGCTGCTATTTCCACAAGCATCTGCTTGCTTGTTTGTGTCCCCCTCCCCTCAAATTGTTTCCCCCCAAATTTCCCTACGTTGCCACATACCCTGGAATCACACCCTGGTTTCAGGATTTTGCCCACAAATAATTCTGACAAGCCTAAAATTGGACAAAAATAGTCTGACCCTGCTATATATATATATATACACACACGCGCGCGCATGTGTGTGTGTGTGTGTGTGTGTGTGTGTGTGTGTGTGGTCAACATGCAAGAAGTTTCATATTGATACCTGACTAATAAAATCAATTATACAAGCTTTTGCACAAACAGAAAGTAAAGGGAAAAATGCACCCTTTCTTTCAAACACACACACACACACACACACACACACACGATAAAAGGATAGGCAGGGAAACCAAAATAAACTCATTATGAGGTCCAGTTCCAACTGCATTTTTTCACATGTATTTTAATGTGAAAATGCTGAACTGGATTTTAAAAACTCAGCTCACAATTCAAAAATTCATTGCACAGGAAGTTAGATGTATGACATGTATGTAATACTGTCAAACTAGCATATGACTGTAACTGCATCTAACATGAGACTTTGAGGAATAAAAATATTCAAATTGTATTCAGAATTTAAGGCTTGCAAAAGGTTTTTTTAAAAACCAATTCCCAATTTTGTACGACATGACATGACTCAAGTGAATTTCTACTAAAGTTAAGGCAGTGTTGCAGTGAAGTACACAGGTCAAAACTTCATCCCCTCTTATTATATGATAATAAAGAATTCACAAGACATTTTCTCCCTCTTCAGTTGCATTCGGAGAAAAACAGTAATCACCAGGTTAACACATTAAAAATCAGATTGCCAAAGAAAATGTATAAATGTATAAAACACAGAGTAATTGTTCTCCAGTCTATTTACAGCTATATATAGAATGTTTAGAGCACTTTTGTATGCAAATAGTGTGCACATGCTCTACCTCTGGGAAGTAGAGCCAGCACTACATCTTACTTGCATACTGATCACGTGAATCTGAAAGATTGAAAATCATTGTTCTTCTTTTGTAAGATACCATGACTTTAGATAGTCAAATGCTATACTATACAAACCAAATAATACCTACCGCTTTGGGCAATGTTGGATCAACAGCTGTTTCACTATAGCCAATTGCTGCATATAATTTATACTTTTCTTGTGGGGTCATAAGCTGTTCAATGCCTACCATTTAAAACAATTATTATTATTAGTTTTTATTAAAGATTTTCTTATGTTACAAAACAAACAAATAAAACAAGGAAAAGTACATATAGTGTCTCAGTTTTTTATTCATAGTGTCTTTTTCACAGTTCGTTTACGTTTGGTATGAGACACTATTGTCGTAGACATGCAGTTAATGCATTCAGTATAAAAAACACCTCAATTCTCATAATGCATCATGGCATACCTGACACACTACATCAATACACTGGTTTATTATTATTATTATAATTTAGTAAAAGTTGTAAACACACCGTTTTCACTGATGCTACATTGCCTTTCCATAGAGGCAATGTCATAAGACTGAAGACTTGATCTCAGAGCAAGTTCATTCAGCCACCAATTCAAAAACCCTGCATTATCAAAGGTACAGCATAATGGATGGATTCAAATGTACTTTTTGGTGAATGGAAGAGCCTCCTTCCATAAGAGGAAGATAACCTTTGGATGCTACCCAATGTGTCTGTCAGTCAGACTTGTATTCTTGGTAGTGAATCGTCATTACAAGATAAATCACAAAAAAGTTGAAGTATATTAATTTTCAGAAGAAACGGATAATACAGAGGTTCCTTTGGAGTGCTGATTTCTTGCCTTCAAGCAATAGGAGGAATACTATCCCACTTCAAGGTGTCCTACTGCCCAAAAGAAAACTGCAAATAATCAAAATTTAAAATTGTGATGTTTCCTAAACTATTTAGATTTTCAAAGTCACCTTTGAAAATAATCAAATTGACCTTCTACAAAATTCTGAAATTAATGGAGGACTTTATTCCTTTTAAAAAGGTATAAAGGGCAATATAGTGTAATTGCAATTTATGCAAGGGTTACATTCCTGGAGGAAAGGCAAAATTGTGCAGAGTCAGAACAACCCCAGGAACTGTCGCCACTGTCCAAAATCTTATGAGACTGAGGCTGTCTTGAGATCCTGTGAGATGCTGCAGGAGCCTCCCAGAGACCTCACACAACTGCCCCAGAGCTCAGTAAGCAAGCTTCCAATAAAAAGGCAGATGCCCTTAGTGGCTTCCACATTTAAGTTCTAAGTATTTAAATTAGTTACATTGTTTGATAATATAGCCATCTGCTGCCTAGGCCTTTTGGCAAACACAACTATTTTACTCTTATATCTAATAGATCAGCCTTCCTGTTTAGAATAAATTTCAAATTTAGATGGCAATATTCTTACACCTACTTTAGAAAATGAAATAAGAGCCAAATTGTCTGCATAATTTGACTGCCAACTGGGGGATGGGGCCAAGAAAGCTACTGAAAGCCTTCATTTATGTAGAGATTAGTGAGCCAAAAAGCAGTCTTGTATTATACCCTGTATATGAATACTGAAGATACAAGAAAGTCTTAAAGTTCAGTTCAAATTTTAACACCAGCAATAGAATACTGCTACTGTATAAGAAACAGCAGCCATTTACCTATTCAGCCTTCCTCTCTTTCTAATTATCATCCCATCTTTCTGCTGCCTTTTGATTCTAAACTTTAGGAGCATGCTGTCTATTCTTTCTGTTTTGATTTTCTTTCTTCTAGCTTGGCCCTGAATCTCCTGCAATATAGGTTTTATTCTCTATACTCCACTGAAATGGTTCTTATGAAGATCAGTAAATACTTTATTGCCAAATCAAAGGGCTTATAGTCTATCCTTAATCTTTTTTTTATTTCTGCAGCCTTTGATATGGTGGATTATGCTCTTTTGCTGGGTTTCTCAGTGACCTGGGATTTTGTAATACTATTCTAAGGTGGGTTGCTTAGTATCTGTTAGGCTGTTCATTTATTGTTTCTACAGGAGGTCATTCCTCGTTTACTTTTCTTGTTGCAGTTGGAAGTCCCCCAAGGTTCTCTTTTGGGTCTCCTGCTGTTTCTTTTTACGTTTTATCCTTGGGCCAGCTTATTCATTCTCATGGGTTTCAATATCATTTGTACGCTGATGACATTCAAGTCTATTTGTCAAATCCAAATCTTCCAGTATTCAGGCGCAGATTTTAAACTGTTTCGATATATAAACTTGGATGCTTCATTGTTGTTTGATACTTAATTCAGCTAAGAGTGAGCTGCTTATTTCCCCCCCTACAAAATCTTCTTCTCCATATGTGTTCTATATAAATATTGACAGTGTTATTATTTTCTCATGGAGTAGGCACATAGCCTGGGTTTCTATTTTTGTTTTCCACTAACAAGCATCCTTTTTATTGGGTGATGGGTGACAAGACTGGTCCTTGGCTTTACCTATCGCTAATCAAGTGGCGGCGGCCCCTCCCTCCAAGGCTCTGGCTCTGTGAGGCTACAAGTGGAGGGAGGGACCAGGCCCATTGCTGGAGGGAGGAACAGCCTGGGTTTTGTTACTGATTCATCTCTGTCCCTTGCTCTTTATGTCTGGGTGATCATTACGACTTGTTTCTTTATAACAATGCTAGAATTTGTCCTTTTCTTTCTGTTTCTTCTACTAAAACATTTATAATACCACTATGTCATAAAAATATATTTATCAAAGCAGTTTACAGCAATAAAACATAAAAACCATAAAAAATTAAGAAAGTTAAAAGCAGACATTAATTAACCATTGTGGAAGGATGTAATTTTAATTGCCTGCAAAGGCCTGGTGGAACAGAAAAGTTTTCAGCAGGCATTTAAAAGCTGGCACAGAATGCATCTGCTGAATCTCAACTGGTAGAGTACAGTAGAACCTCGACTTACGAGTAACTCGACTTACGTATTTTTCGAGTTACGAAGGGAAGACTCCGGCCGGGCGCTTACGAATTTTCGACTTCCGAATCAGAAGTCGAGGTTCTACTGGGGTGGTTTTTGTTTGTTTTTTTAGGTAGGTCACGTGGAAGGGAAGAGAAGGCGGGACTTCGCTCAAGCGGCCATTTTGGTTGCGAGCGGAAGCTTCGCTCCCCTTCCTTCTCTCCCCCCTTTCCCCGCGCTTTCCCCCCCGGGGTTTTTCGGTTTTTCCGCTCGCCATGTTGGCGCTTCCCCCCCCCCCCCGCTCGCCATTGCTGGAGGCGGGCGGCTCCGCTGCTTGCAGCAGCCCTGCAGCCGCTTTTTCGTTTTTTTGCTTTTTCGGGGTTTTTTCCAGTTTTTCCGCCCTCTCCCCCCTTTCTCTCCCCCCTTTCCCCGTGCTTCCCCCCCCCCGGGGGGTTTCGGTTTTTCCGCTCGCCATGGCGGCGCTCCCCCCCCCGCTCGCCATTGCTGGAGGCGGGCGGCTCCGCTGCTTGCAGCAGCCCCGCAGCCGCTTTTACGGTTTTTTTTTTTTTGCTTTTTCGGGTTTTTTTCCAGTTTTTCCGCCGGCCATGGCGGCTCTCCCCCCCCCCGCTCGCTATGGCTGGAGGCGGGCGGCTCCGCTGTTTGCAGCAGCGGCGCAGCCGTTTTTCGGGGGGGGGTTCGGCTTTCCCCCCGGCTTTTTCCACTGGCCATGGTGACGCTTTCCCCCCCCGCTCGCCATGGCTGGGGGCGGGTGGCTCTGCTGCTTGCAGCAGCCCCACAGCCGCTTTTTCAGGTTTTTTTCGGGCTTTTCTCGGGGGGGTTTCCCGCTCGCCATGGCGGCGCTTTTTTTTTTTTTTTTTGCAGGCGGCCGCTTTTTCGCCTTTTTTTTTTTTTTGCGCGCCATGGCGGCAGCGGCAATGGCGAGCACCCCTCAGAGCTGCCTGCCAGAAAAGGAAGAGCTGCGGGAGCCTGGCCGTCCACATCGACAAGGTAAGTGACCCTCGATTTCTCTTCCCATAGGAGCGCATTAATCCATTTTTAATGCATTCCTATGGGAAATCGCGTTTCGACTTACGAGTTTTTCAACTTCCGAATGTGCATTCGGAACGCATTAACTTCGTAAGTCGAGGTTCCACTGTATTCCACAGGCCACAGGGCTGATGACACTAAAGGCTCAGTTTCTTCTTGTTGTCAAATGAGCCTCACCAACACAGGGAATGACCAACATCACCCTGCAGATGATCTCAGTGATCAAGGGATGTAAGAGTTAAGACACCATGGACCTAAGTCATGGGTAGGCAAACTAAAGCCTGGGAGCCAGATCCGGCCCAATAGCCTTCTCAATCTGGCCTGTGAACGGTCCCGGAATCAGCATGTTTTTACATGAGCAGAATGTGTGCTTTTATTTAAAATGCATCTCTGGGTTATTTGTGGGGCCTGCCTGGTGTTTTTACATGAGCAGAATGTGTGCTTTTATTTAAAATGCATCTCTGGGTTATTTGTGGGGCCTGCCTGGTGTTTTTACATGAGCAGAATGTGTGCTTTTATTTAAAATGCATCTCTGGGTTATTTGTGGGGCCTGCCTGGTGTTTTTACATGAGTAGAATGTGTGCTTTTATTTAAAATGCATCTCTGGGTTATGTGTGGGGCATAGGAATTTGCTCATTCCCCCCAAAAAAATATAGTCCATCCCCCCACAAGGTCTGAGGGAAGTGGACTGGCCCCCTGCTGAAAAGGTTTGCTGACCCCTGACCTAAGTTGTTCAGCGCTTTCAACCTTGAACCTGTTTCAGTAGTAGATGGGCAGCCAGTGTAGCTGTTTTAACAATGATTTAACATGTTTTCGATCAGAAGTCCTCATCAGTAGTCTGGCTGCCACATTTTGTACTAGCTGGAGCATCCGAATCACACCCAAAGGCAGCCCAAATAGAGTGCATTACAGTAGCCCAGCCTCAAAGTTACCAATTCTTCTATTCCTTAACCAAGAGATCCTTTGTACCAATTTTCATACTGAGAGTACAAATCACCTCGAATTAAAATGCACTAAATATTCAGGGAAAATTCAGTAAATAAACAGAAATTCAGCAAATACAACTTTCCTATTCATCTGTTACAGATATAGGTAATGATTTTCTGACAGATAATTGATTTGGGTTTATATTCATCATGGGAAAAAAGTGGTCTGGACAGTAACAGTAACAATAAATTAAATAGGTAGAAATCCAACAATTTCAGCTTTTCCAGTCACCTGCTAAATATGGTTATGATTTATGTTTAATATTGAGGACTTATAGCAAGGCTGGTACTGATACAGAAGTTGAAGGTCTTGTATTATCTTAGGAAATAGAAATTCCAAGATTAAAAAACCAAAACTTCAATTAAGAGTTAAATCTCTTAACATAAAGAACTCATTACATTCTTAATAGTTGCAGTGCAATTGGATGGTCCCTGGATCTCCAGTCTACAAAAGTAGTTCTCTGCAGGGTTTTGCATCTAGCTGTTTTTTTTAAAAAAATGGGGTATTCCCCATAGCAGCATTGAAAGATGTGAACTCCAGACTCTGATGGCATTTATACACCATTTGAAGACTTGTCAGTTTCAGCAGGCCTCTGGCCTGTTAACAGCATATTATTCCCAACCTGTGCAATTTGGAAACATTCACAATATTCCTAAATCAAAATAGACATTTACATACTTTTGGGTTCTTGTATGGATTTATTGTCTTTTCCTCCAGTCCAACCCCACATCCAACTAAACCAGCCACCAGAGTCTTCTTCATCTTTAGTCCCTGCTTTGAGAATCTTTAATCCAGCCTTAGTTGCCTATTATGCAAAACAACACAATCTTATTTAAAGTTTAACATTCAATATCTTTATTCAACAGAGCCAGTGTTGTTTTTTTCCTGGGAAAAAAGTAGGAGAACTCATCACAAAATAAATAAATTGCTAGATAGACAGATCACGGGTGCAGTCGCAGTGCCACCCCCCACCCCTGGGCAGTGGCTAAATATAAGAAATGATTCATAAAACTCAAGCAGACAATGATCTGGGTTAGAAATGGCCACAACTTCATTGATTAGAGATGTAGATTGATTTTTGGCTTGGGCATTGGGTTTATATCTGTTCCAGCCCCCCCTTAATTTTAAAAAGGTAAGGGAACTCAGTTCCCCCAAGTTCCTGCTAAAAAAAAACTTGCTTCCTAGTAAACATGGCTAGGCTTGCACTGTGACTTCAGATTCCTAGTATGCACCTTTCACTAGATGTCTGGTCCCTTGCTTCTTCCACCTTCGTTCAAGATGGCAATTTCACTCGTTGTGGATCCACAAGAGCCAACACACACACAAGGGCTACTTCAGAGGGTTTCCCCCTTTTTTCTTTCCTTACTACCTCTTTGCTTTCTCTACATCCTATCTTCTCCTTAAAACCAACAATCCTAGACTGACTCTGACTTACTTGGCAGCGAGTCCCACTGTAGTGAGTGGGATTTACTTCTGAGTAGACATGGTGAGGATTGCAGTGTCCTGTCAGAAGCTCCCCCCCCTTTCCATCCAATGTTTTGCCTCAAGCCTTAACAGAGCTCTCTCCCATTTTTGAGGCAATCCTAACTTTTAAATGAGCTGCTTTAAAGGGGAAGTGAAGGAATTTGGAAGTGTCCTTGCAGTGCAGAAAAGCTGTTTTTCTGTCTTGAGAAGTCCAGAGAAGGAGAGAAGCTAGGGGTGGAGTTGGAAGGGGTTTGAGACTACTACTGTGGGATGATCACAGAATCACAGATTTGGAAGGGACCTCTGAGGGTCATCTAGTCCAACCTCCTGCAATGGAGGTACCTCAACTCAAGCAGCCTCAACTTAAAACAATATAAACATCACTCCCTCCATTTACCCCTATTGTGACACAGAAGGTATTCATTCCCCCAAGCCCCATCACACCAATCTCTCCCTTTTTATCAAAGGGAAGGGAGAGGCAAGAAAACAAAGAGCTAGCCTCCTTTAAAAAATGTTAAGTTTCTTTTTTAATATGGAGGGAACAGGAAAGCTATTTAGGGGGAACCAACAACGTAACACCACCAACCCCCCCATAAAACACTGCCACCCCTTTTTTTGCTGGTGAGGGTGGGGCAAGGGAAGAAAAATGAAGCAGCAGCACATGGATAGGGTTGTTGAAGATTTTTATGCATTTATCCAAGCTAGGAGCAAATAGAAGCTTTTTAACCTCAAAGATGTTAAGCAACTAACTCATGGTTTCCATAAAATCAAATTCATTTTAGAGCAGTTACCTCAAATTCTGCCTGTTGTCTTGCCAGAGTGATGTTGAATATGTCCAAGGTCTTCTCTAGTTCCTATAAAGGGGGTTGAAAGTAACATAAAATGTCACTACACAGAGTAATGGCAAAATGGCTCCTCCATGAAAAGAGAAATGCTATGGTAGACCTCCCCACCACCACCCTGGTCAGAGTTAGAGGAAGTTGTGAAAGTTGAGTTACAATTTATCAAGGTTAAATGATATTTGTATTATCATGAACACTACTGTGTGAATAGTTACATATATTTAAACTTTAATGTAGCAATTACACACTGTACTTTTCATTTCATTTCCCTCTAATCTCACTGTTTACAATTCCTCCCTCTATCAACCTGCCAAGGTAACACTTCTTGCATCTGAAGAAATAGACTCTAGTACACACAAGCTTATGCCATAATAAATTCATTAGTATTCAAATTACTACCAAACAGGCACCATAGTAAAGGCACCATAGTAAAACACAAATTTCAGGAGTACTGAAGGGAATGACACAGGGGATATAGGAAAGAGGCTGGGTGGCTTTAGGTACCGGTAGGTCCTATTGCAGGAGACCAGAAATCAAATTACAGAATGCTATAGAGAAAAGTAAAGAATCAGAACCCAGTGGAGTACTAGTACAATTCGAACTTAATGACTAAATATAAATGGTGTAGGAGTAGGCAAAATAGGGGCTATGAAAATAAAAAGATGCTTTGGGAAAAGTGAAGGAAGATTAGGGCTTTAGGAGTCAGAATGGAAGCATAAATAAATGAAATAAGACCACAGAAGAATTCTGGAAGTATGACAGGCTGCCTCATAATAAATATGATGGAAATTACTTTCAATGAAATCAAAAGAGATGCTGCCACTTTGATCTTGACTATCCTCTCTGGAGAGACACTTTCCCCTTCACTGTATCCAAGAGGGCGCTGCGAAGGATGATACTGCATTTTTAGTGCTTCTTGAAAGGTTGGCGCTTTCACTAGGAGATTGAGGCCCCATTTCTTCTGTCCTATTTTTGAGCACAACAAAGAATATGGAGTAGAGACCACAAAGACACTGGTGTGAAGGAACTGGAACTATAGCTCCCATGGATAGTGAATCGAAGACCAAACAGCTTGAAGGCAAAGTTTGTTTTTTGGTAGCGGGGAAGGGATGAAACGAGCGGGAGGAACCAAAATGAAGTCTATTAGGTAACCTTCTGAAACAATTTCCTTAACCCAGCAGTTGGAGACAGACTTTTGCCAGGCGGGAAGAAAGCTAGAAAGACGAACCGCCCACAAGAGACGTCACTGGGTTCATTGTTTGGTTGTCTGCATTTGAGGAAGCCTGGAACCCTTGCCTCCCTTGAAAATGTTGACAAAAGGGGTGGGATCGGAATCTAAAGTCCCTTTGTCTATTTGGGTTTGAAAGGGGAGAAAGGATTGAGATTGAGAAGCATTTGGTGAGAAACAACTGGCTGGTCACTTGTAATCTTTCTGGGTTAGTAAAACTTTGCATTTATCCTTTGATTCAATAAGGACATCTTACAATTCCCAAAAAGGTGACCGCCAGAAAAGGGACCGGTAAAAAGGTTCACCTTAGACGCTACATCCGCATTCCAGTTCTAGCCACAAGGTGTGTCTAGCTGCTACCTGAAACGCCACCGCTCTAGCTGAAAATTGAACGGAATCCAGAGGCATCAGCCATAAAGGCCTGAGCCTTTAGTAGCTTAGTCAGAATTTGGTGTTGATTGCAATAAGTCCTCAAGCCACACAATGCATGCTTGGTCACATGATGAAGCAACACAGGAAGCTCTTAAGGAAAGGGCAGCTGCTTCATGAATTTACATGGAGCAAACTCCAACCTCCTGTCAGTCACGTCCCGGAGTTGGGCATCTCCCTCCCGGGGGATCAGGTGATGAGATGAAAGATTTAACACTAGTCAGTCTATGGCAGGGATATTAATATATGCCATGAATTCAGGATCCATATCATATAACTCGTCAGCCAGGGCATTATTCTTTCTAGAATACATAGGCGTGTCAAGCTCAGACTTATCCTCCTTCAATACTGATGGCACCAACATAAAGTTAGCTGAGGTGCGGCTATTAGTACAGACACCTCAATCTCTGGTTTTGAGGCTGACATTTCGTCAGACTGAGTTGATAATTCCAATGTGTGCATTATCTTACGTTTCAGGATCGGGGCACTAGCCTCTTGGAACAATCTTATAGAAAAGGATTCGTCTTGAACAGAACCATCACTCTAATCATCATCAACTTCTGCTTCTAGCAAAGAGGGTGGAGAGGAAGGAAAAGAAAACTCAGCCTCAGCCTCTTTTTCCATAGAGATGAAGGGGTTAGGGGAAGAGATCCTAGGATCCAACTCCAACTGCCCCCCCCCCCCCGGGTGGCAGAATGGGTTGCTCTTTAAAAAAAAAACTTAGGCTGCTTCTTTGGAAGGAAATTAAATGCAATTCAGAGGACAGTGAAACAATTAGAGTTTTCTTTAACTGCTCAATCAATGAGGCATGAAAGGTTTGAGAAATGGGGGGGTGGGGCACCTTAAGTGGCTGGAGAGGGAACATGACACTCTTGTCTCTGTTCTGCCGAAAAACCTAAGAATTCTGGCTCAGAATCCGATAAAGCATCAATCTGTCCCTCGCCAGCAGGTGGTAGTATAGCATTTGACAGAGTGGGAGCACTTTTAGGAGCTGAGGCTTGCTTTGTATTGCAAGCCTGGGACTGAGGTAAAATTATGGAAGAAAACACTTCTTTGGAAGGTCTGGGGGAGCAGTCTTAGCAAATCCCCCAGATTAGAGGACACTATGATTCAATTTTTGCTTTGCTTTTTTGGAGGTGGCCGACTTCAGCCACAAGTGTTCCCCATGTGCCATTAGAACAGCAAAGAGGCACACACACACACACAGACAGAAACAAACAGTCTCTGATTTTCACCAAACTCCGTTTGCCACACCATGGACCAGGAGGAGGAATATATATATTCAGCCCAAAGGTCTCTGTTTGCCACACCGTGGAGCAGGAGTTGGGGGGGGGGGGACAGAAGCTACTCTCTCTCTCTCTCCTTGTCACAGCCGCCGTCCAGGAGGATGAGGACGAGGGGCAGGCACGCCGTCACCGCCAAAGCAAACCGGAAGGCAGGGTTCAAGATCAAAGGCCAAGAGAAGCAGTCAGGCAGGGACGTAACAGGAATGCTCACTTCGTTGCCGGTGTAAAAACAGCAAACCGGGAGGAGGTGGCCAAGTTGGTTTTAAAACAGGGCAGGAGAATGCAAACGCCACACCACCAGTCACACAAGTAGCGCACACACCAAAACGAAAGACAGAAATACAGTTGTGACCCCAGAAAAATGGCAGTGGCCGCAGAGGCTGCTGAGGGAAAGAAAAAAAGCGCGCTGGCAGTGGGCCGCTGCGCCTGAAGGCGGAAGCGGCCGTTGGTGTCGCGGCAAGGGTACCAGTTCTGGAAAATTTATCAAAGTAAGCAACTAAGGAATAAAAGAAAGGTGGCATATAATCAGAACAACCAAACGCAAAGAGCAACGGAAAGGGGTTTTTGTGGGGGGGGGGGGACCACAACATGCATACAAAGAACTGTAAAACTTAAACGACGATAAGGTAAATCTAAAGAAAAAAAGGGGGTTCAGAAACTAGTAAAAAACAGCTGAGTCAGGAGAGCTGGGAGGAACGTACTGCCTGTGTCTAGACAGGAGGAAAAACTGAGGGAGTCCAGCCTGCTTCCCACAAGTCTTTGCTCCTGTCTAGTGTCTCGCGACAGGGTGAACATTGGATATGACGCCCCACGAACTAAAATAGTATACCATAATATGTAAGTAAATATGCAACACCAGCATTTAGAAAACTATCAGGAAAAGCAGACAGAATTTTTAGTGTTTATTATAAAAGTTAATCTCCAGATTAACAGTAATTTCAAAGTACTAACTTCCAGCATGTTCAAACATTCCTCAGCAGGCTTCTTTGATGTTATTTTTGTTTTGTACAGATCTCTATAGCTCTTCACTTTATTCCTATGGTAACGAATATGTTCCCAAGACCACATTTGTATCTTCGGTTGGACATTTACTTCAAGAATGCCAAATATAATGTACTTCCACCTAATGGGGGGAAAGAAAACATTTTGAGAAAGCACAATATGAAAAAGGATTTTTCCTTTTAAAGCACATCTTATTATGAATCTTAAGTTGGTGCAAAAGAACCCAGTTATTGATTTTCCTCCAAAGCAAACTAAAGTTTAATATGCTCTTATGGGATGCTTATGGAATTCTCCCCTACCAAATTTTTGGAACTTTTTACCACAACAGCTCCAATATTTCAGCAGAATCCAGATTTGTCCAGCTTTCCATTTTTGGAATGTGTAACATTTCATAGAATCATAGAATTGTAGAGTTAGAAGAGAGCCCAAGGGTCATCTAGTCCAACCTCCTGCAATGCAGCAATCTCAGCTAGATCATACATGACAGATGGCCATCTAACCTCTGCTTATAAAAACCTCCAGTGAAGGAGAGTCCACAACCTCCTGAGGGAGTCTGCTCCCTGAAGTGTAGATTTGAGAAGTCGCTGATGATACAAATGGGTTGGATATTACCCCTCATCACGTGACAGAGGCAGGAGAGCAAAGACCTCTGGGAGGCAGGTGCGGTCCCCTCAGTTTTTTCAGATTCGCCAAGCAGCATCATACACCGATCTTAGCCAGAAAGGAAAATGTATACATATGCCTACCTCCCCCACTCCTGGCTCAACATGTGCAGTCTAAACAAAAATATATAGTAAATCCCCTCCTTCCCATATTACTGCAGACCACAGTAGAGATGGGTACCATTCGTATCATCAGCAACCTCTCTCAAATCTATGCTTCAAAAAGTAAGACCAATTGTCCTATTTGAGATGGTTGCTGATGACCTGAATGGGTTGGGACATACCACAGCTTTTCCCAACTGCAGTTATAATGACTAAAGCACCTGTTGGAGTACTGTACGGCCAAAGGCAGCATCAGCCAAAGCCAACAGATCTCTTTTGTAGTGCCTGGTAAATGTACTTGAAGATCAAGTAGCTGCTGTACAAATCTCCAGCATTAGCCACAAACACAGCTGTGGTGGATGCTGACAGTGAGATGAGCCAAAATTTGTGGGGCTAATCCTCCTTGTAAGGGTGGAATTGTCATACGTGTGTCATACATGTGGAGGAAAACCTTAAACACGTTGCAGAGTTCTGCAGAGTTCCCCAAAATAGACCAGAGGCAATAGTACTTCATTCAGCAGAGCTTTACTTGTGCTGAAGGCAAATGAGCGTAATGGTTATCAAATCCAATACAATCAGGATTGGCTCAGTCCATATAAAATCCAGTTGCAGCATTTATAAACTTAACTCATAATAAGACTAAACCTTAGCACTAAGAAACACCACACCAGAAGGAAGAGAGAGAAAGAGAAAAGTAAGACCCAGGCTCCTTTTGGCCTATATTTCTAGTCAGCATGACTCTGCAGAATAGAGATAAGAGAACTAGTTCAAGCAGCTTCCCAGAAGGTATAACCCAAACAATCGTTAACGCTTCTGCCTATGCTTCTCTCACACAGAGAAGCTTCTAGTAGTTTCTTGTATTAATCAGAATAGAAAAGAATAGGAAAGATCTTTACACATGAGATCAATACTTTCTGTACTAAGAAATGCAAACTGACAGAAATATGACACATTTTCTCATAGAGGCTGAATGAAAAGAAAGTAGGGGAAGTCAAGGAAAAAGTAAGAGTGAAGCAGCAAAACACAGGAGGATTTTGTTTTGTTTTGTTTTACCTCAGCGGAGAGAGAAAAAGGAAAGTTAGAGACCAAACTCAGCAGGAAATTAAAGGGAAATAAGAAAAATTGGAAAACACCAGAAAAAACAACAGTAAGGAACAGTTGAAATTTGAAAAAGTTAACTGAAAAGGAAGATCAGTGAGAGCCAGGAGAAAAGATCTGATCCATCCATCAGGCAGGAGAGAGAAAAACTATGGGGACTGCACCTGCCTCCCTGAGTTCTTTGCTCTCCTGCCTCCATCATGTGACCAGGGATAATATCCAACCCATTTGGGTGATCAGCAACTGTCTCAAATCAGCTCTTACTCTCAGAAAGTCTTTCCTGATGCTGAGTCAGAATCTACTTTCTTGAAGCTACTGGCTCAAGTCCTACCCTCCAAGCAAGAGAAAACAAGTTTGCTCTATCTTCCATGTGACAGCCCTTTAGATATTTGAAGATGGCTATCATATCTCCACTCGGTCTCCCTGTTTCCAGGCTAAACATACACAGTTCCTTCAACCATTCCTCATAAGGCTTGCTTTCCAAACCCTTGATCATCTTGGTTGCCCCCTGCAGCACATGTTCCAGCTTGTCAATATCCTTCTTAAATTGTGGTGCCCAGAACTGGACGTAAGTCAGAATAGAATGGCACTATTCTCTTAATTTGGACACGATACTTTTGTTGATGCAGCCTAGAACAGCACTAGATTTTTTTGCTGCTTCATCATACTGCTGCCTCATGTTAAGCTTGTGGAGACCCCTAGATCCTTTTTACATGTACTACTGGCAGGTCAGGTGTCCCCCATCTTATATTTGTGCAGCTGGTTCTTCCTGCCTAAATGCAGAACCTTAGATTTGTCCCTACTGAAATTCATTTTGTTAATTTGGCCCTAGTTCTCCAATCTGTTAAGGTCATTTTGAACCCCAACCTTGTCTTCTGCGGCATTAGCTACCACTCCCAGCTTGTCACCATCTGCAAATTTGATGAGCATGGCCTCAAGGGGCCCAAGACAGAACCCTAAGGCACCCCACTTGTCACTTTATTTCAGGTTGATGTGGAACCATTAATGAGTACTCTTTGAGTTTGGTCCGCCAACCAGTTACAAATTCAGAAAAGCCATAGTAAAAAAGAAAGTAGCGCTAGGTGATACTTTTTGTTTCTCCCAAAGAACAGAGGCCTTCTGAAGACAGGCAGCGTTAACTTTTTTTTAAGCCTCCAAAAGAAAAGCAATAGAACAGAAATGAGGGACATATCCTCGTCTCCAATCATAGGGTTGTACCAGATTAAGTAATATGCTCATCTCCATGCTCAGAACAGACCTACTAAAAAAAATGAACCTGAGTTATTCATGACTAAAGTTAGTAATAAATAACTCAGGTTCATTTTTTTTAGTCCACTGGTTTTAAAGACTTTACTCCAAGTATGACACTGGACAGAACTTATCTTGTTTAACAGTCTAAAAATCTGTTGTAATTATGTTTTGCACATTTCAATACACAGCTTAAAGACATATGAATTAATATGTACAAGAGATGAGCTAAAACCCTCCTGGAAAATATATTTGAAAATGAATTCATGCCTGATTTTTTTCTCAGAAAGAACAGTGTTGTTTTGATAATAAAAAAAACCTCACAGGTACGTTACCATTTCTTGGCATTCTTGTGAACAGGAACATCTGGCCTGTATTTCCTGTATGGTAAATTTCGAGTCATCATATCAATTGATTCAAGGAGCTCCATAACACTGAAATACTGCAGAAAAAATGTTACACTTAGGAGTTTTCTTACAAAAGAATTATAGCAGAACCTTAAAAACATTATTTTTAGTACAAGCTATTTGTTAGCATAACTTTCTTTTTTAAACTGCCAATAATGTATTTAATGGAGAAATGCAGGTATACAAGTAGGATTCTGCATTAACCATCATTTCCCCATTTGACCCGGACAATTGTTGATAAGGCTCTTGCTCTGACTTGGTGATGTTCCCAATGAATGTCCCACTGATACTAGCACCATATAGTCTTTGACTAATGAGCTGGAGTGCATGCTGAAACTTCTTTCAGATAAGAAGCCAGGCAAAAGAAGAAACTTCCTCAACAGCTTCATCCTATCCCAAAAGCCAAGGCGTGCAGCAGATGGGCCATAGAGCTTACTTCAGCGGCTTGGGAGGGTCATATGTGTAGACCCGTGGCTTGACCCTGTCATGTGAGGGAATGTGAGGGATATACACTCAATGCCTAGGTCAAATCCAGCCTACATCTGGAATCAATAAAGTTGTGGCCAATTCTTAAATCCCAGAATGTCCTGTCCTGTTTGTTCCCCTTCTTTGCTCAGGCCTTGCTCTGGGAGTGGGGGTCACTGTCAGTCGGTCTGCAATGTATAGAACACACTTGTTATTCTTCCTGCATATTGCTCTGATATCCAGCAGGTGGCAACAAGTTGCCTCTAAACTTTATTACAGTATATTTTAAGTACTATTTTAGGCATAGGGAGCAAAATAGCTAAGGCAGCTGATACACTTAATTCAATGCCCTGCTGTGCTCCTTACCAGCAGGGCAGGCATGAGAGCAGACAAATGTTCTTGCACTCCTCCTTCCTTTCCTTTTCTTTTTTAAAAAATATTTTCCTTCTCATTGAGAACTGGACGGGGGTAGTTTTTGCCATTGCTTGGGGAGAGGGCATGTCAGAGAACTGAGAAGTTGCTGGATCTACCCCTAACACACAGCCTTTTCAGTTCTACCAAAATAATAAGGGTGAGATCCGCAGTAGTTTCTGTGGTAGTGGAGAAGGGGCATTCAACACTGGATCTCCCTCTCTGAGGGTGGAACACTCTCTCTGCCCTTGGAAAGGATGGTCCAATGCTTCCTACAGTCCCTGGGATAGTCTCTCATGGACCATAAGATTACATAGTTTATTTCATTGTTTTCTCTGTTACTGTTTAGTGTATGGAATAATTTATCAATGCAGCCAGGTTTTTGAATACTGAGCTGAGTTGATTGTATAACTAGATTCAGTCTCTTTTGATATATGTGATTTATGCATTCAGTTATTATTGCTCTCATTGTATAAGATGGTATTACCGGTATGTACACAGAAATGAATGAAATGTGTTGGCCTCACAATTCAGTTACATTAAATTTATTTATTTATTCAATTCGTTTTTATACCACCCTTTATCAAAAGATTCTAGGGCAGTGTACAACATGAGGAACACAAAGTTGGTGATTATTTCTCCACATAATTTGTACTGTCTGTCTGTCTGAGCCACTAGTAGGTGCAAGAGGCACATGGAATGAGCCTGAATTTGGAATTTCAGCCCTTGCAGAAATCCACCTGAATTTGACTGGGTCACCCGAGGAGGTGGATGGGAGAGGGAGGTGCTTCCATGACCTGGAGTGGAGGGCCTCTCCTTGCACCCTCTCTGGCCCCTAGGGAGACATTTTGTAGCAGATGATGGAAATAGAGAAGAGGGAAGAAAGATAAATGGGGTAGGGTAGGAAGAGAGAGATTCTTTTGGAGGGAAGCTATGGATGGGAGAGGCAGAGGGGAGACATTCCAACTCTTTTGTGGTTTGGAAGTGAGGAAGGAAACACACTACGGTTTTGGGGAGGGGAAACTGGGGCAGCGAGAGGGGGTGGGAAGCAATGCAAACAGGGGGACACCATCTACATATAAAGATCAGCTGTAGGCATGTGTGTGTGTGTGTGTGTGTGTGCGCGTGCGCATTATTATCATTCTATTATTGTTATTATTTTAGAAAGTGCATCTGCAACAGGGAATGTGTTAGAATGTCAAATTATAATGTGCTTCCGGGTCCATGAGAAAAATGAAGTTTATTTCAATTCAAATCATTTCTGGAAAGTTACCTGTGGTTTATTAAGTTCTATGGCTATATCCTGAAGATTCACATCTAGATCTAGTTTTGGTGCAGAAAAGTCAACGTCAGATCGTGGATTCATACGGAGCTTGGCTTTAGCTGATATTGGACGGAATACTACAACGAAAAACAACGAAAAACAGGATTTTAGAATAAGGCAGTCAAAAGGGAAGTGGATCATGTAAACACTTTTATTATTTAATTTATGAGTAGATCTTCTCTTTGTTGACTATTGTGAGAGAAGAAAACAGGATTCCCTGCTACTCACCAGGTAGTAACTCTTGTCTTCTTGAACACTTCCCCAATCACAAGCAGTGTGCTTGCTAATGTAGTCTATATGAGTAGAACTATGCACAGAACAAAGGTTCTGTTGTGGAATGAGGGAACCTATGAATGAGCCAGCATCCCTGAGGCAACCTCCTCAGCTGTTTAATGTCTACATGAAACCACTGAGTGGGGTTATCCGGAGGTTCGGAGTACGTTGTCAGCAGTATGCTGATGACACTCAGCTCTATTTCTCCTTTACATCTGCAGGTGAGGCAGTGGAAGTGCTGGACCAGTGTCTTGCCTCGGTAATGTACTGGATGAGAGCCAACGAACTAAAGCTCAATCCAGATAAGACTGAGGCACTGTTAGTGGGTGGTTCCCAAGACCAGATGGGTGGGAGTTTGCCTGCTCTTGATGGGGTTACACTTCCTCTGAAGGAACAGGTTCGTAGCTTGGGAGTACTCCTGGATACTTTGCTATCGCTCAAGGCTCAGGTGGCCTCGGTGGCTTGGAGTGCCTTTCATCAGCTTCGGCTGGTGGCTCAGCTACCGCCCCTACCTGGAAAGGGATAGCCTAACTACTGTTGTCTATGCTCTAGTAACCTCAAAGTTAGTTTACTACAATGCGTTACACGTACGGCTGCCTCTGAAGACGGTTCGGAAACTTCAGCTAGTGCAGAATTCAGCAGCCAGGTTGCTCACCGGAGCAAGATGGTTTGAGCATATTACACCGATCCTGGTCCGACTGCACTGGCTACCAATTAGTTTCCGGGCCCAATTCCAAGTGCTGGTTTTGACCTATAAAGCCTTAAACGGCTCAGGAGCAGGGCCGGTGCTTCCATTTAGGCGAACTAGGCGGTTGCCTAGGGCGCCAAAATGGAGGGGGCGCTGGCCAGCCTGCCCCTCGCCCCCCCCCGCCGCCCAGTGCCGCCCCAACCAGCGGCGAAAATCGCGGCGGCGCGGGGGTGCCCGGCGGGCAGGGGGCGGGGCACCGTACGTCATGCACAATGACGTCACGCGCCCCGCCCCCTCGCCTAGGGCGCCAAAACCCCTAGCACCGGTCCTGCTCAGGAGGGCAATACCTCAAGGATTGCCTCTTTCCATATGAACCTGCCCAGACCCTGAAATCATCTTCTGAGGCCCTTCTTTGTGTGCCTCCTCCTCAAGAGGTCCAAAGGGTGGCAACATGAGAACAGGCCTTCTCTGCAACGGCTCCCCATCTGTGGATTGCTCTCCCTAGGAAAGTTTGCCTGGTGCCTTCATTATACACCTTTAGGCACCAGGCAAAAACGTTCCTTTTTAACCAGGCCTTTGGTTGGTTTGATTGACATCCTATGCCCTTTTAAATTTTGTTTTCTTTGGGGGGGGTGTTATTGGGTTGTTGTTTTTATTTTGACTATATATATTGTGGTTTTATATTTTGATTTTGTTCTGTGAACCACCCTGAGATCTCTGGGTATAGGGCAGTATATAAATTCAATAAATAAATAAATATAAATAAATAAATATACACATGATCAGAAGGGCCAGAGCTAGAGAACTACACAATCATAGAAACCATATGTGGAATTACAGATACTATGAAGAACTTACCAAAACTGTAGCCTTCTGGAATCATGTTAGCACCCGCAACTCCATTTTTTAAGTTATTCTTTTGTAGGGGAAAGGGGAAATAGAAATGAAGTGTAAAAACGGAATATTAACATCCAAGAGCAGAATGCTTCAAGTCAAGCTGTACTTTCCTGCTCAGCAGCTATATAAAAAATATTCCCAAGATACAAGGTCTGATTTCTAATCAAAGTCTCTTTCTCATATATATATATCCATATATCTTTCTGTATCTTTCTATATCTTTCTAGATCATCCTTCTGGAAATGGATATATGGGTGTGTGTGTGTGTGTGTGTGTGTGTGTGTGTGTCCAGAAGGATGATCTAGAAAGATCTAGAAAGATACAGGAACTGATCAGACTTGACTCTGTAACAAACCTTCTATTTAGCAGCATTTTGCTATGAGATTCCAATGATAATCAGAGGCATGGAGGGATATACTTTCTTAAACAACTGTGTGGAAGAAAGAATTTCAGCAAGTCCAACATCTCCCAACCCTACACAATGTACACCTGTCAAAATCCCACCCTCTCTAATAATTAAAGGCACTGGGACTTTTTCCTACTTTGCATTTGGTCATCCTACAGCATTTGAAGGTGAGAGACATTTAAGAATGATGTGATACTTTGGTTATGAAGGACAGTACATAAATGCCTTAAATAAATAAAAATCACATGTATTTAGAAGTAATTTCTTCCAAGTTTAGTAGGGCTTATTCCCAAGTAAATTAGGACAGGACTGCAATGTTAATACAGTAGAAAGAACAATACATTTTGAGTCCGAAGACTTCAAATCCAACACATTCAACAAAATGCAATCCCTACTGAGTAAACCTTATCTTTAAACAATTTATGGCATTAATATCACAATTTTTTCACTCACCAAAGATTCTTTAAAACCACCATGATAAAACATTTCAGACTTCACATTCCAATATGCAAAAAAGTTGTCCAATCGAACAAGCTGAAATCAAAAATTTAAGCAGAATCAACTGAATTGTCACCTTCAGTACTTTTCCATGCAATTACATAGGATCCATATACCGTATTTTTCCATGTATAAGATGCCCCCTGTTTTGGGGAACTCCAAATTAAGAAAACACCCCTCAGCACTACCAGTGTATAAGACAAGCCCCAGTTTTAAACCTAATTTTTTGGTTAAAAAAACACCTAGTCTTATACACGGAAAAATATGGTATATTATATATATATAAATGTTTGAGTGGAAGCTTCTGCACACATGCCACATTGGGGGGGATTAATGCCATTAATTAAAACATAGGTTTTTTAAACATGGTACTCTCAGGATTTGATCATAGACACATTTAATTAAAAACAAATCCTGTCGAAATCAATTAAAATAAGGATAAGGGTCGGGATACTATGACTGGTTTAAGGATCAGCGTTTTTCTTTTTCTCCCAGAATACCACCATGTTGCAGTTTGGGCAGGTTCTATTAATATGCAAAAATAGCTCGCGTATTCAGTACAAATTAGTTACCAGATATACACTCTAGACATCAATCCACTGCAATGACTTTTCTTTATGAGCTACTATGGCAGTTTTACAAAATTCTCCATTATGCTCTTGCAGTTTTTAATGTATGTGGTGGAAGCTGGTACGGTGTGTGAATTTTGCCTGTTTTTTGTGTGCCTCTGCTTTTTAGAGGTTGAATATTTCACTCCATAATGCTGTATCTCATATGGGATTCAGCTCTCATGGCTGTGTTGTGCTATTATATTTAGCACAACACAGGTGGTGTTGTGTCAGGTGGTGGTGTGTGAAGTGCAAGAGCCTTTCATCTCCTCTTTCCAAGCACCAGTAATATTCCAAGCAGTATCTTTTCCTTAATCCTTCATATTCCAAGAGGGATCACTGGGATTGAGAGATCTGCACCAGGAGGAGAAATTCCTTCCAGAAGGGAAGGGCATGCACGGTTCAAAACTGACACTCCCAGAACACTAGCTATACTTAGGCTAAAGTGAAAACTACAGACACTGTCCTTGTTAAATTAATAGTGACTTATAGTACATAACCAATTATTTGCAAATTTCCCCTAGCCCAATGGCTTAGCAGCGAATAAGTTTCATTGCTAGCACCTCCATTTTCCTCTCCTTGTGAGAAACAGAGCTCATTAAAATGACATGCTGATTTTAAACATTACATTACTTGTACTTTGGAAGTAGTGAGTTCTTATCCAATTTAAACAAGCTATTTCAGGCTTGTAACATATTTGCTATTCAACTTATTTCCTATCATTTGTTGTTTGGATGCCCAAATTGCATTAACTCCTACCACATTATGACTGTAAAAAGGAGACATAAGAGCTCCGTAGGCATTATAGTCCCTCGAGTAGCACCATATGGCAGAGAGGGAAGACCAAGCTCCAGTTCTGTCACCCTGTGCAAGCTGGAGAGCAAACTTTTAAAGTGGGGAGCCTGCTGTACTCATGAAGACTCCCTACATGATCTAGAACCCTGATCTTCCAAGGTACAAAATCATGCAGGGACTGCCCATGAGGCTTCACACTTAAAAGAAACGTCCTCTAACTGGTAGCCCATTTGTTCCTGCTCATTGTCACACCTGTGAGAGACTGTAATTCCTGAAGTCATACTTCTTAAAACAGGTGCAAGATAGTGGAAGAATGATCTAACCCTTCCAGAGTCATGTCATTGAAGCTGTATCATGTTAATAAATAATGATAATTTGGCAAAGTAATGTTTTATTTCATTTACTGTGATGCATCCATAACCTTTTAAATCATTGCAGATAAAGGGCCTGTAATTAAGAGAAAAGGAAAAGCCATGCTTCTTATTTTGCCATAATTCAGCACCAGAATTATGGTGCCATAAGGTCCAGCTGTACACTGCAACCATAGAGAGGAGGCTTTGTGCATGAAATGACACTAAATAGAAGAGTAAACAGTATGAAGAGTAATGTGCAAGTTCCAAATCAGGTGGAAATAATGACTAAAGGTGGTCTATAGACAGTTAACAGTTAGGTGGCCCAAAGCATGTCAACATTAGAAAATTATCAAGACTAAGAAAAACTCCAGTCAAACACTGTGCCATTCACATCCATCGTCAGACAGCAGTTTTACACCATCTACTCATCACAATTTATCTCTCTCCTATATGTAGTTTATAGCTCATCTTTATGAAGATGTTGATGTCAAGAGCCTCAAAGTTCTTGGCAGCTAGGATTACAGTCTCTAAGAGATTGTCAGTGGATTGGATTGTAGTTTCCTCTGAAAGTCAGTAGTTTTCTGCAAGTAACTTGGGAGGATTGGTGCCATAAGGTCCATATAACCACGACACCCCAACTGTAATAGTATGTGTTATCATCAACATTGCTTAGTTAAATGATCACAGTAATTATTTGGCATACATTTAGGCCTTCTCACTGGCTCCTCCCAGAATCTGGCACTCCCTCTCTAGAGAAGTTAGACTGCTGTATACTGACTGCTAACGGTTTTGAGGAGAAAAGGCTCTGCAGACTGCTTCATCAGGAATGAGAGAAAAAACAGAGAGGAGAACCCTGCCTCCCAGAATTCTATGCTCTCCTGCCTTGTCACCGGCTGAAATCATACCCAACCAGCGAATGGATTCCGACCGACGCAAATAAACTTTATGCTTGCCTTTTGGTAATTTAAAATTACCAGTATGCAATGAAACAGACAGGATCAGAAAAACAAAACAATAGCTACTGAAAATTTGAAATGTGAGTAACAGAAGTGTTTATGAAAAGCTTACATTGCAACAAAATGTGATTTGCCACACAGCAACTGATTTTAATTTAGAAAGGTTGTCAATATGTAACTGCAATATGCAATATGCTATTTATATTACATTCTGAACACACATTTATATGGGAAGCATTCCAAGCTACGACTTACCTTATAAAACAATTTAGTAGCTGCATCTTGTATACATGGATTCCAGTTTTTATCTGAAGTCTAGAAGACAAACAGGAAGTTATTATGAAAGAAGCACTGCAGAATTATCTATTGAATTCTACTTTTAGTATAAACACATAAAAAGAATCATATGGCTAACACTGTACAAAGATCAACTGAGCTTGAGAAATTTCCCTACAATAAAGCACAATACCAAATTTTTGAGAAAATGTAATTCCCCCTCCCCTGCCAGCTAACAGGCCAGTAGGCTTATCAGTTGCATCACATCACACTGAACTTTGTTATGTGAACATTGATGTGATGTGCATTGCAGGGGGTTGGATTAGATGAACGCTGTGGCTCCTTCCAACTCTACAATTCTATGATTCTATTAACAGAGTCTGGTCCAGTTCTTGATGAAGTGTCCCCCTGTCCCCTCCTGCACTACCAAAGATGAGTTTGCAAAGCTACCACTTTTGATAAACCACAGCTTATCATGTGGATAAACCACAGCTTATCATTTGGAGGTCTTTAAGCAGAGGCTTGACAGCCACCTGTCAGGAATGCTTTGATGGTGTTTCCTGCTTGGCAGGGGGTTGGACTGGATGGCCCTTGTGGTCTCTTCCAACTCTGTGATTCTGTGATTCTGTGATATGTCACCCAGGCTGACAAACTGATAAGCATTCATTATGGTTAGATAAAAACAAGTCAGCTTCAGAACCATGGTTTGAAGCCAATTTTAGACTAACCATAGTTAATGCAAATTACACTTCATCAGTCGACAGCAACCTATGGTTAACTGAAAGTGGAAGCAAAACCTTCCAAACTTGTCCTCCTGATTGTATTGGGGGGGGGAGGATGAGAGTCAAAAAGAAAGCAATGCTCATTCATATCTTGTTAAACCATAGTTGAGTGCAGAGGTGGGAAATCTCAGGCCAGGGACTAGATGTGGCCCTTGGGACCCTTGGGACTCTCTCCATGCTACAGCCTTACTGGGACTGCTTTGCACCCTCCCTGAATGTTTTTGTGAGGTAGGAATTTATCCTCAATCTCCTGCCCGGCTATCATATAGACACAACTATGTAACTGTGTGAAAGGGACACAGGTGGCGCCGTGGTTTAAACTACAGAGCCTAGGGTTTCTTGATCAGAAGGTCGGCGGTTCGAATCCCCGCGACGGGGTTGCTCGGTCCCTGCTCCTGCCAACCTAGCAGTTCAAAAGCACAGGAAGGTAAATGGCATTTCCATGCACTGCTCTGGTTCACCTGAAGCGGCTTAGTCATGCTGGCCACATGACCCGGAAGCTGTACGCCAGCTCCCTCGGCCAATAAAGCGAGATGAGCGCTGCAACCCCAGAGTCGTCCACGACTGGACCTAATGGTCAGGGGTCCCTTTACCTTTTTTGTAACTGTGCATAGAACAAGTCTAGTGTACAAAGGTAAAATTTACATTAGCTGCTTCACACTCTTCTGCCTCTTGCCCCATCTATTTTAGCAGAATGTGGCCATAAGTTGTCTCAGTCTCCATTTGGCTACTGCTCTCTGTGAAATCCCTGGTGAGTAACACCACAGTTCTTCTACTCCCTAGACAAGCCCATTCCATTATGATATCTTTTCAAAAAAGCATTCTATGATTGCCCCAAAGCTATAAAAATGTATTTCTTAAAGGGAACTACCAAAAACCAAAATATTTGTATTAATAGTGGGTTTTACCATTTGTTATAACATTCCATTTTCTGAAGAATTTAGATTGCAAATTTAATCATTATTGCATGTTCAAAAAAATCTACCTCTGAGTGTAGAACATGATTTTAAAAAATTAAAATAGGGTTATGCAGCAGTAGTTGTAAGTTATGTACCTGTAAACTAAGATTTTGAAGTGAGACACCAAATGACAACGGAATATCTTTATTTGTAATCTGAAAATAAACAAAAAAAGGTTATTCACCAAAACAGACACGATTTGCAACTTGGATAAGATAACTCTAAGATTTGTGACTCTAAGATTATGCTCTTAAATTAAGATGGCTGCCGCTATTTCTAATGGCGGGAAACGGCACTTATAGCACAGGCGCTTGCCTCTCCCAGCCTCCCCCTCACTTATCTCAGTAATGATGGTCAATTAGAAATCAACAACACCCCAGAACAGTAGATTGGATTATGGTTGCTGTAGTTATGTGATTGCTGGTAATGGCAATCACAAGGCCCCCAGAGATGCGTCCCCTGCGGCATTCCACTGCTCCCTGCTCCGCCGGCCGGAAGTGAGGTCAAAGATCCCCTAATGGCCTAACCAGAAGTCCCAGAACTAGACACTCTGTGCCAGAGCTCTGTTGTTTTGGCCTACAGACCTCGGGCACAGAGTGTCTACACTACAGCAAATGTTTCATCCTCGGCTACTGCACCTGGCCGTGCAGTAGCCGAGGATGAAACATCCTTCTCGGCATGCAGCCCCATACTTCTCTGTATGCGGCTGCATGCGGCCGCGTGTCATCGAAAATGGTTACGCGTGTCAGCACTGTCATAGGTTCGCCATCACTGTTCTAAGCACAGCAAGAGGACATTCTTTACTACTACTATGCTTTTAGATGCTTTTATAAACAGGTATGAAACATCTCAAATTCTATGCTATTCTTTAATTACAGTCATACCTCAGGTTACGACCGCTTCAGGTTGCGCGATTTCGGGTTGCGCACTGTGCAGGTTTCAGCGCTCGTGCCTGCGCAAACACAGCACTGTGAGTTGCGAATGTGCCTCCCACACGGATCACGTTCGCAACCCGAGCATCCACTGTATTTGTAAAGCTGTGTTTGTTAAAAGTTTAACTTTTGCAAGAAGATGTTCAATGTTTTAGTTACTTTTGGGGAAAACAGATAAGCTCTAAAACAGAGCTCTCCAAACTTTTCATGATGGTGACACACTTTTTAGACCTGTATCATTTCGTGACAGAGTAATTCAGTTTTACCAGCAAATCAGATGTTAAACTAACCCATTTCCAGCCCTGGGAGAAGTGAGGGGAGTGTTTTGGCAACATACCTACACACTGCAGCCCAAACACTAATGTGTTGCAACTTACAGTTTGGAAAGCTCTACTCCACAGGTGTCAAAGACAAGGCCCGCGGGCCAAATGCGGCCCGCGAGACCTCGTCATGTGGCCCGCGAGCGCGCGCTGATTGGCGGTGGGCAGCGAAGGTCAGCGCGCGCGAGAGGAAGGGAGCAGAGCGGAGAGAGGAAGACTCGGAGTGCATATTGTTTCCCGCCAGGGACAGAGTCGGGAAGGCGGATTGGTGGAGGGAGCGGTGGGCGTGGCCACTCGCAAGAAGTAGGCGGGGGAGCCGAGGCGCGAAGCTCTGGGGTTGGCTGCGGCGTCTCCGCACCATTTTTTATTTTCGGGCCGTTTTGGCCCAGCGCGGCTTTTTGCCGCCTCGGGGGTGCCCCGTGCGGCTTTCTGCCGCGTCGGGGAAGCCCCCCGCACCATTTTTTCCTTGCCGGGTGAGCCTGGCAAGGCTTTTGATTTTCGGGCCGTTTTGGCCCAGCGCGGCTTATTGCCGCGTTGGGGGCGCCCCGCGCGGCCTTTTGCCGCGTCGGAGAGGCCCCCCGCACCATTTTATCCTTGCCGGGAGATCCCGGCAAGGGTTTTGATTTTCGGGCCGTTTTGGCCCAGCGCGGCTTTTTGCCGCCTCGGGGGTGCCCCGCGCGGCTTTCTGCTGCGTGGGGGAAGCCCCCCGCACCATTTTTTCCTTGCCGGGTGAGCCCGGCAAGGCTTTTGATTTTCGGCCGTTTTGGCCTCGCGGGCTTTCCAAAGCTGCTCTCCCGTTCGCTGCACGTTCCTTCCCACTTCATCTTGTGAGCTGAGTCACCGGCAGAAAGGAAGCCTCTTGCCAGACTCGCCAGCAACTCTCCGGCTTCCCTCAGAAACGAGTGAGGAACATGCTCCCTCCCCCCATAATCCCTCCCTGAACATCCCCCCTGAAACCTTACTAAAATATCCCCCTTTCCCCCATAATCCCTCCCTGAACATCCCCCCTGAAACCTTACTAAAATATACCCCTTTCCCCCATAATCCCTCCCTGAACATCCCCCCTGAAACCTTACTAAAATATACCCCTTTCCCCCTTAATTCCTCCCTGAACATGCCCCCTCCCCCTGAAACCTTACTAAAATATCCCCCTTTGCCCCTTAATTCCTCCCTGAACATGCCCCCTCCCCCTGAAACCTTACTAAAATATCCCCCTTTGCCCCTTAATTCCTCCCTGAACATGCCCCTCCCCCTAAAACCTTACTAAAATATCCCCCTTTGCCCCTTAATTCCTCCCTGAACATGCCCCCTCCCCCTGAAACCTTACTAAAATATCCCCCTTTCCCCCTTAATTCCTCCCTGAACATCCCCCCTCCCCCTGAAACCTTACTAAAATATCCCCCTTTCCCCCTTAATTCCTCCCTGAACATCCCCCCTCCCCCTGAAACCTTACTAAAATATCCCCCTTTCCCCCTTAATTCCTCCCTGAACATCCCCCTCCCCCTGAAACCTTACTAAAATATCCCCCTTTCCCCCTTAATTCCTCCCTGAACATGCCCCCTCCCCCTGAAACCTTACTAAAATATCCCCCTTTCCCCCTTAATTCCTCCCTGAACATCCCCCCTCCCCCTGAAACCTTACTAAAATATCCCCCTTTCCCCCTTAATTCCTCCCTGAACATGCCCCCCTCCCCCTGAAACCTTACTAAAATATACCCCTTTCCCCCATAATCCCTCCCTGAACATCCCCCCTGAAACCTTACTAAAATATACCCCTTTCCCCCTTAATTCCTCCCTGAACATGCCCCCTCCCCCTGAAACCTTACTAAAATATCCCCCTTTGCCCCTTAATTCCTCCCTGAACATGCCCCCTCCCCCTGAAACCTTACTAAAATATCCCCCTTTGCCCCTTAATTCCTCCCTGAACATGCCCCCCTCCCCCTGAAACCTTACTAAAATATCCCCCTTTCCCCCTTAATTCCTCCCTGAACATGCCCCCTCCCCCTGAAACCTTACTAAAATATCCCCCTTAATTCCTCCCTGAACATGCCCCCCTCCCCCTTAAACCTTACTAAAATATCCCCCTTTGCCCCTTAATTCCTCCCTGAACATGCCCCCCTCCCCCTGAAACCTTATATTATTATTATATATACACACACATACTGAGTAATATGCAGTTGAAAATGAAATATGTTATATATAATCATACACACATATATATGTAATATATATTTAAAATACAAAAAGCAGTAATAATTGAATGCAGTGACAATAATTTATGATAGTAAAGAGTGGACACATAGTCCTACAGATACAACCGGCCCTTTGAGGGTGACCAAACTGCTGATGCGGCCCCTGATGAATTTGAGTTTGACACCCCTGCTCTACTCTAAAAAATAGTTGAAGCCTTAGTGGCTACATAGCAACCAGAACAGAACAGTTACATATGTGTGTGTGTTTGTGTGTGCTCACAAGGGGGCTAAGAAGCAAAGAAGCACATGAGCAAGCTGGCAATATTTGTGATGTCAGCAATCTAGCCTTTTGGCTACATTAAGAAAAGTTCCTGTGTGTGGAGAGAGGACAATACAGTGGACCCTTGGGTTACGTACCTCTCTGGATACGTAATCTTCGGGTTGCGAAAGCGGCAAACCCAGAAGTATTTTTCCGGGTTTCGCCGCTCGCGCATGATCAGAAACGGCGCCTCTGGTTACGGATTTTTCGGGGTGCGCACAGACCCCCGGAACAAATTAAATCCGTATCCAGAGGGTCCACTGTACTGAAATAATTCAGACCTGGATCTTGGCAGAGAAGAATTATGTTCACACAAGCCAACTGGATTTCTGCATTTTTATGGGGGGGAATGTTTATTTGCTGCAACATGTGACTTATAAAAAGAGTTCCCTCTCAATACCAACTCCAAGAAGGGAATATGGGGTGGAGAAGCCAATGGTAGAGAAGACCAAGTGGAACTGAGAAGACCAATTCCAAGAAGGACAATTGGAAGAAGCCAATTGGGAAATGGATTGCAAGTGAAATAAAGAATGACAATTCAGAGAAGACTTAAAAGAAGTAGAAATCTGAAGAGGCAACAGGTATCTGTGGCCTCACCTTTTTCCTGTTATTGCTTGTTATATGATTCTTTGCCTGCGTCCGTAGTATATGTGTATGTGTGATTATAATCTATCATCTGTGTATTTTAGGGTTAGTGTACTATGTAGGGCAATATCTTCACTCCAACTTCTATTTCCTTTTTCCCCAGGATCAAGCACCACAAGGGAAAATAACATCTTGCTATGTAAATATTTTTAGATAATAAAGCTTTTAACATTCATTTTTGGTCTAGTTATTTGTCCTTGCAAATGAAGATCCTAGATTGTGGTCTGGTCTTTCATCCAGGTATCCTTACAATCCCTTTTGCAAAAAAAGATTCCTAAAACGTGGGTCGTGGGCCTGATCCACTTGCCACAGACAGCAAGGCTGTTGTTTATAGTTCATTTTCCAGTTCCATCCACAAACTGGCTTGTAATATGATGACAGCGCCTTATCTATTTTGATTTGGGTACAGTGCCTAGCAAAAATAATAGATTAATAGAGCAGCTTCATGCTTTTTCTCCTCCAAATATCCCAAAGCATTAAAAAAATTAACATACTATTTTGACCTCTCCCAGAGAGTTCCAAACTGCAATCACGCAGTCACATGCAGAAAGCTAACAGTCATTCCCTGCAGCAGGCAATGTTCAGTTTCTTTGTAGGCTTGCAAGTTTGATAACAAATTATCTGTAACCACATCTTGAATTATTTATAGATATTCCATACACAAATACTTACATCATCCTCATAGCGAATATGGATGTTAGAAATTTTCAACTGAAGATTTTTGATGACCTGAGTAATTAGCTTTTCTATGAAAGTGTCTTGCTTCTCTCCTGGATTATCTAAATCAAAGAACAACTAATGAATACCTAGTATGATTAAGCCTAAGTGTTAGTGAAACTCAGAGTACCCACTGAAATCAATACACATTGGTCTACTTTGAGTATGGCTAACACTGGATATTCTCTACAGAGACTTAACCAATGTTGACTGTTTAGCAAAGTGATGTACTTAAATTCCATATATTTTAACCAGGGACCTAATAGGAGTAATAGTAGGACATTAAATTAAGGTTACCAGGCATCCCCGTTTCCCGGGGACAGTCCCCGGATTTACAAATCAGTCCCCATACAAAATCCATTGAAGTTGAAAAGTGTCCCCGGATTCATTGAAAAAAATCTGGTAACCTTATATTAAATTGCAGGTGTGTTTTGGGCTCTTCTTCTTGTTGTTCTGTTGGGTGCCTCCTTATGTTTTAAGGCAGGAATAAATAATTCTGTGCCTGTCATATATAATAAATTATTATTATTATTATTATTATTATTATTATTATTATTATCATCATCATCATCAATAATAATAATAATAATAATTTGTTATTTATACCCCGCCCATCTGCAACTTTTGGGCTGCAACTCCTCTCATCCCCAACTTGGCTCCTCTGACTGGGACTAAAGGGAGTTATAGACCACAATGTTTGAAGGTGTAACATTGCTTACCTTTGTTCTACCACTTCCAGTTATACAGGGTGAGTCTTTTAAAAGAGGCCCTTTGGAACATGTGTATTCTGTATCCACCGGGCATCTTTTAAAGGACTCACCCTGTAGAAACACACTGTTGAATAGCTCACCCAGTTAAAAGCAATTGCAATTCACAGTAATGACTATGCACATGTTAAATCTGCATAAGAAAGCAAATGTAGTAGAGCTGGATCTAGGATATTTAGGTTGCTGCCCTATTAGGAATAAAAAGCATATTTTCCCCACTACCTCCCACATTTGAACCAGAGTGGTCATAGCATGACAAAGGTGCTATAGTGTCTATACTACTGAACTGTTTTAGAGCATCCAGGTACTCAACCTCTACCTTCTCAGCATGGCGTGCCACAAAACCTACACAGAATTTGATGAATGCAGAAGGAGAAATATGCTCATCAAACTGACAGGTTCCATGGGTCATTCCATGTCAAGTGATCCAAGGACTTTTACCTTACCATTTTACATTGCTTTCATTTTCACTTTCCTAAAAGTAGTATAAGAGAAGGTCCCAGATCTGTTTTTAATTTTTTATCTCATCCCGTTTTGAGTTATGAGAGTTGGAAATTTTTTTTAAAATGACAATTTTGGCCTTGCCGGGCTACACAAAAATCTTAAAAGCTCAGCCCAGAATTGAGTTATTTCCAAACTAGATATACCAATCTCTTCAGAACTTCATGGGCTTTAATACGATATGGCACATGAAGAACTTACTTAAAATTTCAAGTTAATTTACATAATTTAAAATTTTAGAAAGTGATTAAAAACATCAGTATGATTAAAATTTCCCCCCAAAATGTATTGATTATTTCATAATTCTCTGAGCTTCTTACAAAATTTCATCTTGGGATCTCAATGGGATCACATTAAATATGTGTGTGTACACACACACACACACACACACACACACACACACACAGTGGTACCTCCGGTTGCCGAAGGGATCCGTTCCGGAGCTCCGGTCGGATCCCGAGGTTTCCGCAACAGGATGAACCGCTTCTGTGCATGTGTGCGGCGTGGTAGAGTGCTTCTGCGCATGCATGCGAAGCAAAACACTTCCGGGTTTGTCGCTTTCACAACCCGAAGGTTACGTTACCCGGGGGTAACGTAAGCCAAGGTGCTACTGTATTGTACATTGTTCTGTTTAGGATAAATGGGTCTTCCTGGAGTAAAATGTAACAGAATAAACAAGGCTTCACACCATAGTATCAATTACATCAGGCATTTCTTTAAAAAGATATTCAATTAAAAGGTATCAGGAAAGCTAGTCAGGCTAGACCGGCAAGGCCAAAATTGTCAATTTTTTGAAATTTAAAACTTTCACAACACAAAAACAGGATGAGATAAAATATTAACTTTTTTTATTTAAACCGAGTTCCGATTGTTCAACAAGAATACAAAATTTTAAGAAAATTGTTAGTATTACAAATAACTATTTGAGATCTTCTTACCTAAATAATTCACAAAACGGTAAACCAATCTACCATAATTCATAATGGGTTGTGCCTCTTAGGAGATTTAGCAAAGTGTAGCCAAACCGTGGCACACTTTAGCAACAGCATGCACCACAATTAAAAAATAATGTTGGTTAACCAAAGACTCAGAATGTGATTCTTCTAAAATAAATCACAGTTGAGTAATAAATAACCACAACATAAAATAAACTATTCACAAAACATCAGCTTCAACTCTTTCAATTTTACCAGAAAGTCTTTTAAAATTTATTACCGGTACCCTCATCCCTCAGCACTTTCACTGAAAAATAAATCTTATCACTCTTACAGCACAATACTATACATCTCTGTTGAGAAGTGTCCCACCAATGGGACTTTCTTCCAGGTGATTGGGGAGAGAATTGCAGCTTTAGATGTTTGGCAACTTCTACTCCCACAAATAAAAATTGGTATTTTCTTTTTCCTTACCTATGTCAGCGATCTTTTGCTTTGCATCTTCTATTCTTTGAAGTTCTCTCTGCTTTGCTTCTAGTTGTTGCTTTACTTCTTTTTCTGCATCATATTGAATACCTGACAAAATGGATGAATTAATACTTCACATTTTTTAGATCACAATGAAGCCAAGTTGTGATGAAACAGGCCAATAATTTATTAAACAAGTCAAAGCAATGAGATTTAAGACATGTTCACATATTAGTGCAGAATCCAGTTTAATAGCATTTCTCAATCACAAAGTTACTTCAAAATTTCTGTATCTTGTACTATCCTGTGTTTGTGCTTTAGGGTCCACACTCTTAAGAGTAAGGGGAAACCTACCAAAAGCCACTGCGTTCCTATTCTTTCAAAAACAAAACATTCCATTTCATTTTTAATGAGGATTGTGACTTTGGAAAAGCTACTTGAAAGTCATTCCTGTGTCTGCATGCAATGGTAAAACAGGTTTGGGGAACCTGTGGCCCTCCATACATTGTTGTACTACAACCCCCTTCATTCCTTATCATTGGCCATGCTAGCTGAGGCTGATAAGAATTGGAGTCCAACAATGGCTCAATTTGCATATTACACTAAGGGCTTAGCCTGATCATGCTGGATCCTGAGGAGATTGCAGCTGCTTTGCTCTTCACCAGGCTTTTGAAGTAAGCAAAGCAGTTAAGATCAGATTAAACATAACATGTTGCCTCATGATTAAGGCCTCTCTTGCTTAACCACAAGCTTTAGCCAAGGTTTGTCCTATGGTTACTAGTCATGGTTAAAGAGGAAAGATGCCCCTCCCTGCCAGCTACTCCTACCAGTAGTTGCAAACCTATCCTAATGTTCTTAGTACACAGACACTGGCACCTCCTATAATCAGTGACCATACCAGAGTAAGGAAGAACCACTCCATAGAGCTGGACAGAGGTTGAATCTGCTCTTTAATGAACCATATAGCTAGGCATAGTAAGATACCTCAGGCATTAGTAATGGACCCTAGACACCTGACAACAGTGAACATTACCAGCCAAATTGTTTATTTTTGTGCAGCCACTGTACATGTAACTTGGGAAGGCTGGCAGCATTTTCAACTCACTAAGGAAGATATGTTCTGTCAAAACATGGTAATATCTGATATATAGATCATACTGACTAAAACTATTGCATGAATAAAAACAAAAATAAATTCAATCAAATAAACATGATTTTATCTTACAGAGTTACATAAAGAAACAAATCTACTTACTGGCTGTAGGCACAATAAGTAAGAAAACTTGATCTAAAACAGCTTCAACTGGTTGATTATAAAGATTTTGCCATGGAATTTGCAAATTCAGTTGACCTATAAATACGAAGGAACACATACACTTACTGCAAATATTTGTATTATGTTTAATCATATGTAATTAGTTTTAAAAACAAAATTAACCCTGTTTCTGGTCAATTGTTAAGTCAATACAACATCTCCAAATGCATATTTAAACAAGGAATATAACATCCTCCTATTACGGTACAATGCTTTACACAATCAGGGCATCACTACACATTAACACTAACAACATAACTTGAAGTTGACTCTTTTAAAAAAAAAAAAGGAAACAGCAAGGGCTGAGTGTTAACAGTCACCTTAAGGCAGCTGTGGGAAACCTCTGACTCACAGACCAAATCTGGCACACCAAGCTTCCCCCATTGGCCCGCCAAGTCATTTTGGTCAAGTCACACCCACCTGCCCTACACCTGTCATCATATAAGGGGGTTTGTACTGATACAGTTCTAAAACAAAACAGGGAAATCACTTTAGTAGGGCCTTGCTGTCTGTGAAGTGCTTTGATGTCCCTGACTACAGAAAAATCATCTGAGATCATTTATGATGTCATGTGACTGACAAGTGGGTGGCCCTACCCACATGTCAAATTTGGCCTGCAAGACAGGTCATTATAATGAACTGACTAGTGGAGAGAAAAAGATTCCCCATCCCTGCCTTAAGGAATCCTAAGGGTCAAGATGTACAACCCAGATCTCATCTGTCATGTCACTAGCATGTCACACAGATGGTTCACATCACCCGCTATTTTTATTCATCCTGTTTCACTCAGTAGACAGGATGGTGCTTCTGAATGCAAAGAAGTTGTGCAAATAAATGTTTCTCCTGTTCTAATGAAGTTCCTGTAGGTTGCATCATTCCTTCCTTCACACTTCTACCGGTATCACTGCAGACACAAAGTCTGAATCACCATTTCATAGTCAGAAGTATAAAAAGATTAATATTCATATTCTAATTAGGTTTGTAAAAGATTAAAAAACACAGTATAAAGCTGCTTTAATCATACTGGAAACAGCTCTGATTTTTTTTAAAGCGAACAATATCTGATAGGAGTCTCCAAATATAATAATTATTATTTATTTATACATACATACATACATACATACATACATACCCCACCCATCTGGCTGGGTTTGCCCAGCCACTCTGGGCGGCTTCCAATGGAATATTAAACAGAATAAAACATCAAATATTAAAAACTTCCCTAAACAGGGCTGCCTTCAGATGTCTTCTAAAAGTCAGATAGTTGTTTATTTCCTTGACATCTGACAGGATGTAATAAATGCAAACAAATAATGCCCCAAATAAAGAAAGCAAGAAAAATATATATGAAACTAACAGAAAAGGTATCTATCTGGAAAAGGTATCTATCTGGACAGAAAAGGTAAACTATCTGGATATTTGAACCAGAATTCAAGAATTTTTTTATTGATATAATAGAAAGGATGTATTTCAAAGATAAATCTAACAGAATGAGAAAACCAAGAAGATACATCCTCTTTTATGTAAATTAAATGTCATTTGTAAACTGCCAGTTATAAACCAATTTACTATGAGTCATCATGTACTGCAAGTTGCCCAAAAAGGTCAAATTATTCTGGAAGTAAGAAAATAGCTATTTTAAAATGAAATGTGAATTTTTTCATGTTTATGTATAAACCGGTATATACTTTTAGGTCCAAAGCTGTATTAATTGGGAAATTAGGGGTTCTTTATAACTTATCAATGAAAAGCAACATTTAATGAACAAAAATAATTGAATGTTTAACCTACAATGAAATTGTATGAAAATGGGACATTTAGTAGTCCACAACAAATAAACTACGCTGCATATTAAAATGCTATTCAATAATTATTTGTAGAGCTGACACCAAAATAAGGAAGTCTTACAATGCAATCCTATCAATATTTAGATTTACATATTCTATCAGGCTACAGAGCCTCACAAGTAGTTATAAGAACTCAAATGTTAAGAAATGGTGCCTGGATTTTCTTTTTTTCCTCCTCTGTCCTCCTCAGTTCTTCCTTGTGTATTGCTGCCCGAGAGAAGGAACTGTATTTCTTTTATTTTTTTATTTTTCTGTAACTCACTCTGGGTGCATTGTCAGTTAAAAGGCAGTATACAAATGCTTTAAACAAAATAAATAAATATTTACTCAGAATTTTTTTTGCCAGGGGAAGGGGGATATTAATGGCTTGGTGGGCCAAATCTTTATCTCAACCCACCCCATATGCCAACTTTGAACATTAGGGAGGCCACCCACCTGTCAATCATCTGACATCATAAAGAGACTTCAGGTGACTGTCAGGTAGGTTGTTCCACCCACCTGTTCAAGCTGCCCGTGGGGATGGGAGGCGATAGAAACCAAGTACAACTCAATTCCTGCCACATCAGCTAATGCACAGAGTTCATTCCTTTCTGCAGAGTTCAAGTGTACCAGCAAGTTCCCCACAGGAAACTCGCTGGTACACCTGAACCAATCAGGATTGAACTCCCTGCATATAAACTGATGCAGCAGGAGTTCAATCCTGGTATCTGTAGCAGTAGCCAATCCAGCTGTCTCGCTATCGTATCGGACTTCGCATATGACATCAGATGTAGGGCAGGTACATGTATGCGTGGTTTAAATGGCCTGGCAGCCAAATTTGGCCTGTGAGCCAGAGGTACCCTTCTAATGCATTCAATGAGCTTATTTCCAGGTAAACTGGAGTAGGATTACAGAATAAACCAATTAATCATATGGATTTTAGTTGATTAAATATGCATAAAATTTGCATGTGAATGAAAAACATACTGTGTGCAAGAGAAGGTGAAATGCTTCATCTATAAGATGACATCTGGCATCTACTGTTTTTATAAGAACTTGTGTTAAGAACAATCATTTTTTACTTTTTTAATCTGTTTCCTCTTTAATTAGGGGCACATTCAACTAAGACTGCCTCCCTCCATTCCACTTATCTGAGATAAAGTCCTACTAAAGTCAACAGGATTTACTTCCAAGTAGACATGCATGGTATTGCATAGTAAATGTTCAAATCCGAAATATATCAAAATCTAATAAGTCAACAATTAACTGCTTACCCAAAGTGTCTTACAACAGTAAAATACAGGTCAATAAAATAGAATAACAAACTAAAATCAACTCAACTCCAAGTCTTTAGAAATACAATTTTAAATATAGTAATTGTTTATTGCAGCAAAATATGACAGAATTCAACTTACCGATATGCCCTGCCTTAACTTTAAATGGTACGTCAAACTGATACTGTAAAGATAATTTTTAAAAGTTATTTCAGCAACAAAATTAGTTATTTTAACAGTACAAACCATACACATATATTTTACTGCTTTTCAACTTTGAAAATAATTAAATATAATGCAGTTTATAAGCAGCAAGTGAGACAACTTTCTGGTACCAACTACCGTAAATTGGCCAAATATTGTGAGCCCAAGAGCCTGGGTACAGTCACAATACAGAATTAACGAAAACAAAGTAAGTGGGATTGTGCCCATTGGCTCTGGACTACACTCATTCAGCATAATTCACAGAACTCACATGTATATTGTCTGTCCATGCACAGACTCTCCATGCATGACTGGGGACCTTGAAAAAAGCTGGGTCCTTGATCATGTTAACAGGGTCTATATCACACATATGGTGCCTATGCACAAACCATTCTGCTTATTTACTCTAATGATGTTTCCTCTGTGAAGTTTTAGAAAGTCAAGAGATTTCTTGTTCTGTTCCCCTTTATAATGCCAGTGTTCACATTAGACTCCACAGGTCAGAGCTGGCAAACCTGTGGCCCTGCAGATATTGTTGGACTTTCTCATCAACCCCAGCCAGAATGGTTAGTAGTGCGGGATGATGTGATTTGTAGTCCAGCACCACCCGGATATCCATGGGTTCCCTACCCTGCCTTTTTCACACAGCTGCATGCTGCAGTCATGTCCCTGAGTGGAAAAATTTCTGCAGAGTTGTGCAAATGTTTATTTCATATATCTTGCCATTTCACTTACAGAAACAAGTAGTTTCATTTTGATTCATCCTTGGCAATGGAAACTTATGAACTTTCACAAGGAAGGTTGTAGTTCTGTAGTACAGCATCTGTTTTGCATGACAAAGGTCCCAGTTTACTTCACTAGCATCCGGAACCCGCAGACCCATCTGAAGAATCACTGTCAATCAGTGTAGACAATACTAGATGGAAGATTGGTCTGACAGTATAAGGCAGCTTTCTATATTCCTATGATGTTACATCACTGTCAGGATGACTGCGTAGAGAAAAATATGGCTTTCCCCATGTGTCATGGGAGAACCATTCCTCCACCCAATAGTTTTCTTCTAGCAATCTCTCCAAGAGCAACAGCAACAGTCGCAGGTGGCTGCTATCTGGAATCTGTAGGAATCCAGTTTTATTGCTGGTGGTGAGGCCAAACTCCATGGCCAAATTGGGCAAAACAATTGATGAGTCTCTGTAGAGCTTCCTCAGAGTGCACTGTCAAAGCTGCATCATCTGCAAACAATATCTCTCAAATAAGAACCCACCACCCCATCATTCTTGAAGGCATAGGAGAGCAACAGGGGAAAGAATATGCCAAAGAGAGTTGGTGCGAGGACACAGCCTTGTTTCATGCCACTTCTTTATAGGGAAGGTGTCTGATGATGAACCGTCATACTGGATGGTGCTGTGCATGTTCTTGTGGAAGGACACAATCATATTGTGAAGCTTAGGTGGGCATCTTATCTTGTTCAGCAGTGTGAAGTCATTTTCGACTGCCAAGGTGAAAGGCCTTTGTCAGGTCTATGAAGGCTACAAGGGGCATCTCTGCTCTCGACACTTCTCCTGCAGCTGGCGCAGTGAGAAAATCATGTTAACTGTTGACCACTGAACTCTAAAGCTGCATTTTGACTCTGGATAGATCTTGTCAGCAAGTGACTGTAATCTGTTGAGAACTACATGGGCAAGGCTTCCCCCACAGTATTCAGCAGGGAGATTCTATTATAGTTGATACAATCATGGTGGTCACCTTTTTTTAATAGAGGGTCACAATGCTGGGGTCCTGTACATCTTGTGGCATGAATCCTTTTTCTCTACACTGCAAGAGAAGGCTTCCAAACTGGTAGTCAGCCATCTTAGGCTAATATTAGGAATGACTCACATTCATCAAAATTTAGCAAGCATCGTGAAATAAAGATCTTTGTCCCTTTTTGCAAATATTAAATTTCATATTACATGCTTTTTTGATTGAACTTTTATGTGCTAATTTAAGAAAGGTTTTTGTGTTTTCAGTTTGGAATTGCAGATACAAAATATTTTCTATAAGCTATAATAAGAGACCACTCTGTTGATGACCCTACAGAAAGAATATCTTACATTATATATTTAATGTATTTAGTAAAAAGAATTTACTAAACCATATGCAATGTTTCAAATATACATTTGGCATTTTTGCTGCTGCAAAAGATGGGCCCAGATTTGTTTAAATACATATGAAATCTGTTTGAAGATACGGTAGGTCATTTCTAATTTAAAATTCTGACTGTGTTTTACATTGATTATTGGGTCTCATGTTTTATCTGTATTGCTTTATATATTATGTTCTATAGAGCAGGTTGGCTCAGGACTTAGTTATGCATTGAGTAGACCCACTGAAATCAGTGGGACTTAGTTAGTCATGACTAATATTAGTTCCATGGATTTACAGTATTCTAATTATGACTAGGGATGCGGGTGGCGCTGTGGGTTAAACCACAGAGCCTAGGGCTTGCCGATCAGAAGGTGGGCGGTTCAAATCTCCGCAACGGGGTGAGCTCCCGTTGCTTGGTCCCTGCTCCTGCCAACCGAGCAGTTTGAAATCACGTCAAAGTGCAAGTAGATAAATAGGTACCGCTGCAGTGGGAAGGTAAAGGGCGTTTCCGTGCGCTGCTCTGGTTTTGCCAGAAGCGCCTTAGTCATGCTGGCCACATGACCTGGAAGCTGTATGCCGGCTCCCTCAGCCAATAATGCGAGATGAGCGCCGCAACCCCAGAGTCGGTCACAACTGGACCAAATGGTCAGGGGTCCCTTTAACTTTTAATTATGACTAAGTCTCAACCTACCCCAGTGTTTTTGCTAGCTTTAAAATTGTGAGAATTTCTCTTCAATTACTTGTATTAAGGCCTAATGATGTAAACGGATATAAATATATTCAATCCTTTGTAGATTTACTCAGAGCTAAGTCTCACCAAGCTAAGTTTCTCAAGTAAATATGCATAAAACCTTACATTTTCCTCTGCAACACACGTCCGGTGCTAAGACAGTAGGTCAGGAAATAGAAACGGCTTAGAAAGGGCAGCAAGCTCAAGAGATTTTGAATTACATGCATAAATTACTTGTCCAATGGCAACACAGTTTGTACTGCATTGGTTCATTTACCATAGAACAGGGACAGGGGATCTGTAGTCCTCCATATGCTCTTGGACCACAACTGCATTGGTCATTGGCCATACTGGCTGGTGATGATGGGAGTTGGAATCCAACAACATCTAGAAGATCACAGGTTCCCTATGCCTACTACAAAGTTAACACTTGACAACAGTACATAGTTAAAAGTTTTGTTTGCTTTCAACTTACCAGTGCATTTTCTTTTATTTCAAGATTCTTAAGTGCTACAGCTCCTGTTATGAAATATATATATATATAATTGTAATTAGCAAACTACTTTAACATATGAATCTCTTTTATAGCAGGCAACTGACAAATTACCCCAAGTTAGGAACTGCCCACCACATAACATCCATCTTCCCAGGATTCAATGTCAGTTAACTTGCCCATGACCAGGCATCAGGTTTTGCCCGGCCTCTCCTGATTTGGATGTTACAAAGACACAGAGCTGGGTATCATCAAAGTACTGATGACACGTCACCCCAAAGCTCCAAATGACTGCTACCAAAATCTTCATATAGATGATACCTTGCAGCACCACACAGCACAACTGCTAGAGGATTGAGAGATAATCACCTAACACTATGCTCTGAAACTGACCTTGGAGATAGGATAAGAACCACTATAAAACAACAACCCCCAATATCCATCTCACATAGCCAGTTCAAAAGGATACCATGGTCAGTGGTATCAAAAGCCGCTCAAAGATCTAGTAAGAATAATAGGGTCATACTACCGCTGTCCTTTTGTTAAGGTCAGGGGGAACAAGGCAATTTCAGTCCCATAGCCAGGCCTGAACCCCAACTAGAATGGGTCAAGATAATCAGTTTCATCCAATAGTATTTGGTTACCCTTGTGTCACAACTCTCTTAATCACCTTTCCCAGAAAGGGGGTATTTGAAACCAGGTGGTAGTTGTCACAAGCCAGGGTAGGCTTTTTCAGGATGTGTCAAGTCACTGCCTCTTTAAAGATAGCCAGGATCTCTCCTTCCCACAAAGATGTATTTACTACACCATGGATCCACCCAGTCATACTCCCTCAGAAACTATAGACAGCCATGACAGACAAGGGATGAGGGAACACATGATTGGCTGCATTATTGCAAGCACCTTGTCCACATCATCAGGCTGAGTTCCAGTTAAAGACTGCAAATGTGAGGCTATGTGCAATTCTCAAAGAAGAAAAATCCACAAGTGTGGGGTCACCATTAAAAGGGCCCTAATCTTGCAAACCTGATCAACTTTAATGGTAGCCCAGACTGCATTGCCTCTCAGGCTGATCTTTGGGCCTAAGCAGGTTGAAATGGGTATAGCCATTCTCAAAATAAACTTGTCTCAAGCCATTCAGCACATTACAGGTCAACACCAGCACTTTAATCTAAACCTGGAACCAAATAGATAACTAGTTCAATTTTGATCAGACCAAGTAGTCTGTACAAGATTTCTAGTGGCTGAATTTACACCAGCTGAAGTTTCTGAACTGTTATTAAAGGAAGTCCTACACAAAGAACGTTATGGTAGCCTAGTCTAGAACATAACCAGAGCATGTGCAACTGAGGCCAGTTTCTTGTTTACTCCTCTACCTCTTACATTATGAGCCCAGATCCTATGCCAATTAAATGTGCTAACCAAACTGAACCTCCTTGTCACTCTTATTTATGTATACACGGCTTGGTTGTGGTAAACCTGAAAGCGGTTTACAAAAAGATAACACCATAAAAGCAGTGGAAAATACAACAAAAGTCAAGAAGTTAAAATACTAAAACAGATTAAAATTCACACCAGTTTTTCTAAGCATCTGGATAGGCTTGACTGAACAAGAATGTTTTTAGCAGGCACTGAAAAGAATATATTGAAGGCACCTGCTTTATATCAATAGGCAGGGAGTTCCATACTGAACGATTAGGTTCTTACACATAATAGGTATTACATGACACCTGTAATAGTGCCAATTCTGTGGATGGAAATGAAGGTACAGATTAAATCTGTCAAGCAAACTTCCTAATTTTACTTGTTAATATCACATAAGGTTTAAGAGACATTACATTAAATCTAGGGAAAAATGAATTTCCTTTACTATACATAGGCACAGCATGTCCTCTTGTTAACTACAGAGTTCAGACAAAGCTGTCTACTTTAATTGTTTATCTTTTTAAAGTTCCCAACAGTTATTTTCACTCCAAACACTTTAAAGATACTTTTAAATACAAGCACTTTTACACACAGCTTTCAAGATTCCTCTGGCTTAGTTGCAAGCTATATACTGAAGATCAGGGCACTAATACCTCAAGACATGTCTTGTCGAGTAACCATTCTGATTTAGGTTTACGTGACCCTATTTCACACCAGTGCAGCTGCCAGAATTTGCCTGCTCTTACGGTAGATTAGACCGAATTTTGTGTTGCTTGTTTGAAACGAACAAGTTGTGAAACTCAAAAAAGTAGCTATGCCAATACACTGACAAGATGGAAAACCTGTTTGTCTAGATTTTGTACATAACTTCTTCCATTGCATTCTAAGCCAGTATACATTACAGACCTGCAACATCTGAAGCAGCCATGTTTCCTTTTACATGAGATGTACACAATGGATACATGTGACTTTGAGCCATCTGTTCATTCTATGCAATGTATGTTATTATTATGTCAATATATAGAGTCACGTCAGCTTTTTAAATATACATACACATTACAGACCTGCAGGAACTACCTGCTAAAGTGGTAATCTGTAAAAACAGCCTTCAGTGTTTCTCTTACTTTCTATAAAAGGTTTAGTAAAGCAATGGCCCAATTAAAAAAAGTCACCCATTTGTGGCAAATGTAGTTGATACAGTTTAAAAAAGTGGTTATTACCGGTACCTGTTTTCAGTAATGCAGTAAAGCAGCATGGCAACTGCCTCCTCAAAAATGCTGAGGTTCGTGTCACAAAATGAGGGGCCACAATGATGCAGAATGATCATACAAACACACACTAATTTCTATATACAGTATTCCACTTTTAAAAGGAAAGCAAATAGTACTGCAACCTCGCTGAAACTAAGCAGTTTCTTTATATGATCAGTCTCTGGGTGGAATGCTAACTGGGAACACTCTTGAGTTCCTTGAAAAGCAGAAAGGATGTGTATATGAAATAAACTGCAGAGAGACTAGGGCAGATGATGCAAATTAAACTTTTTTTTTAACCGCTGCCGCTCATAAATACATCGAATGCTTTGCTTCCACAAAGTGAGCGATCAGATATACACGGGGGGGGGGGTGCAGTGCCAACGGCAAAAGCAGTTACGTTGGGTGGGTTTTTGTTTGTTTCCGCTCCACCCCCAACCGAGCTGGGCTGGGCGGCGAAAGGGCCAGCGCGCCCGGTACGGCCAGGGCTCTTCGCCACCAAAACTTCCGACACGGGAGCCGGAGCTGCGGCCGGTGAGGCGGGGAGGGCGAGGCGCGCCAAGGAGCTGCGCGCGTGACAGGGCCTGGCGCGGCCCCGGAGCGCGCAGGAGCGCCAGCCAGACAGGCGGGCCCTGAGAGGGCAGCGCCAGCCGCCTGTGGGACTCGTGAGGCAGCCGAAACTCCCTCCGCGGCCGCCCTGGGCTCCCTCACGCAGCAGAGGGGCCTGCCGGCGGGGCGGGCGAGGGGTCGGGCAAGGGCGGCCTCGCCCCTCACTCACCTCCCCAGATGCCGAGCGAGAGTTGGGAGCAGTCCAGGTTCACCACATAGTCGCCCAGGAAGCGGTTCAGAACGTCCACGACCACCGACTCGAACACCATCCTCGGAAGCGGCTCCTGGCGAGCCTCGCTCCGCCTTCAGGACGCCCAGGGAGGCGGGAGGAGCCCCCACGCCCGCCGGCCCCTTCCTCGGGTCTCCCGAGGGGTCTCACACACCCGCTGGCTCAGCGCGCTGTGCAGCCAGACTCGCCCTGCCCTGCCGCGCAGGCGCACCAGGGGACGGCGCTTGGGCGCTACCGAGGGCCGTACATGAGGAAAGCGCTCGCTCTGTTCCCGCCTCGCCCTTCGCCCAGCAAGGGAGCGGCGAGGCAGCGCCAAAGATAGGCTGGCGGCGGCGAGCACGCGCACGCGCGCGGCCTCCCTCCCACTTTCCGTCAGGCAGGCGGCGTTCTTCGTCGCGCGAGATTGTGGCGTCGGTTAAACTGTCCCGTCCTCCCGCCCCCAGCAGCAGCCATGAGCCCCCGAAGCAGAAGGAGGACGGGGTCCGTCAGCCCAGGGCCGCCCTCCGTGTGTGCGTGTGACGCGCCTTGGCCTTCCTCACGTTCACCGTGACATTAACGGGTGGCCGCGTGTCAACATAATTCTGCCCCAAACGAGTTGTGAGGAAGCCCACCTCCGAAGCAGCGGATCCATGGGACGCGGGGCTGCAGGACACGCTTCAAGCAAGGGGAGTGCAAAATGCCCCGAAAGGGTTGCCGTCTGCTGCACAACCCTTTAATTCCCGGATGTGTCGATGTCACTTCAAGAATTCTAAAGCCCTATGTTGTTTACACGTTTCTATATATTATAAAAAAGAAGAAAGTATTTATGTAGAATTGTAGAGTTGGAAGGGATCCCGGGGGTCATCTAGTCCAACCCCCTGCAATGCAGGAATCTCAACTAGATCATACATGACAGACAGACATGGGGGGGGGGGGTCAGCCAAAGTTGTTGAGCTTTTATTTTTCTGAAAAGGAAGGCATTACAGGGGAGAGGCTTTGTGGGGAGGGGGTGGCAGAACCTCAGTTAATTGAATGCTTTTCAATAATATCTGTGGATGCCCCCTCTTGGCTACAGCCATGCTGACAGATGCCCATCCACCTGGGCAACATTTACCATAGCATGGTAAGTCTACATTTGATGAAGAAGTACATAAACTGCTTTCGGAAAACCAAATAAATTTTACCTTCTGAAAATGTCAGGTAATGCTAAGTAATTATAATATAACATAACATAACTGCAAGTACTTGGCAATCATTTTTAATTATTTCGATGCAATTTTACACAATTTAACTTACCAAGCAAAACTAAATTATATTTATATACAAAATATCTTCAATTCCCAAGTCATGTCGCAACCCATCATTTTTGGAATTTGAAATTTGAAAAATTCAACATGTCCTTTGGGCATAGCTCAAAGTTCCTATGTTCATTCAAAACACACTCATAGACCAGAATATATTATTTTCCTAATGGCAGGAACAATACCATTAAACTGCAGTGTGTTCCTTGAAGTGTTTATTTGTACAGCTGCCAGAGATGAGGTTTACATTCAAATGCAAGCGCTGACCAACATGGTTTGATAATTGATTCGATTTAAATTTTATTTTATTAGCATGGTTATACAACTGTTCTTCAAGTTTTAAAAAAATCTATGAAGAATACTTTTCAGAGATCTGGCAGGATCAGGAAGAACATGCAACAGAATTTGCCTCAAATTCCATTATTAGAATGCAAATGATTTCCCTCCAACTAGACCAGGCCCATTTTTACCATAAATAGTTATAAGATTCAGGACTATGACATGGTTCACCAATTACTATTGGGTGCAGGGGCGTAGCGTGCCGCTTGGGTACCCGGGGCGGCAAGCCGAGCTGCACCCCGGGGGCGGGGCGTCGCTCCGTGCGCATGATGTCACAACGCGCATGCGCACGGAGCGACTCCTTTGCCCCATGCCGCGGCAAAAAAAGCCACTTTCAGCGGGGGGTTTTCGCCGCTGCGCTCCCGGGCGGAGCTACGGCGTCGGCATGGAGGAGAGGGGCAGACCAGAGCCAGAAGGGGTGACACTCCTCCATGCTACTGGCCCGCCCCTCTCCTCCATGCCGGGGCGAAAAAAACAGCTGAAAAGGGGTGAAAGGAAGACAAAGCAGGCGCTTTTAAAGTGCCTGCTTTGTTTCCCCCCCCCCTTCAGCTGTTTTTTTTTGCCGCTGCCGCGGTTCTCTCCCGCGCTCAGTTCTCTCCCGCGCTCAGAGAGAGTGAGTGAGCCAGGCAGGGGCAGAGAGCTGCGAGTGCGAGCGTGCCCCCCCAGATGTTGCGCCCAGTGCAGCCGGCACCCCCTGCACCCCCCACGCTATGCCACTGATTGGGTGTGAAATTCTGCATCAACTTGCCCTGACACCCACTCTCCCTCACTTTCCCTTAAAATTGTGTTTCTCTACAGAAGACTGTACATATAGGCTTAAAAATATAAGGACAATGCTTAGTAAAATCTCAGAAATGAGACTGGGGGCTAAGCAAGATTTCAGGTAAACACACTGATTCACACATGGGCGTACGCAGGGGGGGCAGCTGCCCCCCCAGAAGCAAAAATGATCAGCGTCCGTTCAAAGCAAACCTGAACGACCATGGCTTGCCCCCCCCCCCTAGTTTTGATCCTGGGTACGCCCCTGGATTCACATCTAATGTTAAGTCATTTGTTGTTTAACAAATCACACAACCACATGGTTTCAGATTGTGGTTTGTTTGTAGTAAACAACCATAGTTAAACTGGGCAATTTGAACATTCAAACGATGGTTTAATAAAGTTTAAACCATGACTTAGTTATTTGTGTGAAACAAACCAGTTGCCGGTTTATCACTACTGTATGTCCCTACTCTATGACTAACCAAAACAGAATATAAAGGTAAAGTAAAGGTGAAGGGACCCCTGACCATTAGATCCAGTCATGATGGACTCTGGGGTTGCGGCGCTCATCTCGCTTTATTGGCCAAGGGAGCTGGCATACAGCTTCCAGGTCATGTGGCCAGCATGACTAAGCCGCTTCTGGTGAATCAGAGCAGCACACGGAAACGCTGTTTACCTTCCCGCCAGAGCAGTACCTATTTATCTACTTGCACTTTGACTTGCTTTCGAACTGCTAGGTTGGCAGGAGCAGGGACCGAGCAACGGGAGCTCACCCCGTCGCGGGGATTCGAACCACCGACCTTCTGATCAGCAAGCCCGCGTCCCTTCTCAAAACAGAATATATAGTGCATTAAAAGTAAACATATAAGATAGGCTAAGTTATACAGTTTTCCTAAGTTATACAGATCACATAAACACATTTTTGCTACCTTTGTGCAGAATTTAGATGTGTTTTTAAGACACATAATATTGTTATAGCTTGGGGGGGGGACCCACTCCCAAACCTTATAAATGAATGAATGGTAGGATTTTGTTTATTTGGGATGTGAAGGGAGAAATACATGTTGCAGAGGAATTCCTGGGCTAGCCTATGCAAAACAACCTAGCCAAGCTAGGGCCATTAAAAAACAATACAGGGCCATTGAGGGTCATTGGCAATGCAAGAGAACTGTCCTTCCCCCCTTGCCCAGAGGCAAGGGTGCCAGCTTGAATAAAGTATTAGGGGGCAGGTAAGTCTTGCCCAGCAGTGTAGTGTGGGTTGCCAGCACCTGGGGCGGGCACATGCACGCTGGGGGGGGGGGGCAGAGGGTGAATGGAGCCTGCTGCACCAGCCCCGAAGGCCTGGCTTGGGCACAGCTTGGCTTGTGTCTGCATGGCTCTGGCCTTAATGAGGGAGTCTGTAGTGGGGTGCCTGGTTGCTCCCCCTCAGAAATCTAGGGCCATGGGCCCCCTGGCTCCCCCATGCTATACTGACCCCTCCCCCACATAATCAGTCACAATACACGGCACATGCACACCAGTTTTTTTTAAAAAAGTATTTTTTATTAAAGATTTTCTTGATTTACAAAGGTATGTGCAATGTCTCTCATATTTTTTCCATGTAACATTTTTGCCAGTCAGTTTTGTTTGTTGAGACATTAGGAAGAAAAGGGGAAAGGGGGGGGCGGGGGAGATGGGTGGGGTGGGGTGGGGTGACGATGTTTCTATTTTACTTAATATATGTAGGACATCCACACCAGTTGAATGGCAATGCACATGTGAGCCGCCCCAAGCGAACGCAAGAGGGGAGCGGCCCGTACGCGCAAAATGCACGGTGCTCCACGCATCTCCGTCAAAAAGGCAGCCCAGCGACCCTCAATGCCCGCTGCTCTCCATCCCGCCACTGATTAAAATTTATTTTGTTTGAAAGTGCTTCCATTTTAAAATTAAAACACCCAAACCACTGCCCCAATGAAACTTGATTGAAGCTTTCCCATGCTGTCCATAAAGGCATTCTGCCAAAATCATTAAGACACCTAAGCTTTTATCAGCGTAACATTTCCAAAGTAAAAGATACACCCCCATTAACAAGTCAATGAAGTACTAAGCATTGATTTTAAAATTACAGTCAAAGTTTTACGATTAATTTATTTTAAATTTATTTAAGATGCTCTGAGATGATCAGGAGATTGATTTTCATTCTTAGTACGTAGATTGTTTTTAGGAAGGGAAAATCTTCAGAGTTCAGAATTTGGGGTAAGCATATTTCTGATAGATGACCTTTCAGTATAGTTGCTCTGTAGCTTGCTAAAATTTATTTCTTAGGTGATTTTGTAATACAACAATACCCTTTTGTTGACTTTATTACTCCCCTGCCAAGAAAGTACTAATAATAATAATAATAGCTGACATTTCTAGATTTCCACATGAATTAGAGTGGATATCATTTTCCTCTTTTCTTCTGCAGTACTGCTTACTTCCAGATAATCACATACCCAGCAACATTTCTCCAATGAAAATAGGGACATCCTATGGAAAAGTGGGACATTCCAGGATCAAATAAAAAACCGGGACAGCATCTCTAAATCAGGGACGTCCCTGAAAAATAGGGACTCTTGGAGGGTCTGCTATACCTATTTATAGTTTTAAAATAATTCATGGTATCCTGCTCTGCAAAAATAATCTATGCTTTCTATGTGCTATTTTTGTATTTGGCAAAAGGAAATGGAAAATCTTTTAAGTATACGGGTCTATACTTAGCAGGAGCGGTCTACTTTCGTGTAGGACCCTGGCAGAGACACATGCCCGACTGGCATGTTCCTGGTCGGTCGGTCGGGAGCTTCAAAAGCTTTCTTCTGCCCGAACATCACAGCGACTAATGCCAGAAGACATCAGCACACTTAGGGATCCGCAGAGTCTTCACAGCATGTGTAAACAGACCTCAGCAACTCAGCATTTGGGCTAATTACTTTATTTACATATAAACACACATGGAGCACTGCAACATGGCTCCCTCTCTCTCTAACATCAGACAGCAAAGAGAAAGAACAAAGGACAATGGTCCCACTTCACAGACCACAGTAACACAAACATCCTGTCTCCGTCACTTCCCATTCTGTGGAATGAAAACATACACCGTCATGTGATAGACAACAATCCCATGACTGCAGACACGGGGAATGAATCTCCAACAGTTTTCACTTTATGTAAGGAGACTCAACCCCACAGCTACATGGGCATGTGGGTAAGCCAAATTCTATGCTTAGCTTAGTGCAAGGACAAAAAAAGGCTTTATTTCACCTGAGTCAATGACACAGTTTGGCACCCCCCCACACACACATACACAGGCTGTAAGCCTCAATGGTGCCCCCCTGGAGGCTTCACCTGGGACAAAAAAGCCACCAGCTAGCCTCCCCAGTATTCCCCAGTAGCTATGGCTCTGCTTAGTGAGTGTGTTAGTTTGACTATTGTTTGTTCTGCATGAAATGTACAAAGGGGGAAATGTCTTTTTGAATGCTGCATTTGGGTTTGGCAGTGGAAAAAAAGGAAAGATGATGATGATGATGATGACGACGATGATTTACTCCATTCATTTTACTCCCTTTCTATTAGGTTGTCAGTTCTGCAGGAAAGGCAGATGGAAGGCAAAGAGCTGTATTCCCGCAGAGCTTATCACCCTGACACTATTTTTCGAATAAATGTACTAGGTAAAATACAGACACCATTCCAGAACATAGCAGACAGAAGTATAATTATGTTTTACAAATTCTTTGGGAAAATGTAAATTGAACAAATTCTAGCAAAAACGAAGAAAATTGTTTATTGGTTGATTCAAATAGCACCATCTGGTGGACACACAATTTCCTATTTTTCCTTGGACAGAACATTTCCCAAATGTTTTTATTAATTAGAATTGATTACTTGTGTTAACCACAGTTCTAAATTCCTTGTTCAGAGGCACCCCCTCTCTGGCCTCCATGCTCTAGTGCTGTATTGATTCAATACTCGTATGTCACCCATTACTGAATGCACAACTTAGAAGTTGATAGTGCAAGCTACTATTTTATTGAAATTGACAGTTTTGCTTTCCCTAGCAATATAATTTTATTCTAGGTGTATATGTTGTTCTGTGTATTCACTTTCTTCTTTAAGTTGACCATGTTTAATGTCAGGTCTACTTTCTGGTAAAGTAAGCTTCTTTTTCTTAAACAACAAAACAATTGAAATGTCCCCTGCACTAGCACTACTTGGGCTTAGGATCCTGTCCGTTCACGATTGTCCTAAAGATGACCTCTTAGCCTTTCTATTGACTACTTCTCATATGGAGATATCCAGATGTTGGAAAACCAGTGATGGGCTGAACATTGATTCTTGGTGTGTGTGTGTGTGTGTGTGTGTGTGTGTGTACACCAAGCATACACAAACACTTGTTATATATATATATATATATATATATATATATGCAATAGCATTGGCTGAAAATCCACCAAAATCCACAATTGCTCCCTCCAAACCTCCTTTCTCAACCTCCCACTCTTCAGAGTCAGGGGATTGCAGTTGCCAAGGTTCCCGGGTTTGGTAGCAGCTTTCCTATTCTTTTTGCACCATTCTGACACTTTCCCCACTCTTTTCAGGCTTTTTGTGCCTTTTTGCAGTTTAAATCACCTTATTTAATTATTTCCTCGGGTTGCGCAGATATGCAGTAGCACATAAGTCCAATGCGTGTAAGTGGGCTGACAGGTGGAATGCTATTTGAGGCAGAAATCCCAAGCATTACAATGCTAAGCTCCAGTCTCTGCTGCAAGAAGAGGGTAGGATCAAGCAGAGGGATCCCTCCTCTGGCCTCTGTTGGTGTCAAAGACACTGCTGGGGAGGCCCCTGCTGCTGCTATCACCAGCAGTTATCCACCCACCATCAGAACCCTGAGGAAATGCCGATATTGGGGTGTTTCAGGGCAGGGGGAACCACTGTGGCTTAGGGTCTAAAGCCCCGGAAATCCTGTGAGGGGTCAGATTCTCAGTCCCTGAGCTGTTACACCCTCCACATTTACCAGTGCAAATGACTGCAATTTGTTGTAAATTGTTTTAATACTGATTTTTGTGACTTTACTTCTGCTGTTCCCTGGCCAGGACTTAGAGTTGCTGTTATTTTATGTGGAACTTAGTACCAAATACTAAGTAAATCTATGAGACATACTCCCAAGTAAATGCGTTTTTAACTGAGGTACTGGTGTGTAGGGGACAACTTTAAAAAAAAACCAACTCAATTGCTGGCACTTACCAGTTTTCAGGTGATTTTCATGTTTTTCATCCTATATTATAATCTTCAAGTGTCCCTGCGTCCACCTGCAATTTTCTGTGTGTCACGGAAGTGAGGTACTGCGCATGACACACGCGGAAGCAGGGATTGGAGCAGGCGGAGAGGGGGGCGTGGTTACGCTGTTTGCTTGCTGCTGCTCCTCCCGCTGCTCACAGAGACTTCCGGCGGCCGGGCGGGAGAGGAGAAAGAGAGAGCCAAGGGGGAAGCGTCCCGCCGTCCCCACTGAGAGAGGCGCACGGGCCCGCTCTGCTCTGGCTCCTGGAGTTCGACGGCGGCGGCAGCAGCAGCAGCAGAAACGGCGACGCCGGCCGAGGGAGCGTCGGCTCCTTAGGCTGCCCGTCCCTGCTGCTGTACAGCAGTTGGGAGCCTTTTCAGATGGCAGAGTTGGTTGCTAAGAAATGGCGGCAATTGTCATCTGCTTAATCCACTAGTTTACCTTTTAGGGCAGACAGCATATTTGAATTTTCTGTCTCCAGATGCCACAATGATTTCTACAGGCTCTTTTTCCAGGAGGGAAAAAGAGATGGCCATCTGCAGCAAAACTGAACTTTAACTATTCCTGTGACTGTACTGTAATTTGTTTTTAACTGTTTTTAACAGTTTTAGCCTCCAGAAGATCAAAAGTGATTATGAGGCTCTGGGCAGGAAGCTGAAGCAATTAAATGCACAAATTGTCATCTCATCTGTCCTCCCAGTTGAACGCCGTGGCCCAGGAAGAGAGGGGAAAATAGGAGAAGTGAACAACTGGCTTCGCAAATGGTGCCGGCAGGAACGGTTTGGATTCTTAGATCACGGCCTGCAGTTTCTTGAAGATGGACTTCTGGCAAGTGATGGGCTGCACCTCACAAAGGTTGGGAGGAATGTTTTTGCCAACAATCTCAAAAACCTCATCAGGAGGGCTTTAAACTGACTTATGTGGGGGAGGGAGACAGTGGTCCTGAAGGTAGGAGTCTATCAAATGCTGAAGATGATCATCCAAAAGTCAAGGACCAAATGGAGCAAACAGCACACAGACCTAGTGGTGGGAGGAAAAAATCCTTAAGTAGGAGACTAGGGGGAATGATCAATGGTTTTCAATGTCTGTATACAAATGCACAGAGCATGGGAAATAAACAAGATGAACTTGAGCTCTTGATACAGCAAACTAAATACGACATAATAGGCATCACTGAAACCTGGTGGGATGAGTCTCATGATTGGAATGTAGTAATAGAGGGATACAATCTATTTCAGAGAAATAGACCAAACAGGAAAGGAGGAGGAGTGGCATTATATGTCAGGGATGTGTATACCTGTGAAGAGATCCATGATTTAAAACTTCAAAGCCAAATTGAGAGTATCTGGGTCAAAATTAAGGGAGAGAAAAATAACAGTGATCTCATTGTGGGAGTTTACTATAGATCCCCGAGCCAAACTGAGGACATAGATGATGCCTTCCTGGAACAGATGACCAAGCATTCAAAAGGAAATGAGATAGTAGTAATGGGGGATTTCAACTATCCTGATATTTGTTGGATGTCAAACTCAGCCAAGAGCATAAGGTCGAACAGATTCCTCACTGGCCTTGCAGACAACTTCATTGTCCAGAAAGTGGTAGAAGCAACAAGAGGATCAGCCATTTTAGATCTGGTCCTAACCAATAGTGATGACCTGGTTAGTGGGGTAGAAGTGGCAGGATCATTAGGTGGGAGTGATCATGCTCTTCTGGAGTTTATTATACATCAGAAAGGAGCAACCAAGCATACTAAGACTCAAATTCTAGACTTTAAGAAAGCCGACTTCAGAAAACTTAGGGAAATGCTGGATGTGATCCCATGGTCAGTAATACTAAAAGGGATGGGAGTTCATGATGGATGGGAGTTTGTTAAAAGGGAGATATTAAAAGCACAACTTCAAGCAGTACCAATGCGACGAAAACATGGAAGGTGCCTAAAGAAGCCAGGGTGGCTATCTAAAGAACTTTTAACTGAGTTAAGATTTAAAAGGGATATGTACAAGAAATGGAAAAAGGGGGAAACCACCAGAGAGGAATTCAAACAAATAGCCAGCACATGTAGAGACAAAGTCAGAAAAGCTAAAGCACAGAATGAACTCAGGCTTGCTAGAGAGGTTAAAAGCAATAAAAAGAGTTTTTATGGGTATGTCCGTAGCAAAAGGAAGAACAAGGAAACAGTGGGGTCACTTAGAGGAGAAGATGGTGAAATGCGAACAGGGGACGCAGAAAGGGCAGAACTCCTCAATACCTTCTTTGCCTCAGTCTTCTCCAAAAAAGAAAACAATGCCCGACCTGAAGAATATGGAGCAGATGATTCAGCAGGGGAAACACAGCCCAGAATAAGTAAGGAGGTAGTACAAGAACACTTGGCTAGTTTAGATGTATTCAAGTCTCCAGGGCCAGATGAACTACATCCCAGAGTATTAAAAGAACTGGCAGAGGTGATTTCAGAACCACTGGCAGTAATCTTTGAGAATTCCTGGAAAACAGGTGAAGTCCCAGCAGACTGGAGGAGGGCAAATGTTGTCCCTATCTTCAAAAAGGGGAAAAGAGAGGACCCAAACAATTACCGCCCAGTCAGCCTGACATCAATACCAGGAAAGATTCTAGAGCAGATCATTAAGCAAACGGTCTGTGAGCACCTAGAAAGGAACGCTGTGATCACTAAAAGTCAGCATGGGTTTCTGAAAAATAAGTCATGTCAGACTAATCTGATCTCATTTTTTGACAGAATTACAAGCCTGGTAGACGAAGGGAACACTGTGGATGTAGCCTATCTTGATTTCAGCAAGGCCTTTGACAAGGTGCCCCATGATATTCTTGTAAAGAAGCTGGTAAAATGCGGGCTAGACAATGCTACCATTCAGTGGATTTGTAACTGGCTGACTGACCGAACCCAAAGGGTGCTCATCAATGGCTCCTCTTCATCCTGGAGAGAAGTGACTAGTGGGGTGCCACAGGGTTCTGTCTTGGGCCCAGTCTTATTCAACATCTTTATCAATGACTTGGATGATGGGCTTGAGGGCATCCTGATCAAGTTTGCAGATGACACCAAATTGGGAGGGGTGGCTAATACCCCAGAGGACAGGATCACACTTCAAAATGACCTTAACAGATTAGAGAACTGGGCCAAGGCAAACAGGATGAATTTTAACAGGGAGAAATGTAAAGTACTACACTTGGGCAAAAAAAATGAAAGGCACAAATACAGGATGGGTGATACCTGGCTTGAGAGCAGTACAAGTGAAAAGGATCTAGGAGTCTTGGTAGACCACAAACTTGACATGAGTCAACAGTGTGATGCAGCAGCTAAAAAAGCCAATGCAATTCTGGGCTGCATCAATAGGAGTATAGCATCTAGATCAAGGGAAGTAATAGTACCACTGTATTCCGCTCTGGTCAGACCCCACCTGGAATACTGTGTCCAGTTCTGGGCACCACAGTTCAAGAAGGATATTGACAAGCTGGAACGTGTCCAGAGGAGGGCAACCAAAATGGTCAAAGGCCTGGAAACGATGCCTTATGAGGAACGGCTTAGGGAGCTGGGTATGTTTAGCCTGGAGAAGAGAAGGTTAAGGGGTGATATGATAGCCATGTTCAAATATATAAAAGGATGTCATATAGAGGAGGGAGAAAGGTTGTTTTCTGCTGCTCCAGAGAAGCGGACACGGAGCAATGGATTCAAACTACAAGAAAGAAGATTCCACCTAAACATTAGGAAGAACTTCCTGACAGTAAGAGCTGTTCGACAGTGGAATTTGCTGCCAAGGAGTGTGGTGGAGTCTCCTTCTTTGGAGGTCTTTAAGCAGAGGCTTGACAGCCACCTGTCAGGAATGCTTTGATGGTGTTTCCTGCTTGGCAGGGGGTTGGACTGGATGGCCCTTGTGGTCTCTTCCAACTCTATGATTCTGTGATTCTGTGATTCTGTGAACATGGTGTTTTGAATTGCTGTAACCCACCCTGGGGCATTATGGTGAAGGCAGGTAAAAATTTGAATTATTAATAACAACAGCAACAACTATAGCAATTCTTAAGGCGGCCATCCTCAAACAAAGGAATTTCAAAGCATGAAACTGCTGAATTACAATTAATCAGGAAATTCAATTCAATCACCAGTGACTTAAATCAAGATTTAATCAGACCACACATGTTTGTCTTTTCAATTGTCATGGTAACTGTTTGGCTTTTAAGTAAGTATCACTATTTACTCTTTTTGCATTTTGTTTGATCTCATTCCTTTCCATTCCATTCTCTAACCATATGCGTGTATATGCCTCCTAATTTACGATTACACCATGCAGCTTCACATATTGACTCTTGGTTCACGTTTCCTTAAGACCACACTCTTCTTCATTCCGCCTTCCAACCATGTATGTGTATATGCCTGCCAATTTAGAATAACACTTCTGGCCCATGAAATATTATGCAATAAGAAATTGTTAGTCTGTAAGCTACCCCAGGACTCTTCGTTGTCTTTGGCTACTCCCTATGCTGAGACCTCATTTGGGCAGTTTTGGGGTGCTCCATCATTACTGAGGGGTTTTTTTCTGCTTCTGCAAACCTTTAGGTTTCCCCAAACCTATTGATATCTCCCTCATTTGTGTAGATAGTGCCATTTTGGCTACATAAAGAATGATGCTTGAATAATTCATATTTACTTACAGTATAAAAAAAAAGTAAAGAACCCCTGGATGGTTAAGTCCAGTCAAAGATGACTATGGGTTGTGGTGCTCATCTCGCTTTCAGGCCGAAGGAGCCGGCGTTTGTCCACAGGCCAGCAGGACTAAACTGCTACTGACTCAACAGGACACCATGATAGAAACCAGAGTGCTCGGAAACGCTGTTTCCCCGTCACGGGGATTCGAACTGTCGACCTTCTTATAGTATTGTGTGTGTGTAGACTAACCAGCCTTAAAATGTGATAATTCAGAGAGCACAAAGTGAAATATACACACATTGCTGTACCAGTATGTATGAATACATCACTGAACTGGTGAATTGGTTATGGCAGAGCTTTCCAAACTGTGTGTTGCGACACATTAGTGTGTCGGCTGCAGTGTGTAGGTGTGTCGCATGAACGCTCCTCACACTTCTCCCAGGACCAGAAAGGGGTTATTTTAACCTCTGGTTTGCTAGTCAAACTGAATTACTGTGTTGTGAGATGATGCATGTCTAAAAAGTGTGTCACCAACATTAAAAGTTTGGAAAGCTCTGGGTTATGGTATTGATTGAAATAACCATGAATATAATTAGCAAGTGAGAGATAATACTCCTGTAGACCATTGCATATTATCACATCAATTCTTGTGATCGCCATGTTGCAAAAGGTGCCATTGTAATCATTGTAATTGCTGCAGTTTTAAGATCCTGTTAGTACGGCAATATTAAAATTATTAAAATTATTTGACTTTTGTTAACTTGGCAGATGAAAATTTGGTGAAAGAAAATATCATAAAACTGAAGAATATAATTATTCTGAGTGTGAACTGTCAGTAGGTTTTATTAATTTTTTACTGCAGTTATTTATACTAAATTTTGAGCACTATTTTCTACTTCCAGTGGCTTTTAAAAATACTTGCTCTTTTTTATATGGCCAGAAGATGGCAGTGGATGGTGCCGAGGAGTACAGTATTCTTTATTTTGAACTTCTTCCCATCAGAGCAATAAATAAATAAATTACAATGCATTTGTTTTTAATATTGAGATCAAGAACAAAAAATAACATTTGCACCAGTCATGCATACATAAGGAAATCTATTTTAAAGATTTCTGAAAGTTGAAAGATACAAAATGTCCTTACATCTTGAGGCAATGGGAAGAAGAGTTCCCAGTTTTTAATGGAAATAAATGAAATTTTGGGCAAAAAATAAATATATATCACAATTCTTTCTTGTCAACTTGAACTTACTTTACAGCTGCAATTTTGCACTCATCTACCTGGGAGTAAGCCTCATTGAAATCAATGGGAGATTGAAGCATGGATAGAGTAGACACGGGTTGCTCTAAGGTTGCAATAGTGTGCATTCTTAGTGTGCATACTTAGCAGGCATAATCCCAAAGCTTGTGCTATCAGTTACTTATCCTGTGACTGAACAGAATTGAGTTAATGGTAGTATCTGCCCCATTAATAGTTGTGTTGAAGAGGGTTCAGCAGGTGTAACTTGTCTTGCAAGGTGCATTAAAGGTGCAGGAGCTCTAACTTATTTTTCACCTGCTCATGCTAGGTACAGTAAGAGTGTTTTGTTATTAAGAGAATATATTCAGCATTTTTCAGGTTGCTTAAACCTTGGCTAAGGATTCATTGCTACCATGGTTTAGCCTTAGAAAGCAACGTCTCTCAGAATGTGCAGAGTTAAATCTCCTCGATAAACAACAGCCTGCCCAGTACATCTAAGATTAGGAAGGCTAGCATGGTTTCAGACAGATAGAGGGCTCAACCACCCTACATTGTAGTAACTGTCTGCAGATTGAGTGATCGTACATTAGATCTAAGTCGATGAATTTCGGTGGGTCTGTTCTGAGTGTGACTTAGTGGGATATCATAGACCCATAGAACTGTAGAGTTGGAAGGGACCCTGAGGACCATCTAGTTCAACCCCCTGCAATGCAGGAATATGCAGCTGTCCCTTATGGGGATCGAACCTGCAAACGTGGCATTATGAGCACCACGCTCTAACCAACTGAGCAATCCTGTCTGGTAACATAACGTAAGAGAAGCCCTGCTGGATCAGGCCCATCTAGTCATAGAATCAGAGATTAATAGAGTTGGAAGGGACTCCAAGGGTCATCTAGTCCAACCCCCTGCAATACAGAAATCTCAGCTAAAGCATCCATGGCAGATGGCCCTCCAACCTCTGTTTAAAAACCTCCAAGGAAAGAGAGTCCACCGCCTCCCAAGGGAACCAGTTGCACTGCTGAACGGCTCTTACTGTCCGAAAGTTTTTCCAAATGTTTAGTCAGAATCTCCTTTCTTGTAACCTAAAGCCATTTGTTTGAGTCCTGCCTTCCAGAGCAGGTGAAAACAAGCATGCTCCCATGTGACAGTCCTTAAGATATTTGAAGATGGCTATCATATCTCCTCTCAATCTCCTCTTTTCCAGGCTAAACATACCCAGTTCCTTCAACCATTCCTCATAAGGCTTGGTTTCCAGACCCCTGATCATCTTGGTTGCCTTCCTCTGCACACGTTCCAGCTTGTCAACATCCTTCTTAAATTGTGGTGCCTAGAACTAGACACAGTATTACAGGTGTGGTCTGACCAAGTGGTACTATTACTTCCCTTGATCTGGACACTATACATCTGTTGATGCAGCTTAGAATAGTGTTAGCTTTTTTTGCTGCTGCATCACACTCAAGTTAAGCTTGTGGTCCACTAAGACCCCTAGATCCTTTTCACATGTACTGCTAGTAAGCCCCCATCCTATATTTGTGCATCTGGTTCTTCCTTCCCAAGTGCAGAACCTTACATTTGTCCCTATTGAAATTCATTTTGTTAGATTGCACCCAATTCTCCAATCTGTTAAGGTCATTTTGAATTCTGATTCTGTCTTCTGTGGCATTAGCTACCCCTCACAGTTTGGTGTCATCTGCAAATTTGATGAGCATCCCCTCAATTTCTTCACCCAATTCATTTATAAAGATGTTGAACAAAATGGGCCCAGGACAGAACCCTGCAGAACCCCACTTGTCATTTTCCCCCAGGATGATGAGGAACCATCAATGAGTACTCTTTGGGTTCAGACAGTCAACCAGCTACAAATCCACCTAACAGTTACCTCACTCAACCCACATTTTACCAGCTACCTCAAGAGAACATCATGGGGTACTTTGTCAAAAGCCTTACTGAAATCAAGATACACTATGTCCACAGCATTTCCCTGATCCACCAAGTTTGTGATTCCATCAAAAAAAGAAATCAGATATCAACTGTAATTGCTTATTGTAAGACAAATATTGTATGTAAATAAAAATGTCAAGTTACCATATTTGTCTACTACCTTAAAAAAATCAAAACTCAACAATAGTACAATATTTTTATTAGGACCAACTGAAATATCACAAGATATTTAAGTAATTGAATATCACAAGCTTTGAGTTCTCAAGAATTCACAATATGTAGACAAATTAATCAATAGATTATGGAGAATTTGGTGGGTGTGATGGAGAAGCCCACTCTGCAGATTGTAACTATCTTAGCTGCTGAGGTGATTTGCAGGTGTTTGGCCCAGTCCTAAATATGTTTCCTCAAAGGTTAGTCATATTTATTTCAATGGGGATGATTCACAAGTTGTGTGCACAAGATCTTAATAAGATTCACATAAACCCAGTACCAAAATATCTCAGCAGCTGGAAGTTGTGCTTGGATGAAAAATCAATTGACACCCTCCCTTTAATATTTGGAAATTAATTCAGCAGTGCTTCAGATCTGCTTGTAACACCTGTTGAAAGTCCCTTGTAAGGCAAGAGCAGAAATAAAGAAAAACCTAGTGCTCCTTATGTCCACAAATCTGAAGGTGGTGAACTCCTTAGTGTAAATATGACCCAAACTGGGTCAGATTTCCTAATGGCTGGAGAAGTTTTTCTCATAACTTAAGGTTGCAATCCTATACACTGACAAAAAGGCCTAATGAACTCAGTGGTGTTTTCTGCTGAGAAGATAGGCATAGGATTAAACTGTAATAATTGCCCAATTTCTTTGAATTGGTGTGCCTATAGTGCAGGGGTAGGCAAACTAAGGACCGTGGGCCGGATGCAGCCCAATCACCTTCTTAATCTGGCCCACGGATGGTCCGGGAATCAGCGTGTTTTTACATAAGTAGAATGTGTCCTTTTATTTAAAATGCATCTCTGGGTTATTTGTGGGGCCTGCCTGGTGTTTTTACATGAGTAGAATGTGTCCTTTTATTTAAAATGCATCTCTGGGTTATTTGTGGGGCATAGGAATTCGTTCATTATTTTTTTTTTTTCAAAATATAGTCGCCCCCCCCCCCACGGTCTGAGGGACAGTGGACCAGCCCACGGCTGAAAAAGGTTGCTGACCCCTGCTATAGTGGGTAGTGTCAATATCCAAACTGGTTAGGGCCAAACATACCATTTCCTTACACCAGAGATACACAAAACCAGGGACGGAGCGGGGGTGGGGCTGCCAGGGCGATTGCCCCGGGCGCATTTTCCGGGAGGGGGCGCTGCTCACGCTGAGATTTTCTGAGATCCCAGCCTCACCAAGCAGCTCGGAGAGGGTGGCATGAGCAGGACGCCCTTCCAGCCCAGCCTCACCCCCCCTTCTCACATTGCCCTCCCTGGATCTGAACCTCGCAGAGCAAAGCTGGCTCAGGAAGGGTGGCGGCATCACAAGTCCTTCTCACACCATCCTCCCAAAGCCACCCTGCCAAATGGCACGGAGGGTGGCTGGGCTGGGCGGGCTCCTTTTGCCCTCTGCGCCCCCCTGGCACGTGCTCCCTGGGCGCCGCTGAAGCCTGCTCCACCGCTGCACAAAGCAACCCTATTCACACACAGGTTCATAGAATCATAGAGTTGGAAGAGACCCCAAGGGCCATCCAGTCCAACCCCCTGCCAAGCAGGAAACACCATCAAAGCATTCCTGACAGGTGGCTGTCAAGCCTCTGCTTAAAGACCTCCAAAGAAGGAGACTCCACCACACTCCTTGGCAGCAAATTCCACTGTCGAACAGCTCTTACTGTCAGGAAGTTCTTCCTAATGTTTAGGTGGAATCTTCTTTCTTCTAGTTTGAATCCATTGCTCCGTGTCCTCTTCTCAGGAGCAGCAGAAAACAACTTTTCTCCCTCCTCTATATGACATCCTTTTATATATTTGTTGTGTTTCTTGCTGTGCTCCTAGAAAAGGGATTTTATATATAAATAAAATCAATTAAACACAATGATCTGGCAATACAGGAAAATTTCTGCATAATGAGATTGCTTCATTTCCCCTCTGTGCATTGAAGAAGAAGAAGAGTTTGGATTTGATATCCCGCTTTATCACTACCCGAAGGAGTCTCAAAGTGGCTAACAATCTCCTTTCCCTTCCTCCCCCACAACAAACACTCTGTGAAGTGAGTGAGGCCGAGAGACTTCAGAGAAGTGTGACTAGCCCAAGGTCACCCAGCAGCTGCATGTGGAGGCACGGGGAAGAGAACCCGGTTCACCAGATTACGAGTCTACCACTCTTAACCACTACACCACACTGGCTCTATTGCAAAAGTGGAGCCCTTTTTCTCAGAATGATGAGATGAAACATGGCCATTGAGGAGAGATTCCTTTGTGGCCAGCTCTCTGCAGAATGGCGCAAGCGAAGCAAGTGTGGCCTCATGGGCATCCTGTCAGTCTCAGGGGTCAAGTAAAGAGGCCTGTCAGGCCAGATTAGGCTCTTGGACTGGAAGTTCCCCATGCCTACTGTACCTGAAGTTGAACACAACTCCTATTTCTCAAAAATACATTGAATGTCTAGTTTTGTATTTTTTGAGTACAAACTCTGACAGCTCTTTATCATCTGCCCTTAATTCTATGCTCTGAAAAAACACCGTCACCAGTACCTGTAGGTGAAAAGAAGTGTGGAAAAAGAAATTAAGATGCTCATACAACTGCTGCCTCTTCCTTTTAAAAAATAAATCATTACAAGTGGCTTTATTGTTGTAATAAAAGAGTGAGTGCTCTCTTCCATCAGAAAAAAAAATAAGAGCAAGTTGTATTTCCCATAGTCTGTGTATGCTGTCAAATGTAATTTAATGTCTGGTGTTTTGTCAGCTGACCCAGGTCCTTCGAAAAAGTGGAGATTGCTACTTTTGCTATGATGAGTGCATAGCATCCACTCGTTTTCTTGAGGTGTTCTATAGCATTGTTCAGTGAAGGAGAAAAACCCGAACCTGGTAATTGAGACTGAATGTCAAGTAGTGTCAAGACTCCTCAGTTCATAATGCCAATAACCCTTCGTATGATTGCATTTTTATCTGTGCAGCTGCTGTGGTCTTGGACTTTGTTCCTGATATTAAACACTAATGTAATTCTAGCATTATTTAAGAAACAGGTATGAAATTAATGAATAGGGTTAATGTTGTATATCTGTTCAAGGAATTAAAAAATAAATTATGTGTATCTTTGGGGGTGGGTCCCCAATATGGCTCCTTTGGTGATTGTTTTCCCTCCCTTTTTGGCAGCCTTACAGCTGAGTTCTCAGGCTTCTCAGAGGTATCAGGAACTGCTAAATAGGCTGAGGTGACTATCCATAAGCAGTTGGCTTGGTTTCAGCACATGGCTTTTCTAGTTTGTGTCCTGAGCTGTTTTGGTCTCTATAGGTCACGTTACTTATTAAATTTGTTACTCTCCTTATTCTATCCTTCTGTTTGTCCTTTGGTAAATAAATGCACTTCTTTTAATCGGTTCATATAATCTGTCTTGTGTCCTATATATCTGGACAAAGGAAACATGGCATCTCTCCTTGCCGTCTTCTCGGAGAAAGACTGAAAACAAAGGCAATACAGAGCGGAAGTTCCGCTCACGGGACCCAGCAATCTGTGCTGGAATGTAAACAGACACGTGACATGCAACAATCCCCTGTCTGCAGCAAAGGGTGGAATGGAATCCCAACACTTTTGCTGATATATAATATTCTATATCTGAGGGAAACTGTGCTGAGGTTCCCATTTGATTATTCAAAGAGATGACAGGCAGGATACATCATATGAGGAGGTCCAGAGAACATCACACATCATTATAATCTGCTCTGTTTAGGTTGCCTTCTTCACTGGTTTCAGGATTGTGGTAAAAGATGGAGGTTGAGCATGCTTGCTTTCCTGTTACACATCTCTGTTTTCTCCTAATTGAGAGTTGACATGTATTATTATTATTATTATTATTATTATTATTATTATTTATTATTATTATTTATTATTAAAATTGGTATACCACCCTATACCCACAGATCTCAGGGTGGTTCACAACATAAAAACACAATATAAAAACACAAAATACGTAATAAAAATAACAACAAGAACAACCCAATAATCCCCCCTCCCCAACCCATTTTAAGAGGGCATTGGATGTCAATCAGCCCAAGGCCTGGTTAAAAAGGGACATTTTGCCTGGTGCCTAAAGGTGTATAATGAAGGCGCCAGACGAACCTCCCTGGGGAAAGCATTCTACAAATGGGGAGCCACTGCAGAAAAGGCCTGTTCTCATGTTGCCACCCTCTGGACCTCTTGTGGAGGAGGCACATGAAGAAGGGTCTCAGAAGATGATCTCAGGGTCCAGCTAGGTTCATACGTAGAGAGACGGTCCTTGAGGCACTGCGGTCCTGAGTTGTTTAAGGTTTTATAGTTCAAAACCAGCACTTAGAATTGAACCTGGAAACTAATTTGTAGCCAGTGCAGTCAGACCAGGATCGGTGTGATATGCTCAAAACATCTTGTGCCAGTGAATTCAGCTGACCGCTGAATTCTGCACTAGCTGAATTTTCTGAACTGTCTTCAGAGGCAGCCCTATACATAACATGTTGCAGCAGGAATGCCAGCTTGGCCCCACGACAGTGGGTGCCTGGGGCCATGGGTGCCATGCAGCATACATGGCCCTGGCACTGAAATTTGTGGGTGCCCGGCCCCTTCATGGGGAATTTTGTGGGTGCTCAGGCACTCAGGGCCCCATAGAGTTGGCACCTATGCATTGCAGTAAACATGTAGTTAAACATTGTTACCAGGAGTGTTAGGGGTTTAGGTACAAACAATAGGGAAAAGGTTCACATTGAACTGAAGAAACTGTAGGCTAATACAGTTACAGAAACTGTAGGCTTCTTACAGGGAACTCACCTACCTATCTCAGATAAAGACAGGCTTTGCACAGAATGGGTGTGAGATGTTTCTGCCAGTGGATCTTTAAAAAGTAATAATAATCAAAACCAAAGGGTGTGATCAAAAGTTTCCAGCTTACAGATTTAGCAGTCAGCATACTAAGTGCAGCATTAACTATGTATTATATATGGTCCTAATATAGATTCCCCAGAAGAAGAAGAAGAAGAAGAAGAGGAGGAGGAGGAGGAGGAGTTTGGATTTGATATCCCGCTTTATCACTACCCGAAGGAGTCTCAAAGTGGCTAACAATCTCCTTTCCCTTCCTCCCCCACAACAAACACTCTGTGAGGTGAGTGGGGCTGAGAGACTTCAGAAGTGTGACTAGCCCAAGGTCACCCAGCAGCTGCATGTGGAGGAGCGGAGTCGCGAACCCGGTTCCCCAGATTACGAGTCTGCCGCTCTTAACCACTACACCACACTGGTCACAGGTATCTCCCCCTCCTTCTGCAACAAGCTCCCCTCCCTCCTGGTCTCCCAGAACCAGAAGAGGCATGAAGAGGGCAGAGGAGAAGTTAACTTCATGCAGGCACAGTCTCCAATTGCTTGAGGAAAACCCTGAACAGGAAGGGACTTACCGGTAGGCAATCGTTCACAATTGTTTTCATTATCTAATCAAGTGGTAGGCAACTCTTGGCCCTCTGCATGTTGCTGAACTGCAACACCCATCAATCCCAGCCAGCATGGCCAATTGCTGGGCATGATGGGAGTTGTATCTGAAGAAGTGTGCATGCACAAGAAAGCTCATAACCTAGAACAAACTTAGTTGGTCTCTAAGGTGCTACTAGACTTTTTAATTTTTTTTAATTATTTCGACTGCGTCAGACTAACACGGCTACCTATCTGAATCTAGAACATTTGGAGGGCCAAAGTTTTCCCACCCCTGATCTGATCTTTTTCACCTACGAACACTTAATTCTGAGTGAGGACTTCAGTGACGCTCTTGTTCCAGTCATGTTCCTGCTATGCTGGACCTCTACCAAGAACATATTTCCAACCCTACAAGAACTACAAGAGATACCTCTCTTTCTGTATTACATACACTCCAATATTGAGAAAAACATGACTATATTTAATATTATATTTTTATTATTTATGCACACTGCTCATTTTGTTTTCTGACTTCACAGAAAAGATTTTATAACATTATGCCTTTGTTGTGTGATTGGGGGAAGGAGAATGATGTACCTCTAATGTTTATCAAACTGAGAAACTTTCGACTGATTTATATTCAGCACTACAGAAGTCTTCCTAGTTGTGAAAGTTTGGTATTTAGTGAAATCTGTTCTGAAATGTGTGGATTGAGAGCTACTCTGGAGCTGCATCCCCCCCCCCCCATTATTGCTAGTACACAAAATATAACCATGACATGTTTAGTCTTCATTTCTTCTATGGATGATAGCTAGAATTTAGCTATTTCTTGCTAACTGGCTATCTTTTCCTATCTCCTCTATAGATAAGAATAATATACGGGTGTGTGGGGGGGGGTGTGGGGGTGTCGGTGGGTGTGGGTGTGGGTGTAATATCATAATAGTTAAATGCACACTTACTTTGGAACCATGAAGATAACATTAAATGTTTAACAATAACACTGGAGATGCACAAGAAAGAAACAATGAACACTGACATCAGTTCAATTATCTAGATAGCGATTAAAGTAGGATCTCAAATGCTTACTAAAGAACAAGTAAAAGATTATGTCAAAATTGAAGAAGACTTCAGCAGCTAAAAGCTATTCAAACCCAATTGAGCATGAGTGGGGCTGCTGAATAATGCAGACAAGATAATGAACTGGAGATAAATGATCTCAAGAGGATATGGCCTTGCTACCAGGAGAGTATGTTGATAAGCCAGATTTATTATCTTAACATCTTATGGCAATGACCTTCAATTTATCGAAAATACCTAAGCTAGTTATAAACTATGTGTAACTATACAACAATCCATTTCCCTTATAGGAGCCCCTTGGCAACATAATGGAGTGGAAAGAGTTCTGTATATCGCAGCAATGTATTTGAAAGAAGGTTTTGATTTTTGGACTTTAGTCTTAAAGTCTTCTCAAAGAAGAGCTTAAGGACTGCTTTAAAGAAAGGCAGGGGGTTTTTGGGGTTTTTTTTTAAGCAACTGCGTTTTATTGTGAAATTTAAAATTTGTGAATCTGTTTCTTAAGAGACTCCCCCATAACAGGCGCCTGGGCACCGCAAACCCCCTTTCTCACTCTCTGCAACCCACCTTCTCTCTCTTTCAACTCTGCCAGCCCCACTCCACCCTCTGCCCACATCCTGCAATAACTCACTCTTGGTTCTCCTCCTCATGGAACCACCCTCTGGCCGCACAATCTCCTGCTCAGGCTGCCACTCTCCTCCCCACACCAGACCCACCCTCTGCCCACACAGTTTGGAGGAGGAGGAAGAGCCAGAATATGTGAAAAAAGCCATCCCGTTTGAAGTCCAAACAGGACAGAGGACACTTTTATCCAAAAAAAGGGACAATCACCCTTTTCTAGGGATGGGTGGCAACCCTACCATGCATGCAAGGGAAGCATTTAGGCAGGGTCCATATGGCACATACATTTTTATCCCTTGATTACTGCAACAGTAAGTGGTGAAAAATCAAACACGGTGGACAGAGCATTCACAGTACCTACCGTAGCATTCGCTTTAACACAATACTTTTTAAGAGAGGAAGTTCAATTATTCAGCTGAGAAACATCAAATGAAATAACTTCATGGATACTTTCACCCTGAAGAGAAGTATTCAGGTTTTAAAAATATTATTTCTCTGTACATGAATTAGTGATTAAAGCACAAAGCAACATTTTATGCAATACTTACCGTATTACATGTTCATAAATAGTCATGCATACAAACATATTAGAACAGTAATTAGTGATTTTCAAGTCCTGATAAACTGCAGGAAGCAAATACTTGGTCTCCTTGCACTTTCAAAGAGGAGCAGTGCGTGCTTCTTCCAAGGGCTACTAGCAAATAAATGAACATGACTTAGTTGCTATGATGAATTAATATGCACACTGACACCTTATAACCACAATATTGCTTAGGGGAATTATCTGTGAGAATATATATATGCAATTATATGTTTTAATGATTTATTTAATTTTCTGAATAATATACTACTTAAATTAAAATTGATAAAAATAGAGAATGCAAATATAAAGTTATATCAACTTTGTCTTGAACCTATTAGTATAAGGCCAATTTTAATAAGAAAATTAATGTATTAAGCAGTTCATTATGGATGAGCATTATTTCTCGTTGTTAAGAATTTATTGTTGCAGACCTGTCATAGTCTCTCTAATTATGATTAATACCTTATCTTGAATTCCATCTCCATTCACATATCAGGAAAAAATGCAAACCTCTATTTTCCAGTCAGGGTTCACAAAAACAGGGTGATTTACTGATGTGCTCATATTTTATTCATTTAGATATTCATATTTAACAGATTTTTTAAAAATGTAACATTGATATTTTAAATCTTAAATGTATTTTATTCATGGCATGTCACATAAGCCTTTTTAGTCCAATGAACTCAGGGTTGTGTATTTAATATAAATGAAGCATTTCTACAATTTAATTATGACTTCCCAAGTATAGTAACCATTGCTTTATAATATTTTGTTAATGACAATCCTGTTCTCACTATGCCAGTGGCAAAACCAAACAAACCAATAATCAAACTGCCTGCTCTTTCCCGTTTTCCTATTGCTTTACCCAGACATTGTCCAGACACAATTATAATCATAAGCATAGACATTAATTGTGCATTAATTCAGAAATGTTATTGAAATCAAATGCCAACAATAAATGCATATGCCAGATGAGCACCTTGTGAATTGTAGGGACTTGAGTTGTTGTAATGAATCTGAGGTTTGATTCTCTCCAAAACCACCTCTGAAACTCTCCATTGACTTATAATATACTAAAAAAAAAAAAGAAGTACATTCTGCCCTCCCCCTGCAGTATTCAAGGGGCACCTTACAAGTTAAAAATAATTACCAAAATATGATAAAGATTCCAAAACAATAAAATGAAGACAATAACAGCAAATAAAATGAAAATCAATGCCAATCAAATTCTTCAACCCAGCAGGTCAAGTGCCTACTGGAGAATAATTATCTGAACTTCAGAAAGACATCAATTTTAGTATTATTTTTTGTGTGTTCTATAATCCCATGTATGCACTTCCCAAAAGTATCTAAAACATTGAGAGACTATATCATGCCATCATTTTAAACACGTTTGCATAAAGTTTTGTTTCATCATTTAAACTATAGTAAAAATATATGCCTAATTACAAAGCCTGATTTTCAATGAGGATTTTCAGTATTTCCAGTCACAAAGTATCTGCTTTCCTCAGTTCTTCACCTGCTAATGAAGGGAGGAAAACCCTTTAAGGCTGCAGTTTTATGCACACTTACCTGGAAGTAAGTCCCATTGAAAATAATGGGACTTACTTCTGAGTAAACATGCATAGGATAATTGTGCTGTAAGAGTTGCAACACCCATTCTTTGTGATGCTGGTAAAATACAAAAGTATTTTATTTTGCTTTCTAAATTAAAACTCAGGGTCATACTCTAGATTTTCATTATAATCAGAAACACATTGATTGTGCTCAGTACAGAACACTATCCTGAAGATAAAATAAACATCCTTTGTGTGTCTAGTGAAAGCTCTCATACTCTGCATTTTAATGCTATTTCCCCATAGGTATGTGGGGGTCATATGTTTAAGAGTATAAGAGGTACTTACAAGTTATTTCTTTCAGCAGTCTCCACCACTGAGTTAATGGGTCTGGCCTTTTAAGAGTCACCCTTTGTCATATTTATGGCAGTGTCTAGTTGTTATCATATAAGCCTACTGATTATGTCCATTGAATTCACAGCATTGCCTCCTTGAGGATCTTGACAACTCTTCTGATCTCCTCCTCTCAAATAATCAGATATCAAACACTTCTGGATACAATTGCTCAAAGACAGCTCAAAACAGCTCTGTAGGAATACATGGCAATTTCCTACCCAGGTATCAGTGAGGAACAGGCCTCCTTAGTTCCCTGGATAAAGTTTCATGGAGAAGTAAGCATAAAACCAGGCCTGGGAAGAGTTGAGCCCATTATGCTCACAAGTGCAGTTCAGCAACATCTGTCAGATCCTTCAGATGAACACGTGTAATCATATCAAAGGCTTTCAACGGATGTTAAATGATCACTAAGATTCTATCACCACCAGTAATCCTTTCATACTAATGATCATGCGTGGACTATATTTTTAACCATCACACCACCTAGTCTTTATGGATCAGGGCAGAGTTGTGTGCATATAGCCATGGCTAGATGGATTCTGGATGATAAAGTGTAAAAAGCTGGTGTTAGAATACTAGTACAGATCCAGACACAGTGATTCAGAGGTTGCTGTTGTTGTCAAATATTTGTTTTATGGTCAGCTATAAAAGCCAGCAATATTTCTCCTGAGAAATAAAGTCTGGAATAGCAACCTTTAATAAACAGGGTCTAAATCTATTAACCATTAGAGAGTAGGAAAAAAGGGAACATGTCTCTGTGGAAATTAAAAATTAATAGCCATTAGGAAAGACCATAATCAAGGGTTAAGATGAATAGGTTAGACTTGCTTTAGATAACATTTTGTTTAGCACCAGAAAAGACACGTTTGGCTATGTTCATTTCTAGTAAAGGGCAAAGTCAATAAAATACAATGAATTATATAAATATCATTTGTTGCCACACTTGCTTAGGACATTTGTCTGCAAATACAACTCCCTTTTCAGGGAGTAAGTCTTTCTGGGGCACAAATTACTTTGTGACAGGGTTTAGTTTAAATGTGTTAGTGGAACTATTTTTCCTGCAGTGACTTGTGATTTCTTCTGCTGGAGGAAAGGCTATTGCTTGTCCAGTGCAGCTGGGACAGAAACATGGGCATAGGCAGGGGGGTGCAGCTGCCCCCTAAATAAAATAGATGAATAAAAATACTTAACTAACTGACCAACTGTCTCACAGATAACTCGGTTCTGCCCCCTAAGATAAAGCCTGCCCCCCCCCAAATAAATGCTGGCTACGCCCATGGCCAGAAACTATCATGTTTTCAAACAAAGGAGTATAGAATGCATAACTGTGGATCATTTAGTCTAGATAGCAGTGTGACCTTGTAAAGTACTCAGGGAGCAACAGGCTGAGATCAGAAATGGAATTTTATCGAGAAAATATAGAAAAGTTGCAATTTAATAGTTACTTTTAGAAGGCCATCCCAGAATGGATGAAAGGAGTAAAAGCAGGATGAGTAGTGGAGTTGCTGCCAACCACAGGAAGGTGCCCAGCAATTTCTTAGCTTCTGAGAAAGGGAGAATTTCAATGAATCAATCAATCAACTTTATTTCAGCTTTAAGCTCATAACACAAGACAACACAAGGACAGCAGTTACACTCACACAGTTGAATTTAAAATTATTGGCAATAAAATTAGTGGTAATCAAGACTTAATAGGTATACAAGATAGTGTAAATATTAATTCCAAACAATTTCAATGAAGAAAGAGGGCAAGCAAGAGAGAGAGATAACTTTCTTTCCTTATGCTCTGTCCAAACAAAGGAGGAAGAGTGCCAAGAATGCCCCCCCCACAAAGAAAAGGAATAAATGTTCCTTGGCTGTAGCAAAGCTTTACTGGGTGAAGTGGGAGTACAGAAAAAAAGTAACAGCACATGGGGTGGAGCCCTGGAGACCCCTCTGCCACTGGCATCACTGCTGCTTGCTTGGGTGGCATTGTGGAGATTGAGACTGTACATGTAGGTGCACAGCTTCTGCCTGTGCACCCACATGTTGAGCTTTATTAGGGGAGCACCCAGCCAAAATTATTCAGATCACCCCCTCACCCTCAATGATTCTGGAGCCTTACACCATCACCCTCCACTGTGACACACCGATCGTGCCACCCGCAGCCTCCGCTCCGCACCCCTGAGCACCATGACGCCATGACGCTGTGCTACTGTGCCACAATGGTACAGAGGTGCCAGAACACACCAAAAAGGTGCCAGAACTCATTTCTGGTAAGTTCAATATGAAAAACATGCCCTGCCAAAGACTCATCCAAATGAGCAGAAGCAATTCAGTGTTTGTCTGTGTGTGTAAGTGGCTCTGTGGTTTCACCTCAGTATATGTGAAAAGGATCTAGAAGTCTTAGTGGACCACAAGCTTAACATGAGTCAACAGTGGGATGCATGGGCAAAAAAGCTAATGCCATTCTAGGCTAAATCAACCAAAGTTTAGTATCCTGATCAAGGGAAGTCAGAGTAGCACTCTATTCTGCCTTGGTCAGAACACAACTGGAATCCAGTGTGTCCAGTTCTGGGCGCCACAATTTAAGAAGGATGTTGACAAGCTGGAACGTGTGCAGAGGAAAGCAACCAAGATGATCAAAGGTCTGGAAACCAAGTCTTATGAGGAACAGTTGAAGGAGCTGGCTATGTTTAGCCTGGAAAAGAGGAGGCTGAGAGGAGATATGATAGTCATTCTCAAATATCTAAAAGGCTGTCACATGGAAGGTGGAGAAGGCTTGTTTTCTCCTGCTCAAGAATGTAGATCCCAAACTAATGGGATCAGGAACTAAACATCAGGAAAAACTTTCTGACAGTAAGAGCTGTTTGTCAGTGGAACAGATTCCAATGAGAGGCGGTGGACTCTCCTTCTTTAGAGGTTTTTAAACAGAGGTTGTATGGTTATTTGTCATGGGTGCTTTAACTGAGATTCCTGCATTGCAGGGAGTTGGACTAGATGACCCTTGGGATTCCTTCCAACTCTACAATTATATGATTCTGTGAACAAAGGAAGTAGGAAGTAGGTGGAATTTAAAGTGAGGAATATAGGAAGCTGCCTTATATGGAGTCAGACTGTTGGTCCACCTATCTCAATGTTGTCTAGCAGCAGCTCTCCAAGGTTTCAGCTGTATCTGAAGATGCCAGGGAATGAACCTGAGACCTTCATGCAAATGGGATGCTCAGAAACTGAGCTACAGTCCTTCCCAAGGACTCTTCTCAGGACTCTCCAATTGATTCCCAGTACAGTGTGGTTTTGATTAGATTAGGAGGAGAGCAGGGCATTAAAAATTCCAGAAGATTCTACACAACTGTATATCCCACCCTTCATTGAAAGGGATCAGAGGGAAACATTTAGTTGCACCTTGCCTTTGTTTGATAAAACTTTACTAGCTTACTGTCACAGATAGAATGTGTATATATTGACCAAGGACTCAGCTATACTGCTGCAAATAAAACATTTTAAGTGTGTTGTAAAGTGCAATATACAAATGTGACACTAGATGGCGATGGTGAGCTATGGCAAATTCAATATATTTTTCAAAATGTTTTAAAAAAAGCATTTTCACAGCGTTTTTTATATGTGTGTAGATTTCACCCAAAACAATAGCGCTCGTTACTGGCACAAAGAGGGAAAGTGAGTAATAGAGGTCCTGCGGGCTGCAGATAGTCATGTCCCCCTACATTGCTGCATCCATGAGTACAAGAGGATCCTTGCTGCAGAAATCTTAGCTGAACTTGTGAGTTGCCAGCACAAGCACTGCAATGACGCAAGCAGGACTAAAAGTGTAGCCTACAACCTCCTTATACTTGTTTTTCCTGCTGTAACCAGGCCTGAAATTCCTTTAAGTTATCCTTTCATTAACTCTGTTGCATTCATAGTACTAAGTATGATATATCTTAGGAACCCATACATAGTTTTCTAATTGAGGAGCTAGTACCATTGGTTATATTGCACTTTCCTTCTCTTTATTTTACTATCAAATAGGCTTGAAGTTTGCAACAGGATTGACAGTGATTATTATCCATTGGTTCTGGTAATTGACCAGACTCTACTCCCTTATTCCCTCCACACAATATACTGGAAGAGTCCCAAACTGGTGAAAATTTAATTTGGTGGTCAACCCACATACCATTCTTCTATAGCTGGGTTATTTGAAAGGATACTTTGCCAGGAAGCCTTGGCAGTGAATTGGATGTTTCACATTCTTACCAAAATATTGTTCAGCACCTACAGACTATTTTGGGCCATAGTAAGTGTTTTAGCACAAATTGCAGAGGTAGTTTGACTAAGAACGTAGACATACAAAAAAAGAATTAATGACGTAACCTTGATAATCCTGTAAAGACAGGGCCACTAGTAAAATGATTCATGTGATGTTATTACATTAATAATACAAGGCACTTTTAAGAGAAAAAAGAGGACGCACACTGCACAAAAATGAGGTGAATTCAGACATACTGCACCCAAAAAGAAATAATCCAACTTTTGGGATCTTGCTTCATCAAGATTATATACAGTTAAAGCTCTAACTAACATGCAGATCTATGTCAGTGACTGGCTCATGTGCATTACAATAAGATATTTGGGGATCAATCTTCAGAGCAGAGGCCAAGATTCCCTTTGGACATTCCATACTTGCCTCCTTGGTTCCCAGTTTCCATATCTGAAAAGTCTTATTATCACCCTCAGTGCAGATGCTGAACTCAGTTGCAAGATTTTAGAGCAAAGCCTGATGGAACAATAATTTTAAGTTCATAATTTTCCCAGTGGTTTTGTCTGTGTAAAAAGGACCATGTTAGAACTTCTTGGGTTCTGACTATTATTTTTTGCATTGTAAGCAACTTTGAGACAAAAAAATTGTAATAAATGGCAATATAGTAGTAATAATAATAATAATTTTTCTATGCTCAGGAAAGTCTTTTTAGTTTTTCATTTTCAAATTATGACATTGGCCATATCATCCTCCTCCTCTGGTTCAGCATAGCTCCATTTATGGAACTGGTCAGATAGAAGCTCCTTCAAATTACATCTCATTTTGTCCTTTCTATTTGGGGTACATTTGCACTCAAAAATCATCCCATAAAAGATATCTTATCATTATCCATTAACAGATATTGATGTTTTCTGTGACTTACACAGTGTTTCTTTTTATTCTGGCTGCTGCAGGGATCCATGCAAAAGCACTTTCGGAGATTGCCATAAACTAACATAGTGATGTCCTCATTTGATCATACTTTTCTTATTTATTTTATTTGCTTTTTAATCATTTTTTAAAATTCTTGATTCTGGCTTTTATTTACTGCTTTTCATTTATATAGTAAATTTTCACCATTTGTTCTTGCAAATTTGATTTGTTGTATATTTTTGAGCCAGTTTGGATTTTTGCATAGCCTTTGGCTAAGAGCAATAAAACTTGGACTTTAAGATCTTTTAAAGATAGAATAATTAATGCTGCCCTGTAAGTATCTTCCAATTGCAGAATGCTTATATATATAATTTTGTTAGCAAGAGAAAGAGAGGCTAGAAAAAGTTAGGTGGGTAAATATTGGAATAAAATAAATGCTGAACACAGTCTATTTGCCATTCTAGTCATGTAGCTTGTCTGATCAGTTGTTACTATAAAGCTAATGTAAGACAAACATACGTATTTCAGGTCAAAGGAAAATAGTATCCTACAATTGAATAATGCCTTTGGGAGTATGTCTGACCTCACACCTCCAACCAGGACTTTGTTTAACCACTTGTGAATTTCAATTATTTGTTCAGAGGGCCCATTCATAATTGCTGGACGTAAGCCTGTCTTTAGGATGCAAAGCAGAAAACGATGAAAATGCTACACAAGCAAATTAGAACAGTGGCACTTAAATGTATAAATTAACTGAGCTTCTTTTCACAGCTTTCTCTTTCTGTTCTGAGAGGTTTCAATCTGGTGACATCAAAGGCAGGATTATGTCAGAAGATAAAAACTTGATTAATGTCCATGTTTGAAGTCATGAAAGTCTTTCCCTCTACAAGTCAAAATAACCCTCCTTAAAGCACAAAAAGCCAGGCACCAGGTGCAAGTGGGAGGTTGCAAAAAGGTACTGGGAATGAAGCTCTTCCTTAATATACTCTTTGCAGTCTTTTGTGCTTGTAAGCAGAGAATATTATTCTGCATGCTAATGGGGTGGCTTTTAAATAAGAATTTAGCGGGTGTTACATATAAAAGGTTACTGTGGTTTATTTTGGCAACTGAAATTTATCACAAGGTGGCTAATATCAATCAGCATTTATTATCTACCTTTCTACAGTGGTTTGGGGGAAAAAATAGGTATCATAAATTGGAAAGTTGCATGGTATCTCTACTACCACCAGCATATAGCACCTCCACTTTAATAGTTAGCAATAGAGTTTTGTAACCATTTTTTGATCAATGCAAACCAAAAATTAAGAGAGTTTTCTGATTAAATGCTCTCTACATGTTTCTAAATAGTTAAATAATGCAGTCTCTCTTCAGAAATTGTTTTGTAATGAATCGCTGTTAGTTGTATCCAATGGAGCATGTGCAGAGTTCCACTCATCCAGGACTTCCGCTTTCTCTCCTCTCCCCATATGCCCCCAAAATTTGTTCCCCAACCCCAAGCATGTGGGGCTGCAGAGGAGAGGAAATATATTGTGCAAGCAGAAGTCTGCTGTGTAAGTGGAATGACAGCACTGGATACAGCCCTAAACCAGCATTCACACCTGGATCTTCATATATATGTGTGCGCGCGCATGCAAATGCTACATAAAAATTATATTAAAATGATTCAAGACTAATTTAATTCAATGGCACATTAATCAAAATTATCAAGCAGAGCAATCCTAACCCTGTCATGAAGTAGTGATCCTGCGAGCAAATACTGCTGGGTGGGGCCCCTCAGGCAGGTGGTAACAATTAGTATCCCAAAGTGGGAGCATGTGATGGGGCTGGCTGGTTGCCAGATCCCTCAGCCCCTATAAATCTTTGAGTTAACCTGCCTGGGGCAAGAGAGAACACGTTGTTTATTGGACTTGTTTGCTATCCTGTGACTTATGCCAAGGAAGAAGGCAATAAAGCCTGGTAACCCACTCAGTGCCTGTGTGTAATTGATTAGTAGCCTGGAGGGAGGAATCAGGGAGATGATTCCCTCCATGACAAACCCCACCTGAGCCACTTCTGCATCCAAAGTCAGAACAGCTCCTGCCAGTAAGGATGGATGCTGTGTGTGTGTTTTTGACAGCTTTTGCTGTGCCAGCTCTCCATTTCAGGGCAGGAAGACTCACATTGGTAGCCTTGCTCTGGCAGGGACCAGGTCTCTACACATCAGAGCTCCCCTTCCCATCATCAGTGCCCCTCTCTTCCCACAAAAACTGAAGGACAGACGCCCAAAATTCATCTTAACTCCCTTCCACACCTTCATCAGGTGGGTTGGGAAGCTACACGATCAGGCTACAGGAATATAATTTGTTGCAAATTTATCTGTGTCATAAGTGTTATGTATGCCAAATTTTGTTTCATGGAAGACAAGCCAACAAATCTATTATCTATCTGTTGCTGTGAAATCCAGAAATGAAATGTTATGTTATTGTTTTGGCTACAAACTGCCTGTAACTGTGTGCTACAAAACATAACAGGTATTGTTATCGTGCATATTCAAGCTGGGCAGAGATATTGTAATTCGTCCTTAAAACTTATTTGTTGATTCATGCATATCTGTATATTTAAAGCTCCTTCCTCACCCACAAGTACATGTTTCATCGGTTGTGCAATGATGCTTATTGCCAGGTCAGGTGCTGTTGTGGGATGGCGAAAACGCCTCCCCTGGATCCGGTGGTTGTGCTGGAGGTGAGGGGTTTTCCTAGGCTTGGGTAAACCCTTTTTGACTTCACCCAGGCCCGATAAGTTGATTTTATCTGTTTTATCTGCCTATTTGGCCAATGACAGGAGGGCTGCAGCACCACTGCCATCCCTGGGGAGGATCAGACTGAGCCGGCAGGGGAGCCCTGAGTTTAAAAAAATTCTAAAAAGGCGGCAGTAGACCAAATAAGTTTGGAAACCTCTGGTCCAAGCCCTTGACTTGTCAGGTTACTGTGTGCCAGTACTTTATTTTTTATGTCCTTTTAATACAATCTGCTTTGTACTGTCCACAATGGCATCTGGTAATTGACACATCAGTACACAGATGTATATGAATTGAAAAAATCTGTCATTATTGTACTGTCCCTGTATTTTGCATGTGCAAAGATCAACAATACAATCCCACTGTGAAAGGGTACTCTTACTCAAATGTGAGTAAGAAATAAACACCCGACCTGCTATATGAACAATGCAAAGAAACATTATATGCTGTTTTTGCAAGGAACAACACAACACAAATATGCCCTAAGTAGCCTATGTTTCTTTCTATAATGGTTAAGCTGTATATTTCTTTCTGAAAAAGATGCCATGCATTCATATTTGAGTATAAATGCATAATCGCCTAGTGGAAAGTTCAAAATCTGTTATTTTGGAATCTATGAGCTTATGAGCTTTGGTGTTGCTTGCCAAATTCATAGTCACAGATTTATCTTTCCAGTATCTGATGACTTTGAGTTTGTAGATGACAAAGTAAAATAAAATAAGATGTTTCTTCTGTTTCCACAACAAAATAAAAAAATTCCTTCCAGTAGCACCTTAGAGACCAACTAAGTTTGTTCTTGGTATGAACTTTCGTGTGCATGCACACTTCTTCAGATACTTCTGTTTTCAAACGCTCATCAAACGGAGAAAATGGGTATTTTAAAACATTCTATAACTAATCATTTATTTTTCAAACTAATTATTACAGGTGGGTTTCCTTTTTCTTCTCTGTTCTGGTTAAAGGGAGATCACGAACTGTTTCAATCCAATGCAATTGTTCTTAAGTATTTTAAGAAGACTAGAGAAAAGGGTCTTTGTCACTTGGTGATGTTGGATAACTGCTCATGCAGGGTTTCTGAGAAACTTGAGAGGAACAATTTTAACTTAGCAAAAGGCCCTTGAAAGTCCTTTATAGTATTCAAAGATCTGGGTGGTCCCGACTCCCAACAGATCCTTTGTTTCTTTTAGAGCTCTAAATGTTTTGCAGGCTGCACAGTTCTTGAAAATTCTACAGGCCCTGGCAAAGGGACCTGGAGAAGCCTCTCTCAGAAGCCACTGTGTCTCTGTCGCTTTCATGCCTCCTCTCTTTGATCCCTTACTCCTTCTCTAGTCTCATTGCCCAGAAAGAAAATATACACCCTATACATGTGATTTACAGACTTCATCCCAGAGAAATATGGTATTTATAAAAGGAATGACAGAGTTTGTACTGCTTTAACTCTAACAGCTACCCTGACTTTTGGATTGGGTCTTCGTTGATTTGAGAAAAGACTTGAGAAAAAGTTATTTCTTTTGTTAACTGAAGTACAATCCCAAGCATGTTTACTCAGAAAAAGCACCATTGCATAAAATAGAATTTATTCTATAGTAACTGACCATAGTTACAGCCTGAAACAAAGTACAAATGAATCTCATGGCATGCGGTGTCCATGATTCATAGCACAATAATAACAGTTTTCTATGGGGTGGCTTAAAGCAGGTATCAAATACAGACTTGGGTTAAGGCATAACTAATGATGAATTGGAGGGATTATAGAAGAAACCCTGAGTCAATCCATTTTGGCTGCCATCAAGGAATCCTCTCTGCAGCTGGTGTATTGTTGACACCTAATATCAGAGAAATTGCATTTCATAAACATGAATGTGTCACCAAATTGTTGCAGGGGCAGTGAAGGTAGAGGAGAAGTGATGCATCTGTTGTGGGAGTTTCCTTATATTTATTAATTGATTATATTTATTCAGAAAGATTTCTTTACTTTGCAACTCCCGTTTGAGGAAACAGTTGAGACTTTTTAATTTAGAGAAAATGGGAGTAAAAGGAGACGTGATAAAGGTGTATAACATTATGTATTGTGTGGGGAAAGTGGACAGAGAAAAGCTTTGCTCCCTCTCTCATAAAGCTAGAACTCATGGACATCCAAGAAAGCTGGATGTTGGAAGATTCAGGACAGACAAACTAAAGCACTTCCTCACCCAGGGCGTTGTTAAACTGTGGAATTCACAAACCCAAGACATGGTGATGGCCACAACTGGGGTGACTTGAAAAGAGGATGAGAAAAATTATTGGAGGTCAAGGCTGTCAATGGCTACTGTCCATGGTAGCTTTGTTCTGCCTACATTGCTTCTGAATGCCAGTCAGTTCACAAGTAGGGAGAGTTCTATTGCACTCAAGGCATCAGGTTGGCTGCTGTGAGGAAAGAGTGCTGAACTGATGAGTCATTGGCTTGAACCAGCAGGCTCTTCTCGTGCTTTTAGGGTATTTTGTCATTGCTCTATTCCTTTAAATATATGTTTCCAGAATTTCATCACTAGTGGACACAAACCTTTGCCATTACATCATTTTCATCAGTTTGTGGTAGAAGGTTGCATTGATCTTAGAAAGCTTTATATTCAACATTGTCTCTTTCATGTGGGATGAGGCAGCTTTCAAAGAGGACTTTCCCCATAAAGCATTCCACTGATTTTCTTTTATTTCTATTCCCCACTCTGCTTTCCACAAATTTCCAAGACCAGTTGTAGCACCAATTTTCTGTTCAGTTGCAATTCTCAATTCTAATTTCTCATGAAGTATAAGAATACTAAAATGTGTGCATTTTACTTCTCACATTTAATACCTTAAGTTTGTACAGATTCTTATCCAGTCGTACCAGTCTGAAGTACCAACTGCAAAGTGCATTTTTTTTTCAGAGTCCCTTATGTAAATGCTTGAGTGTATTTCATCTTTCAAAGCAGCATAGGAACCAAATTTATTAGTGCTGCTTCATATGTGCCTTACCATGGAAGTGTATGTAAGAGAGGACTGGAGGTGATGTTAATGTATAGATGTGGAGAGAGAACCTGGGTTCCATCACGAAAGAGACCAGTAAAGATGGACGATATATTTGTTATGTGTCGGGAGGTAGATTTGGGGTGGGAGAATGGCAGGATTCAACCAATCAGAGGGGAGTAAACCTTGCCTGGCACATCACCTGCACAGGGGATCTAGTCCAGGGGTGTGGAGCCCCTAGTCTACCACCAGATTTCATCTGGATCTCTTCCAGCCCATCAGCTGACAGGGAAAAGAGCTTAGCTGTAGTGCAGAGTGTGAACTTGCAGTTCTGTCCTTTGCAGAAAGAGCTGCTGCAAGAAGATCAAAGCAGAGGGAGCAATGTGCCAGCAGAGAGGTAGACTTGTATTCATTTAAAATATGCAAAAAGCGTCCATGGATTTTTCAATATGCATGCATTGTTTAGGATCTAATTGCATTATGAAATTTTAGGCTTTGAGTAGCATGTTCTGCTTGGATTACTGAGGTCTTTTTGGTTGGAACAAAGAGAGGGTGTTGGAGAGGGCCCCCCCCACCACCACCAAAAGAAGAAATCTACAGTGAAAATGGATAGTGAAATTTGAGTTGAGTTACTGGGAATCAAATATATGCCTCTGTTTACATAAGAAATAGCTCTGTGGTGGGTGGGTGAGAGAGTGTGGGGGGTTGTGTACCATCGGCTGTGGTGAGGACTCCAGGGCCTGCTCCCTGCAAGGCCTTTTTCCAGCTGGCCTAGGGGGCGGGGTCCAAGGCCTCACACTCCATTTGGTCATTTAGTGCTAGTTCCTAAAACTCATAGTATAAATAACCATCAAAATAGTTTTGATGATAATTCAGAAAAATCTATTATTCTTATGGCCAGTTTGGAAGAAGTCAATGTTGAGTTCTACCATTGCTATATATCAGGCATCGCCAAACTGCGGCCCTCCAGATGTTTTGGCCTACAACTCCCATGATCCCTAGCTAACACAACCAGTGGTCAGGGATGATGGGAATTGTAGTCCAAAACATCTGGAGGGCCGAAGTTTGGGGATGCCTGCTATATATGGCCAAGGTAATAAGAAAAGCACTCCATGGTGAATGTCTAGGTGCCACTTAAGAGTAGACTTTGGGGGACCGATTGTTTGATGGCCATAGCTGTAGGGATCCCCAAGGCAGGCATCCCCAAACTTTGGCCCTCCAGATGTTTTGGACTACAATTCCCATCATCCCTGACCACTGGTCCTGTTAGCTAGGGATCATGGGAGTTGTAGGCCAAAACATCTGGAGGGCCGCAGTTTGGGGATGCCTGATATAAGGGGACTTTTGGTTGCTGTGCAGACCTGGTCTAGACTGACACAGCACATCCCTAACCACCATTCTGCATAGTCCTCCAGATTATTATTTTTTCACACTCCCCTAGTTTCACTGCCTTTCTTTCTCTGGGACTGACACACAAATCCTTTATGAATTTCTTGCAAACACATCCTTCTCTTTCCAAAGGAACGTTCTAACAAGCAAGCACACTTACATTGGCAACCTAACAGTTCCTGACATCACTGACTTACCGGTACTAGTTGGAGAGAAGCATCTCCAGGTCCTTTGTCATTTACAGCTGGAAGGAGCTGTTCCTAGAATGGACTGCATAATTTTAGACTGTGGGTGGGGAATCGCATTTCTGAACGCTTCCCCACATTTAAAAACAAACAAACAAACAAACAAACAAACAAAAAACTCCAAACCCCTTTGCGATCAGAAGCTCATTGGGATAGAACTTTTCTATGTGCTAGGTTTCTTTAGTTGCAGGGGACATGTTACATCGGAAAGCAATGAAATGGGATATATCTACTTTAAAATCTCAGGGTTCTTCGCCACCACATTCTGCTGGGTGGGTAGGGAGTGAATTCCACTGCAGAACTTAATGTCCAGTGAACTCAGCACCTCTTTCTCACACTCCCCAAGCCATTTGAAGCAGCAGACTGTCCCGGAGGCTGCCTCAGATTAATTTCCTTCTGTCCTCGCGTGGTCGAAAACGGCGCCTGTCTATTCCTGGGGAGAAAGCAAAGAAGAAACTTGCTTTTTGATGTTTTTAGGATTCTCCCAATCTACCCCACAGCGTGGGATGGCTGGAGGTTTTGCGCTCGCTTTTAAGCCGGGAAGCGATTGGCGACTGGATCAGTAGAGAGCTTGACCTGCTGGATCCCTGCAAGGAAAGAAGCTGAGTCTTGGTCAGAGCGCTTGGAGGCCGAGTAGCCCGGAGGAAAGTGCAGAATGGGGAGGCGGAGAGGCTGGAGAGGCAGTTGTAGCAGCAGCTGGACAAAGCTCCGTTTTGGAACGCTCCTTCTGGCCCTGGACAGTAAATCTCTCTCTCTCTCTCTCTCTCTCTCTCTCTCTCTCTCTCTCTCTCTCTCTCTCTCTCTCTCACACACCCACACACACACACCCACCCACCCACCCACACACACACCCTTAGTATCTGAGGCTTAAAGGACGAGAGCAGGGATCAGATGAGAGGAGAGGTGAATCTGAAGAGAGCCACTCCTGTCCCTCTTTGGCAGGGGAGAAGGCAGGCGGGGGACACTTGCTTCGCGTGAATTGAACAAGAGGGAGCCGCATGTTGGTCAAATGATGAGTACTATGTTCTGGTTAGGTTACAGGTGGCTAAGTCAGTGTCGAGCGGCGGCGTTAGTCCAAAGTCGCGATCAGGCTCAGCTCAAGGACCGGTCCGGGATATGTTTCGCCAGCCTTTCAAATCGGAGAGGACGCGAAGGACCTCCATTCGTCTTTGTGTGAGAAAGGTTTAATCTTTACGGTGATCTGGGAGCGAGGGAGGGAGACGCTTCTTGGAGCTGCTGCCGCTTTGCCGTCCCCCCCCCTCCCTTTCACACTCACGTAACCCACGGACACGCATTTCACTATCCTTAATTGTTAACAGGTTAACTGCGTTTCATCTGGGGTTCTCTTTGACTCCTAAACAAACGGAGCAGGTGGAAATTCTCTAGAGACACGGAGGGACCCCACCCCCTCCCGAGCACTTCCTGGAAAACTGCCCTGGGGTCTCCGTTATGTTATCTACGGGAAACTAAATGACTAAACAGGTGTTTTACAAACTGGGGTCTCCAGCTTTTTTTGGACTACAACTCCCACCATGCCTAATTAGCAGGATCAGTGGTCAGGGATGATGGGAATTGTAGTCCAAAAACAGCTGGAGACCCAAGTTTGGGAAACACTGGACTCTATACACACACACACGTGAAGATTGGTTTGGTCACTGAGTAGTCTCTTGTTCTTCTACCTGACTGCACCTTTATTCAAAGGATGGTTGTTGACTATCATTTCAGTTCAGTTCAGCGAGCCTAGGAAGCACAGGAACACATACAGAGCCGGACCACTGAGGTCCATCTAGCTCCGTATTGCCTACACTGACTGGCAGCGGCTCGCCGGGGTTTTCAGACAGGAGACATTCCCAGCCCTCCCTGGAGATGCCAGGGACTGACCCTGAGGCCTTCTGCATGCGAAGCTGATGCTCTGCCACTGAACCACAGGTCTTGCCCTATTTGGGGGTCCCACTGCTGCCTTTCATTATCCCCCCCATCTCCCCACCTAGATTATGCAACACACCTTATTGGAATTGGGTGGGTGTTGGGCCCCCATCGAACTTCTCCCAGCTCCCCGTCCTGCCTGCGTGAGCTGCTGGGAGAAACCTGCGAGGCAATTACGCGCAGGCAAAACATCTCCCCTTAATCGCACTGGTTCGGGTTTCCAAAGGGGCGGGGGCGGCTGTAGAAATTGCACGTTATCCAAATATTGGCTGCTGCTGAGTCGAGGGCGGGGGGCGGCGGCTGGCAGCCAGGCTGTGCCCCCTGAACGCTGGCAATTAGCGCGACAGCCCCCTACGTTGGCTTAGGCACTCTCGATGCCTATTCTATAGTGACACCCTCCCCCTATGGCCAACAAGGAAGCCTGATTGCCCCCCTGGGAGCCACCGCCAGCTCTGCACGGGGAGTCTGGCAGCTCCTGCCCGAGGTCGGTGCCAAAGAAAAGGGCCACCGCCGCGTCCCTGGGCGCTGCCGCCGCAGATTGCATGGCAGGCAGCAGATTTCGTGGTGCCGGCCTGGCTGCAGCGTTGTCTGCAGCAGCCAAGCCCAACTGTCAGGGAAGAGGCTCCGGCGACGGGCGAGAGCCTCGGGCAACTTCCCGCAGTGGTGGGGGAAACAGAGCCCTCCTTCGGTCCAGGCTGAATCCCGCAGGCGGAATGCGGAACAAGCTTTCGCGGACCAAATGCATCTCCTGAAGTGGGCAGCAGTCCGCGAAATTTTATGCCAGAATAAGCATGTCAGTCTTTAAGGTGCTTTAGGTTGCTGTAACTGACTGCTAACGTCTACTACCCTCAAGACATCCCAACGGAATAGCAGCTCTGGATCCCTTAACCAACATTTTGTAGACTTCCGTGGAAGATGCAGGGAGTCCGTGGGTGAGAGAAAGGATGGAGAATGGGCTACACTAAAGACACCTCCAGTTCTGTTGCTGGATCAGTGCCCTAATCCTGACCCTAAACGCGATTTCAGGAAATGGCTCATACTTCCATGTGATACTTTCAGAGTTTTAAATCACTACCTCACGCTGCCCATTTCTACAGAACTGGACCCCCGCATGGAAGCGCCTCCCCCGAGTTTTTATTCTCTGTAGGACAACAGTTGCCCTTTGGAACTGACCATCTTTTATCTCTCCGAACTCAGTTCCTTGCCTCAGACTCGAAGCCCAAGTCAAGCTGGATTAGCAGCAGTTAACAAGAATTTTTCTCACTCATTCCTGTATCAACTCTCCCCAACATAATGCCCGGAGGAGATAAATGTAATGATCTATGGGCTATGTAGCACAGGATTTCATGGGTATCTTAAAATAACAGTATCCCAACTTTCAATTTCTCAGTCCTTCTCAAATGAAGAATTGTAGAAAGTACTGAAATCAGCAGGTGCTTTTATTTCTCAGAAGAATGCAGCCTTACTACCTCAGGTCTAATAGTCTCCGAAAAATCTGAATTTGAAATGGCACCCACCCTGGGATCGTCCCGCTTCCCTGGTTCAAGTTGACGTGACGACAAATAACTTGGGCGAAAAGCCGTGTTACTTTCTTTAGGAGTGCATTACCTAGGAAAGGAAAGACTTGGTTTCTATAAAGCATGTCATTTTAAAACACTGGCACCTTGACTTGGAAGCAGCTCTTACCCCTTAAGCCCCACAGAATTGGGGTGGGTGCGTGGGTGGCTCCGATCCAGCTAAAGTTCTGATTTATATTATTATTATTATTATTATTATTATTATTATTATTATTATTATTATTTTTATTTATTTATTTATTTATTTATGTTTCAGTGGGCCCTGCTGCCTGTTCCAAGCAAGTCCCACGACTTATTTCAAGCCTTAACCGGCTGGGGCCCATAGTTCTGGGGAGTGAGGAAGGTAAGACCTTGAAACCTGCCTTGGAAAGGGTGCTGGTCTCTTGCCCTCCCGATAAGAAACTCCACATCGCAAAGTCAGGAACATTCGCTCGGAAGTTCTGCAGAAATCAGACCGGAAAGCGAAAAACGTCAAGACTAAGTGTCCACTTGAGATCAGTCAGGTTTCGCCTCGTTCTTCGTGTTCCTTCATTGATTCTAAGGCTCCTACAGTTTCCTCATAGTGTATTCTATTTTCTTGCACTGAAATTAACTTCGCTTTCCTTTGCCGGAAAAAAACTCAGCACGAATATCCTGATTGCTGCATCTCTTTCACGTGGTCTCTGCCTCTTTGGAACCAAAAAGCAAGCGGAGAAATTCTTCCTCTTACAAGCAGGGAAGATAAAAGTCTTCCATTAGCCGTTATGCCGAGAACCGAGTTTCCAAACCGAAACAATGCTGTGATTCCTCTGCGGCTAACATCAGACCAGAAATCTGTTCACGGCCCACGCGAACACAAGCCGGCGCTGGGGGCGGCGGGGGTGAGCAGAAATCATCTCCAGTCATCCCTGTTGGTTATCGGAGATGATCACAAGGATTCTGTACTTGTTACCTCAAGTGAATGGCAAAAGAGATGGGGAAGCGGTGCGGTGGCCACAGTCGCTTAGAATGGATGGGTAGAAAACAGCCCCCAACGTCCTGTGAATTATATTAGACTGCAAACGTGCTTTTTAGCCAGAGACTTTAGCTCAGGATGGAAAAACTGGAAAATATCAATAGACTGACCTCCAAGAATTCGTACAGAACTTTCCCCCGCTCCTGGACTCTTAAGAAGGTCGTACTTGTTCCACCCAAACAGTGTTTTCTTTGTTTTTGTTTCTTTTAGAAGTCAAGGAATCTCTTTAAGCCTAATGTGAACTATGAACTCAAATTCTATTCTTACTTAACCCAAAGTCCGGTGTTATTAATTTATTTTCTGTTAGGAAACTAGGCAACTGAAATGAGTAATGTAGAAAACAAACAAAAAAGGGAGCATTTTTATCTTTAAAGTTTTTAAAATAATAATAATAATAATAATAACAACAACAACAACAACAACAATAATATTTAAATCACGGAAACTTTCGCCCCACAACCTGGAGAGAGACCTATGAAATATACTAAGTATCAGGTTTTCGTAAAACAGTTGAATCGACCCGAAAATAAATTATGGCATGTGGATGAACATTTTCTGATTTAAGGGGAAATTGATGGGTTTAACGACAACTAATGCATAATCTTTCCACAATAGTAATGCTGCACGCTTTCCTGGGAGTAAGTCCCATTGAATTAAATGGAACTTGATTTTGAGTACATATGTATGGGACTGCATATACCTGGCACTACAAATATGGACTCGTGTATTCACCCGACTTTTTAAACCTCTAGGTTGCTGAATGATGAGGCGAGATTCCAGGTCGCTCAAAAGTGACTTGATCCTAAAGATGCCAAGATATTAGAAGGGGAGGTCATGGAGAGGACAACGGCCCTTTGAATACTCTGATCCTTAGTACATCTAATTGAAGGATTAAAATTAAAAGAGTTATTTAAATCAACAATGCATATTCATATACTGTACGGGTATTTTGAATGGAGCGGCAGAATTCGCAATGCTAGTGAATGGGTTTACTTCCCCGCCACTGTGTCTGGAAAGGAAGCATGACACTCCAACCCCTCATTGACTGCAACAGAATTAACTTCGGACCAAGGATGTTTATGGCCATAACGCGACATTAGAGCCGGCAGAGCAGATGCGACTAAGATTTAAACCAGTGTCAGTTTTGATTATCTTCCACTTTCAGCACGTTTTTTTTTCGTGGCACTTATTTCCACGTAGGACCGCGAGCCATCACTGAGTTTATACTGAGGGACTAGCGAAATCTTACAGCCCAGGGCTAACCATGTCTACTCAGAAGCAAGCCCTATTGAATTCAATCCCAGGTAAAGGGTGGGATTAGGATTGCATGAATACATAACTCATGGGCCAGAATGAAGAGCAGAAGTGTTTGAACAGGCCAGCCTCCCTTGTCAAAACGATTCCCAGTGTCTGAGCAGACTGTTGCCGCAGTGTAAACCCCTCGTTATTTACTTCAATAAATTCACAGAAAACGAGTTAGTCTTTTCTACTACACACATCCTTCCTGCCCATACTTTCAGAAAGAGAAGACCCAGTTTATCCCTTCCATAGCGACTCATTTTACACCCCGGTGCTTTCATTAGCAGAGACGCAAAAACCTCTGTACATTTGAGCTAAAGGCAAGCTAGGAACTCCGGATATCCAAGCACAGCGGTCGGTCCTCTTGAAATAAACTGGCCCGCCTTCCAGTTTATTGTAAGAAAAGTCTGATCGCCGGGTCTGCGCGATCCAGGGCACTTGTCAAGAGAATTCTCGCGGTTTTGTTGCGACCAGCGCTGGTTAACGCCTTACGCGCTTTGCCCGAAGTGACTCGCTAACCTGTGGATCAGACCCTCCTCAATTCAAGAGAACACATCCCAAACTCGGGCGCGGCATATGTGGAAGCTTTCTAGCGCACACAGCTCTATAAACCACGAATTTGTTAAAGGGAGAAAAAGATCACCCTAAGCATCGGGGTTAGAAGGAGGAAGTCAACAAGTCATATTTTAATTGAAACAATGATGTACAGTAAGGCAGACAGGAAGCGCCAACAACAATACTTCACAAACCAGCTAGGACTCAGAAATCCAACCCAAAAGAAAGTTGTGCTCGGGAAATGGCTGCTTGACCCATTCCCTACCTCTCACAGAACTTTCTTCTGCGTAAAGTGCTTATCATGTAAGAGTTGTGTTTCCCCCCCCGCCGCAGGTCCTCACCCTCACCCCCCCCCTCCATCAGCATTTAGTTTCTAAATTCAAGTGGAGTAAGTACGGACCGTTGGAGCCTGTGAAAAGCAGCCATGTATGTATACCAGTAGGGATATAAGCATACTTACAAGAAAGAGGATTTTTTAAAAATGCTTTCGGAACAGAGTAATGATGAGACAGGTCTTGCACGTTTACACAACAATATTACACCAAACGCTTAAACTTCACTAAAGAACGCTATGTGAAATTTCCACTCGAAAAAATTGTCTCTATATGTCGTAGTTCGACACATTTTTTCAAACCGAAATAGACTATCAGACAGTTTTTAGGTTTCAAAACCCATTTCCACTTTTAATTCCCTCTCATTTCTCCTTTAAAGTTGAGGTTTTTAATCTGTTGCTGGTTGCTGATGTCAACGTTAATACTGTCTATATTTGGTCACATTTTTGGGGCGGGGGGTGGGGAGGTTGTAGATTCGGTGTGAATCTGAGAGGGTTATCAATACACCCATGCAGGACTTTTCTCAATCCATATTACAGTTTGAACCAGGTTTCCGAAAGCTTAGTTCACCAAAGAGTGAGCAAATGATTCCAGGCGATCTCCTAGTTAACCCTATTCCTAAATTTTATATTGGCTCACTTCTCAAAGTTACCTGTGCTCCTCCATCTCGACTTGCCACTGGTGCTGGATCTATTATTAGTAGTTTGGAATAGGCAGTGTAGACCTGGGCGATGAAGAGTTCTTGGTAACTCTAAAGCTAGCAAAAGGAAGTTCCAGGAAAAGATGCCACGGCCTATCTCACGGGAGGAGCCCAAATGAAGACCATGGCGACGTTCCTATTTATTTTTCAAGCCCCGGATTGCACAGATTGATGGTCATACTTAAAATACTTTTTAGGCATAACTTCCTGAAAAAATACCAGCTAGACTTCCCCCCGTAACACCCTAGTCTACAATACGTTTACGTTAAAATAAGTCTCACTGAAGTCAGTAGCACGGCCACCAGACCACACAAGAAAATAATTCGGTACCTCTTTTCTAAACACAATCTGAAATTATGTCTGGGCTGATTAGATCTTCCAAGGAACTTCGTTTAAGGAATCGGCTTCGCGTTGAAAACTTTACATCCTTATACCTGGGAGATACTTTATTATTTCCGTGACTCCAGTGGCGCTTACTTTGAAGGAAGTGCGTTAAGGACCGTGGTTTTAGGACCCGATCGTAAAGGGTTTCTTTCTTTCTTTCTTTTTAGGGAGGGTGTCGTTTTGTGTAGTATTTCAAGCCTGGACGCAGCTGTGAGAGTTTGATGATCGACATACTTGCTAAATGATCACCAGCAATCTGATTTTTAAAAATGGTTTAACAGTTAACACAGACACCCTTACCTTACCTGAACCTGGCTGTCGACAAACTGATTGTACAACAATTAAAATACAGAGCTTGAAAGAAGGAAGATGACAACGAGGATAAGAATAAGCACAGAGCAACGATCTTCCCAAACACTCCGCTGTGGCCGGGCTTTTGCCGCTAATATCTGTGTTTCCTAAAAGGGGAAGGGAAAAGCAACGCCGCCCCCTCTCTTGTAGCTGCCCCTCTCTGATGAATGGGCCGAGGCGGAATGTCAGGAACTTTTGCCTTCCGAGGAGTTTGTGGGAGTCTGTTCGAGAAGGGAAGAAGAGGAGCTGGGCGAAGCGGACGGGCAGAGCTGTTGGGCCACCTGGGTCACGGCCAGGGCAGGAATGGCGGTGGCCGAGGAGATGGCCGGGGTGGGCTTGATGGGCACCGGGATGGCCGGCAGCGTCTGCGCGGGCGGGTGGCAGAGTGCCTTCATGGGCACGCCGAAGGGTCCGTACTCGGCGGGGGAGAGAGGCAAGCCGCCGCCGCCGCCCCCGGACTCCATCACGCCCACGTGGGGCCACACGGAGCTGACCATGGTGCTGATCTGCTGGCTGGCCACTGGGTAGCCCAGGTGGTGCATGACCGAGGCCAGGGGCAGCCCGCCCCCCTGGATCACGCCCTTGTAGTCTCGCCCGATGAGGTTCTCGATGGCGAAGGGGTGCTTGAAGCCCGGCGAGGAGCTGTAGGGCTGGAAATGGGGCAGCCTCCCCACAGCCGCCGCCGCTGCAGCTGCAGCCGCAGCAGCCATGCTGGAGTCTGGGTGGCCTTTGGCAGCTCCTGGAGGCTGCAAAGAAGGAGGAGGGGGAGGAAGAGGAGGCGGCTGGTGCGGGTGGTGCGGGTGGAAATAGTGGCTGAGGTGCGGGTGCAGGACGCCCGCTGCCTTGCCCGCCGCCGGCATGTGGGGCTCCGGCCGCGGCACCTTGAAGCGCTTCCTGCGCCGGAGGAAGCTGCCGTTCTCGAACATATCCCCGCAGTCCGGGTGCAGCGCCCAGAAGCTGCCTTTGCCCGGCTGGTCCGGCCGGCGCGGGATCTTGATGAAGCAGTCGTTGAAGGAGAGGTTGTGGCGCAGCGAGTTCTGCCAGCGCTGCGTGTGCTCGCGGTAGTAAGGGAAGCGCTCCATTATGAACTTGTAGATGTCGCTCAGAGGGAGCATCTTCTCGGCCGAGTGCTGGATGGCCATGGCCGTCAGGGAGATATACGAGTAAGGGGGCTTCTGGTCGCTGTAGGAGCTCTTGCCCGGGCGAGGCATGGCACTGGCCCGCCCCTGGCCGAGGCGCCTGGAGGAGAAGAACCCGCACACTCAGATCTCTCCCCGATGGACCACGATGGAGCGCTTCTCCTCTCACGGCATCACTGTTGCAGGCGGCAATGGTACGTCCAGCCTTCCCGGCACGTCCTTCCCCGCAGATCTGCGACCCCCGGCGGAGAATACATATTGCGAGGCCCCCCCCCTTAATCCGAACCTCTCCCCTCTTTTCCCGTTCTTTCCCTCTAGAACTGGCTCTGCAATGCTTACATACAAAGCCGGTTCACTGCTCCCAAATCAAGGTGCTTTCGAACCGCATCCTCAACCGTCTCGCTACCGCCGGCGGGACAGAAACCGGCAACTTCTTCCACACGGGTCTTTTCCTGAACTCCCCACCCCCTCGCCATGTCTCACTACTCTAAGAAGAGCTTCAGCCCATAGTGGGGAGGTCAGTCCCACGGCAGAATTCAATGCTCGGCGAGCTGCGCCTCGCTCCGCGCAGGAGCCGCTCGAAGCAGAGCTGCCGGGTCCCGTCGAAGAAGCCGCTCGGCGCACCGCACGGTCCTCGCAGGAAGAAAAGCGGCCCCTGCGCGTTCGCGGGAAGGAGGCGGAGAAGTCACTCGCGGCCACCTGGATTTAGCTAAGCCTCCCTCCCGTCAGATTCTGCGGATCCACTGCTGGCAAAGGTGTCTTGTGGCTGGAGTTTCTGCCGTGGCCTTTACGTGGGGAGCGGATTGGTGGTGAGTGCTTGGCCCGCGGGATCCCCTCGAGGAAAGAAGGAGCTGCTTGGAACTGCCAGGCAGCTGCGTCCGGAGCGCTTGGCCGCCGCGCAGCCTGGAGGCAGAGCGCAGAGGTCGGCGACGGCGGCTGGAGAAGGCAGCGTCGCAGGTGGGCTTCTGGCTTGGCAGAGCTTCCCGGCTCCGTTTTGTGACGATCCCTGGCCGGGACAGCGAAGCATCCCGCCCAGTTCCAGGTTCTTTAGCATCACATGACAGAGGCTTAGGGAACACGAGAAGACACAGATCGCATTCTCTCTCTCTCCCTCCCCCCTTAACTCTTTAAGCGGACAAGGTGGGGCCAGGGACACGCGCAGGGAGGCGACGCTGGAGGGAGCCGTTAAATCGCTTCTCTGCCTCCCTCCCCTCCTCTCTCAGGATGGCAAGGAGACGACCTCCTCCTCCCTCCTCCGGCTCCCCAGCGCCCACCACTCACAGCCGCTTGAACTCCATGCCGCTCGGTTTCGCTCCTGTCGTGGGAATCGGATGCCCCCCCTCTCCCCCCCCGCCTGCTCCTCTCTGTAGAGATGGAGATGGCTCATGGCTGAGCTTTCTTGTTATTGAGAAGCGATGCCAAGGAAAACAGAAACGCCTGTTCGGAACCCGAGTCAGGGTCTTGACTTCTGAAATGCTGAACTAGAAAGGTTTTTGGTGAGGCAGCCTTAGGCTTTGTGTGGAAAATAGATTAATTACACCTCTTCCACCTAGAATTCCCTTTCCATGGCTTAGTGAGCGACATAGTCCAGTCCTGAGAATGCTTATTTGGAGGGAACCCCAATGTGTTAATGGGATAAGTGTACATTGGATTACAGATGTCGTGTATTTAGCGACGAAGGCTGAAATCCTGGATACACTTCCTAGGTCCTCTTTAATTCAGAGGGGCATACTTCTGACCTGCAGAGGATTACTCTGCGTGGGAGAGGTTTTTGTTTTGTTTTGTTTATACCCCAACCAGCATTCCCCGTTCAAGAGTATTTACTGGGAAGTAGGTCTCACCGAACCCAACAAGATTTGCTTCTTGTGTGATGATGGAAGACGGAATGAAAGATGGACGCTGAAGTACGTTCAGCGGACATCATAGTATTATAGATCATAGTATTATGGCGGCCGCCATCCAGTCCAACCCAGAATTCCTGCCCACAACAGTTCACTTAAACCAATGGATTGAGGAAGAGGGGCGAGATCCACTTCCCACTTGACTTGATGGGGTTACTTTCAGTGATGGTTGGTGGATAAGGCTATCAGTTACATCCCATCTTCCTTGGAAATCTATCCTATTCCTTTCAAGACATTTTCAAGGCATAGAACAGAGAGTCTGGTCCGCTGGCAGCTTCAATGTATTCTAAAGAAAGCTTAGCGTTGTGTGCCATTTGTCTACCTCGTTCTCAGCAGGATATTGGAACTATGTTCCATCGACATCGAAGCACGCGTGTAAGACTTCGCTGAATACGATTAAACAAACTTTAAACAGTGGCAGAACTAGCAATCAGATTCAGCTCGCTAGGAGTTGTCTCGCCAGCCCTGACCAAAGGCAGCAAGACGTGTTTGTGCACCAAAAGCTGTGATCTTTGCGATTGAGGAGCAGGCGCCCTGCGCGTGCCAGAGATTAAAAGGACCTGAGTAGATATGGAGGCCCTGGGAGAGGAAGAACTCTTACCGGAGTTTCAGCGCTCTCTCACAGTCACACTCACACGTTACCCACGAACACGTATTTCTCCGTGCTTAGTAATCTTGACAGATGACCCGGGTTCCGTCTGGTCTTCACGTTCACGCCTAAACAGAGAAGCGGGGAACACTCGCGAGACGGGGAGAAAAAGCTTCCAAGCGCTTCTTTAAGAGCATAACCGCACATCTGCCTGGCTTCATCATTACGCTTTTCAGGCGAAGTAAGATGAAAAAAACGCAACAAGGAATGCGAAATTCACTGAATGCCTTTCTTGTTCTTGTAACAGACTTCAAACTGCAAGTTATTCAAACGAAGCTTATGCTTTTTCAGTTCAGCGAAAAGGATATCCGTATTTATTTATTTTTTTTAAAAAGTATTAAGTGGTCCTAAACTGATGGTTCCTCATTGCTGGAGAAACTGTCACGCGCTGACCAATCAAGTTCCCTGTCCCCTGCTCTGCTGGCTATTGAAACCAAGAGTGCTACAAAATAGTAAAGAGCAGATATTAGCTATGGTCACACGTTGCTTGCTGGCAGTGCCAGGGTTTGTTCTCCGCCACCCTCAGTTCTGCAACCCGCCCCCAATGAATGTGGTGTTGGGCCCCCATCGAACTTCTCCCAGCTCCCCGTCCTGCCTGCGTGAGCTGCTGGGAGAAACCTGCGAGGCAATTACGCGCAGGCAAAACATCTCCCCTTAATCGCACTGGTTCGGGTTTCCAAAGGGGCGGGGGCGGCTGTAGAAATTGCACGTTATCCAAATATTGGCTGCTGCTGAGTCGAGGGCGGGGGGCGGCGGCTGGCAGCCAGGCTGTGCCCCCTGGACGCTGGCAATTAGCGCGACAGCCCCCTACGTTGGCTTAGGCACTCTCGATGCGTATTCTATAGTGACACCCTCCCCCTATGGCCAACAAGAAAGCCTGATTGCCCCCCTGGGAGCCACCGCCAGCTCTGCACGGGGAGTCTGGCAGCTCCTGCCCGAGGTCGGTGCCAAAGAAAAGGGCCACCGCCGCGTCCCTGGGCGCTGCCGCCGCAGATTGCATGGCAGGCAGCAGATTTCGTGGTGCCGGCCTGGCTGCAGCGTTGTCTGCAGCAGCCAAGCCCAACTGTCAGGAAAGAGGCTCCGGCTACGGGCGAGAGCCTCGGGCAACTTCCCGCAGCGGTGGGGGAAAGAGACCTTGCACGCATCCTGGAGCAAAGCTGGGAGCGCAAAAGTGGCTGCGGAGGCGAGAGAGTTCTTTTCTACTACTGGCCGGGGCTGAATCCGGCTGGCGGAATCCCCAAGGGAATAGGAACTGCCTCTCATGTCTGCTACCATTCTGTGGATTTTAATGGAAAAGGCATGCAGATGTTGGAAAATACGAGGCTGAGAAGATGGGTAGGTGGGCAAAGGGGCCCTTTTTACAGCAAAGGACACCTTCTGCTCTTGAGAAAGAGCCGGTTGTTCTGCTGAGATGGATCGGACTTGCGCCCGGTTCATGAGCCCATGAGACACTTTCAGGGTTTTAAAACCACCGCTTCGCGCTTTAGCTCTTATCACAGATAGACAGTTCTTTGTTTCCCCTCCTCATAATAACCCCTTAGAGGAGAAGTTCTTAGTTTGTGGACAACTTGTAAAGGTCAGGCCGCAGGGTGAGAAACTGACTTTGGTAACTGACTCTCTTCGTCACCCTGAATGGAAAAGATAGAAGACCCAGTGTCAAAAATATAATTCGGATATTTAATGCAGCCTCCTAGGTTTACATGAACACCACTGAAAAATAATCTGAGCAAAACATCTTTAAACACGAACACCGTTTGTGCTATTTTTAAAAGGAAAAACACAAAGCCTGAAGCGTGATGGGTTGGGAAAGATTAGCACGCTACTTCGAAAGAAGGCGAG